>JRHT02000093.1:0-151149 GCA_011800875.2 Suillus brevipes Sb2
AAATGGATTGGATTTGTCCTGTAGATAAGCGTCAATGTTCTTGACTTCCCGTGTATGGGAAAATGAAAGCGCGTCGGCATGTTTGAAAAGCGGATCACCAACGAAAGTCGTGAGTCTCTGCAACTCGGCAACAGATTGCTGGCCGGTTCCAGAATACTGGTAAGCCATGAGGAGGCCAGAGGTAGGGTTAGAGAACGCTTCAAACAGATCTTCGGTCCCTTTAGAAGATAAACCTTCTGTGATCCGACTCGATCGAGGAATCTGATCGTCCGAGGCAAGAGTTGGAGCGTCGGTCACAGCTCCGAGGGTATCATGGTGGGGAATGTTGCTGGGCCTGGTAATGTAGACGCGGTAGAGCCCAGCATCATCTGTTTCCATTCGGAAAGGAATGGAGAGTGGGGGAGCATCCTCATCCTCCGATGTTTCGGGGGAAGGGGCACGAGGCATGGGGTTTTGATCCGCGTGTTGATCCGCATGTTGATCCGCGATGACATCATGTCCGCGTTGCTGACGTGCAGTGGGCGGCATGTGGGCAAGGTGAGTCGCACTCCCTGGAAGGAAGTCTGCAAAGCGGGCAGGCATGCGGATCCTGCGCCCAGAACGTTGGGAGACGACAGGGTTGATGGGAGGAGGTGAGGGAGATGGCGGGCGAGCCATTTCAACCTAGAAAGTATGTAGGAAGGTCAATACTGCTATAGAAAATGAACACATACATCAATATAATGATCATCGTTGTCGGTGAACGTTGGGTCTTGAACCTCTGGCTGCTCTGGGATGTCAATATCATCAAGGACGCGCTCAGGGGACTCGTCACGGCGAGCCCTCTTGTCTTGGCGTCTTTTCTTCTTGTCTAATTTGCGCTTGCGGTCAAATAATTGATCAGTCAACGCAAAATTAATTGCGCATTGACTTGTATGTGCAGCAAGCCGCCTGCGCGAACCAAAAGTTGCGCTGCAAGCCAAGCAACTGAGGTCGTTGACCATGGAAAAAGAAATGGGAAGGGGACACGTCTTCACAAGAACTCACGAGCAAGTCATCACCCCATAAGCATATTTGAAGGATTCAATCAATTGCTGCAGCAGTCTACTTTGAATATATAGTAAGGTAATAGCATACCGTTAAGTAAATGAATCTCGCTATCGAGGCGAATCATTGTGACTCTGCATCAGAGTATCCTGGGGATCTTCGCGTGTGCCGGGTAATCACATCGGTCACCTTCTTGAAAGACACTCTACATACAGATAAGGGGGTTATGGTGGTCTGACAGGTAGGATAAGATCGATATTTCGATAAGCAAGAGGGAAGTATTTACCTTGTTAGGGTGTCGGCACCAGAAGCAGGAACTTCGAAGTCTGCACGATCGAGCTTGACGGGAACAAGATCGTAGATACAGTGGAGAAAGAGGGGACGCTTGATGACGAAGGTATGGGAGTGTGTCGTGAACCTGAAGGAGACAATGCGCTGCACTTGCCACCTTCCACCCGTGATCGCTTCGTGTCCATCTCATCTGGGACCGGGCTCAGAGGACGTTTGAGGGAGCCTGGACGTTCGGGGGGTGAAGGATGGCTGCGCGAAGAAGAGACAGAGCCACGGTTGGTGGACGAAGGTTGCATCTCTGATCGGTATTGCGAAAAGTTAAGAAGGGTTTCTTTGCCTTCGTCATAGTCATCATCCACTACACGTGAAGGTGGATGGGGTGTCGCACTTGTAGGCGAAGGCTGCAATGACCTGCTCCCCGAGGAAGACGTCTCAGGTCCCTCTTTTGCGGAGAAAGAGGTGCGGGTGACTCGATGGTTGGGGAGAGGAGGAGGGACCTGCCGTCAGGTCGATATACTTCGTGATGATGACGGGATGTTCGCGAAAGACAGTGATTGCTTGTGTCAAATCGTTGGCCAAGTCGTCACCAGTTAAAACAACATTCACAGCCGAAGAATTTGGAAGGACGGTCGACATCGAGGATTCAAGACGACGGGAGAAGGAGGATGCGAGATGGGAGAAGGAGGATGCGAGTTGAACGAAATGCCATGCGCGGTAGGGAACTTCATCGCCTGGACGTTCAAATTCGAACTCTGTAATTTCCACGTGAAATTTTGCGAAGTGATCATGTAGCTCGTGCCGGGAACTGAAGACAGGTAAAATGGACTGAATGGACTGCCATGAGACGCAGGTGGTTGAGAGTGAGACAATGTCTGCCCAACTGGTCTCCAAACCAGTTGGGCAAGCTCAGTGTAAGCAAACGCATACCGCTTGTCGAGTTTCAAGCGGTAGAAGGGCGTATGAACGAGGGAAGATATCAAATAGAAGTGTGGGAAGGGACGTTGGATCGTGTTCGTGTCCTTAGCGCTTGTAACATGGTATTCGCGTTCGGACTTAAGCAATTCTTAGTCGAGGGCAAGCGCAACGTAGAAGTAGAAATAACGTACAATGAGCCTTGACTAGGCAGGTCCGTACATTTTGAAACCTGGAGCGTTCTTGCTGGACCTTCTCTCTCTCTCGCTTTGCTCCTGTAGTAACCTTGTGCGATGTTCGCGTGTGAGGGAGGGCGTAAAATTTGAAGGGTGAAGAACTGGCAAAAGTGAGCTAGGGAACGTGTGAGGTAAGAGGGATAGCTACCAAAGAAACACAATATAGTAGAGGCATGACAGCACAAAGGGCGAAATGAGTGTAGTTGCCGTCGAGGCGGAATTCTTGCAGAACGGCGTTGAGACGTTGCCGATAAAAACTAGGAAAGATGAGCAAAATGGATTGAAAAGCAAAACGGAAGGGGCGGGTGTCATAGCATGCGAAGACTGAGGGGACGAAAAAAAAAAGAACCAAGCCGTCAGCTAACAAGCCACCAAGCTTGGTTGCTCAGGTCGCCTACTAAAGGCGTGCCCTCGCAGCTTGGTGGCCTCTGGGTCCAGGTCGCCTACTGAAGGCGTGCCTGGTCAGGATGTTGCCGAGGGAGTGGTCCGGAAATGAAGAGCAGAGGATGGATGGAACCAGATCATGGGTGCAAGCGCGCCGACCTACAGCACTACCGCACCTCCCTGGTCTGAAGGAACAAAAAGAACAAAGTTTCCAACCTTTCATCGGTGATCACGTGATCGATCAACAAACACCATCACATGATCGAAAATTCTTATCGATCGATCACACCTTTACCTTTTTTCATATACAATGGCCTCAGCTATTCTTGTCAATGGTGCCGACCAGGTTCTCATCCGTGACAATGTCATTGTTATGGACATTGAGAACCTGCTGACTGGATGGCCCACTTACGAAATTGAGTTTACCCCCGAGAATCCGGGCCCACTGGTATGTAATCTCGATCTTTTCATATTACTTACTGATATTGATCTAGAAACTAATCATCCGCCTCAAAGATCCTGTCAAGATGGTGCACATCGAGGATTCTACTGATAGCGAGGCGGACTTATTGATTCCAGGCAATCACAAAAGGAAAAAGTTATTGTCATTTCTTTCTCCTCACTCATTTGGATCGCTAACTTAATTCACAGATCTTCATCAACTAATCGCAAGAAGAGCAAGACGTGATTATTTTGTTGTTGTAAGTCATACCTACTAACATTAAACTTTCCAGGTTCTCGTCCGATGCCATCAAGATCACAGAAGATCTTGCAAGCCTCCAAATCACCTCCCAGAATCTCGGGTATGTTTTCTTATTTAATTGATCTTCACATTAACAAAAATATTCTACAGGAATAATTCCGTCCAAGCCAAGCCAGTCCGCTTAGTGGGAATTCGCAAAAACCCTCCACCGCACAAAACCAAATTTGACAGTACCTGGCCGCCCCGCCGCCGTCACCATTTCAAGGACATTAAAATAAACGATTCTATTGTCGGTCTAGATGTTTTGCGAACCTTACCTGCTCCTGTTGCTGCAGACTTAGCTTAGACATGATTTTCTTTCACTCTCGCATAATGAAATTGTAGTACTTTGTAATTGTAAAATTAAATGTATTTCTTGTTGCGCCTAATAACACGACAATAGAACCAAACATCGCGTGAATGCCCATCACCGCTTCTTACATCTAACTATTATGGCGCGCCGCGATCGCTCTAATTCTACTTCCTCTTCCTCTTCTGAATCTGCAGATTCTACGAGCTCTTCTGGATCTGATGTGAGTACTCCCTCCAGCACACCGCCACCCCGGATATCCGAAAAACGTGGTAGAGACGCGTTAAATGTGTCTAACACGTGTGGTAAGGCCAGGTCCAAGGCCAAAAAGGCCAGGTGAGTCATTTGATATCTTCTGTCTTCAAAACAGAGCTTACCTGAACGCATATAGGATACATAGCCCTGTTAGAGCCGAAAAGAAGGCTGAAAAATCAAAAAGGTGAGGCATTTCATTTTCACGCGATCATATGTACTATCTGATCTTGATGGTATCTAGAAGACCACGTCACAAAGAACTCACACCGCGGGAACAGTGCATACATGTTGCACGTTGGATCCCTCGCGGCCTGGATATGTTCTGCGACCTGAAGCAGGTCATCCAGGTCTGCTTGCTTCTAGAGCAAGAGGAAGCGGTCGAGGACGGAGATCCAACAGACGAACAGGCCAAGATTGCCCGTACAAATATCCTGAAAAACATGTAAGTCTTTTCATTTGTGTTTGTGTGCATATAGGCGCATATATGCACATTAATTTCATTTTTAGTGATGATCAAACTCGTGTACGCTACATGCGGACGTTTGAATACGTCACTGATCACGCCCCTTATCTCGGGAGTTTGATCGGTAAGAAGAAAAAACGCGATGAACTCGCACATATCATTGGTGAGGTATATGTGGTTCTATATTCCTGTCTTAATTGCGCCTCACTTTTTCTGTAGATGCAAAACATGATCAATCACACCCGTTCAGAGGACGCCAGTCGTCTCAAGAGCCGCATGGGCACATATGCGGCTCCAGTACCAGACAAGGCCCTCGTCAACCCTCCCATCGGCGAAGACAGCAAGTCTCGTTCCAAAATGGGGTTCAATCACCCGCAGTTGGGCCCAATGCTCTGCCCCGCAAAATTCTTGGGTGAATTCAACAAAGATTCGGCCGAGTAAGTTTTTTTTTTCATTATATTTGTTACTACTGATTACATTACAGGGCAAGGAAGAAAATCCAAGCCGGGTCGCTCAAGGTGACTGCATCCTTGTGGCCTGCTTACCTGTATCCTGGGGAAAGTCCTGGTATAGACTTTGACCCTGAGGATATCATCGAGGGACTTTTCAGGGGGTATCTGTTGACACGCGTACGTCTTTTTGTTGCTCTGATAATAATGTGCTGCTGATATGTCATTCAGGTCGCCAAACACATATTTACATCTCCTTCATCAGCGCTCTCGGCTAGCGTTTCCAATGGAACACGCCCCTGCAATGCCAAGATTCATGGCATGTCGACTGTTGAAGCCGAGCACATTGCCTATGCAGCTGTTCAGGTCCGTTTTTCTTTGCTTTCAATCTCTTACTTATTTACTCTTTGCCAGGCACGCTTCGGCATCAGCTCTCTCGACAAATGGAAGGACAAGGACGGACTTTTTGTTTACAGCGACTTTTATTATAGAATCACGCGCCTCATTCGTGAGAGGCGAGATGGGGAGTGGGTCGACTCCCTGCTTGCCTATTTTAATGAGTAAGTGCTTTATCATTTCATTATGCTATCTAATATCTGTATGCATACAGGAAATTATTCGGCCATGAAAAGGGCACAAAGCATGCTGAGTCTCACAGCGCTGAGTGCTCAGACGAAGACGATATGATTGCCATGGAACGGCAACTTGCTGCACGCGCGTCGCGTGCTTCCAGATCCTCAGACACTCCATCTGCACCTTCTTCGGCACTTCAAGTTGGTAATCAAGAAGAGTCGCGTGGCAATTCCGTCCCTCCTCCAGAGCAACTCTCACCATTGCCTTCTTCGTCACCTGTACCCTCACGCTTGTCTACTCCTCTACCCACGCACTTGTCTACTCCTGATCCACCTATCGACTCGCAGAACTTGAAGCGCAAGCAGGCCTTGACACCCGTTGCAGCCATCCATGACGACAGCCCGCTAACTGAAGAGGAAGAACCAGAGACTACTAACCAACCATCCAAGCGCTCACGAAAATCCCTTGCTAAGACTCAGCCTAAGCGTGCTCCAATTAAACGCAAGTCGAAGAAATAGGTGAGTTGCATCAGTCTTGCAGTCTGCTCAATCACACTCATAACATTCACTTGCTTGTATTTAGAATCACACCGTTACTGCACCATGATCATTGTCCAAATTCCTTTCGCACTCGCATTACTGTACTTGGACTCGATACTCTCGTGGACTTCATCTTTTCGTCGCAGCCTGTTATGACATCACTCATATGTTTTTTTCGCTCTGATGTCCATCCGATCGGTATACTGCTACCACTAGTTTTATTAGATTACATTCGATCAGATCACATGTATTTAGATAGCTCAATCATTGGTGGTTATTATGGGATATAACTGTGACTTCATCTGACAACTAAATATAAGACAATACAACCTTACAGAAATCTGGAACATGGCGGCCAGTTGATCACACGGTCTGGAACGTGGCTGTGACCTCATCGCAAAAATCGTTTCGGTATATTTGCATGTATTCTAGGCTCTCTTATAGATACCAGTCACAGCGGTCACAGTATGTTACAGCCTGTACATGTGTATATATGCTTATATATGACTTAGGTAGTTTTGGTGATGGAGTTGTGGAGAGGGAGGATAATGGTTTTGCACGCCATCGAAAAAGCCTTGTGGCACTTTACGTGGGATTGGACGGATGGGTGGACGTCGGGTAGCATTGGCCTGAAATGTCGACGTCAGAGTCAGTTTCGAGGTCAGAAAAGGGCAGAACGTACATCTGATAATGGCTTTTGCAAGCGGGACATTAGCGTGTTTTATTCTTGGAAAGTCACAAAATAATACATACCTTCTTTTTGACTTCAGAGTTTTGTACCTGACATTCATTGGAAATGAGATAGCGAATGTGACAGTCAAGTTTGTAAATACTCACATCAGGCATGGACAGGAGGTCTTCTAGGCCAGCTGCTTTGAGGATGGCGCAAATGTCCCACACGTACGCGTTTTTATCTTGACAACCCGTGGATAGCAGTTTTCCATCGGCGGAAAAGGCCGCACACTCGACGGTGTCTTCGTGTTGTAGAGGTGGACCGACTTGGCGGTTGTTGTCAAGATTCCATAGCCGTACCGTTTTATCCGATGATGTACTTGCAAGGAAGCGGTTGTTTGGAAATAAAGTGAGGGAGTAGACAGGATTTCCGTGACGCTCATCATCCCCTGTCTCAGGCTGGTGACCGTCCAAATCGGCGATCTGCTGCCATGTGGCAGTGTCCAATATCTTAATCGAGCCACGTAACCCGGCGATAAGCTTGTTTTCGTCGGTTGTCCAGGCCAAGCTATGAACTTCTTCATAGAGTTTGATCGTTGAGAGCCGTTTGCCTGTCTTTGCATCCCAGATTTCGATTTCCTCGCGCTGTACTCCCGTTGCGATCATTTTTGCCTTGGGTGAGTAGCTCACTGCGCTCACGAACTCGTGCCCCTTCATTGGATTCAAACCCTGTACAGGTTCTCCGCTCTTGGCATCCCACACTCTTGTCGTCCCGTCGTTCGATCCGCTCACCACTCGCTCACCATTTGGGCTCCAGCACACTGACTTCACCCATTCAGGGTGCGCTTTCCATTTGTGGACAACCTTCCCCGTCTCAACGTCCCACAACTTCACTGTCCCGTCAACGCTTCCGCTGGCAATATCCTTGCCATTTGGAGACAATGCCATCGCCCGTATTTCTGATTTATCCCCTTCATCTCGCCACTCCTCACCTATCTGTTCACCGCTTTCTATATCCCATAGTCGAAGTGAGCTATCATATGAACATGTGATGGTGCGCTTCCCGTCGGGAAGGTGCGCAACGCCAAATATCTCGCCGGTATGGCCTCGCATCGTCTTGCAGGGAGTTACTGCTGACGTTTTCTTCATCTGAGGAGGAGGAGAAGACATGGCGGGCGCTCGTGGATCTCGATCAAGGGAATCGTTGCCAATATGCGCGAGAGCAGCTCGTTGGATCTTTGGATCAGAATAGAGTGTCTTTTGGAGGTATAGATCGTAGGTGAGTTCACTAGCCTATCTGCTTTCATCTGAGTTCATGTCAATATAAACGCCAAGGAATTGCTCACGAGAGGTCCTATCCAGGGTAATTCAATCTTGACTCACAGAACAGCTTCGGGACGACGAATCCAGGAGATTTAGCCCTATAGTTTCATCGGTTCAGCATTTCATATTCGAAACAACCAGAGTATGATGACTCACGACAAAGCTTCACTTGGAACAATCAGACACAGATTCACTCCACGCAAGAACGAGAGCGGCGTGCTGTAGCTCAGATGAGTTATCTACCAAGGCGCGTATTTCGCACGTTAGTCCTCGTGTTCTCTCCACAGCTTCAAAATGCTATGCAGATGAAGCGCCACGTGCGTCTCCTTATTTTTACTTATCCCTTGACGGTCCGATGCATCACCGCTTTCTACGTGTTCTCTACCAACCTGTCAATGCCGAATCATACTCAGAGGACAGCTTCTCTGTATTTGCACAGGACGTCGATTGTATTTGTGGTGCAATGGTGAGCAGCCGCATTTTCCAGACCTAAACACTAATTTTTTTAAGTCAGTCCAGCTGTACACGATTTGGGGTTTTCGTTTTGCCAGAGGCCATCGCCGGGGTAAGTTTACAACTACATCTGTTGTCTCATCGATTCATCCGATGTCTGCAAATGTACATCAAGCTTTCTTCGATTCGTATAACGTCGGGACCATGTATGCAGGCATTTCTCATTCCTGCGTTCCTACAAGCCTCGCAGTAGATCGTTATGATGATCCAGGATGCTGGTCTAGTTCTATTTTATCTGACCTCAGCTTTAATAAGACTTACACTATATCACGGCACAGACAAGGTCTACTGAAGAGGTGCCGATCGCTCAGACGTTATTTGGTCTGTCCTTCAGATTAGGCGACTGTCATCAATCTATCAAGCAACGAGGAGAATCAGTGTCTTTCAGGCAACAATAGATGTCGAGATCTTGTCTTATCTCTGCTTGCCCATGCTCAGCCCATACTCGTCAACACCGGACACGAATCTCTTTCTTTTTTACCTCCAAAGGAGAACCTCTGATTTCGGATATGTTGCAGAACGATCCCATGCAACAAAGATGTACATTACGCTCCAGGGCAGTTATGAAGGAGGAAAGGATAATCGCTACTAGCCCCTTTCATGGTGCCTTCAAGTTTCATTGGCTTCGCTGTCTCCGATTTCTATCGCGGCGTCTTCCTCCACTCGCCACGTAACTTCAGTCATATCTATATACTCATACGGGAGACTATCTACTACATAGCTATGTACAATACGGGTCGCTAACACATACACAGACACTATATGTACATAAATTCTGTCCATGCTCACGAGCAAGGCCTGTGAGTATCATAATCAACTGGTTCAGCTCAGGGATTTATTATAGTATTGACTAAATAAAACCAGTCAGTGCCAAACTCACAGACAACTACAATCAGGAGTGAACTCACGCGCCAGAAGCACCCGGAGATTGGATGTTCATAGTCGGGCTGTGCAAAATCGCGCCAGGGGAGAAATGCACGACTCTATTGGGGCTCCTGATGACACCTGCCTGCGTCCGGCGAGCGCCTGTGGGCGGCAATCTCTGTCCTGAAAACCCGAGAGATGGACTGATCAGTATGCAGATTTGCGTGCTCCAAAACTGTAGCTTACTCGCTCCACATGCCCCTCGGAGTCAATGTTGAATGTGGCTCCTGTAACAACAGAGTCTTCGCTGAATATCATGCAGTCTTTTTCGGTGGCCGATGCACGTGTACTTCCCCTCTTGAATGCTAATTTTTGGCGTCATGTTGGAACATAAAGGACTAAATGTGGTGCACGTACTGCTGAAGTGATCGAGGATGTTTCATCGCCTGCGGGCGGCAGTCTCTGTCCGGAAAACTCGAGAGATGGACTGTTGGTATGGGATGAACGACTCATTGGGGTTCACGGTGACACCTATCTGCGTCCGGTGATCGGCTGCGGACTGCCGTTTTTTTTTGAGACCTGGACAGATGGACTGTTGCCATAGTATAAAGTCCCTAAAGGACTGATCAGTATGCAGATTTAGTGTGCTCCAAAACATGTAACTTACTCGATCCAGATTCCCCCACGGAGCCGATGTTGACTGTGGCTCCCTTAACAGAACTGTTCTCTCCCACTATCATGCAGCCGGTGAAGGTGGACGATGTATGTTGCCCATTCATTTTCTTCGTGGATACTAATTTTCGTGGACCAAATGTGGTGCACGTACGTGGTGGAGTGATCGAGGATGTTTCACGGGCTCCAGAACCGCCGGAAGATGGACTGTCGCCATAGTAATGCTCGAGGACTGATCAGTATGCAGATTTAGTGTGCTCAAAAACATGTAGCTTACTCGCTCCAATTGCCCCCTCGGAGTCAATGTTGAATGTGGGTGACCCAACAAAGGAGTCTCCGCCGAATATCATGCAGTCGGAGTCGGTGGGCGGTGCACGTGGCCATGTTCTTTTCTTCGTGGATGCTAATTTTCGTGGCGTCATTATTGAACATGAAGGACAAAATTTGGTGCACGTACCTGGTGAAGTGTTCGAACCTGCGGAAGTGTTCGAGGGTGTTTTATGGGGTTCAGCATTACAGGAAGAAACTGTAGAATCGCTACTGGAGGGCAAACGATGTAAGTAGTTAAATTCGGACATCTCATACTCTAATTTGAGTATGATCGGTGCGAGAGTTGAGTCAGTGTCAGCTGATTTCCTACCTATACCAGTAGTAGTTTCAGCTCGACACGCTAGCGTTCTTTTTATGTCGTCTACTTGGTGTTTCGTGCACGCTGTCTGTAATCTGCTATTAAACAAGTTGCTGCTGAGAAATCATAAAGAACGAACCTCTATCCTCAACTTCAACTTCTTGCAATCGTCGAGTGCCTGGAGCAATGCGCTAAGAGTCGCGCCCTTGTTGAACTGAACACCTGACAAACTACCAAACCATTAAAATGTGGTATATAATAAGACATGACGCATGTAAAGTACCTGAAGCATTCATCCTCGAAAGACAATCGCTGTTCCTGCGTTAACGAGTCCCAGTTGTCGGTGAAGTATTCAAGAATAGCTTCCATGACGCTGTCTATATCGGCGAGGACCTGTGCGCGGGGGTCAACCGTTGTAATAGTTGGATTGGGATCCACCAATTCAGTAGATGGTGCGAGAGTTGAATCAGTTTGAGTTGATTTGTGGCACTCAGTCCTGAGCGACAGCGACGGTAGATAGCACCCGCCCATAGCAGTAGTAGCAGCTGGAGACACAGTCCCTCTTATTATGAGGTGTCTAATGTACGCTGTCTGTAAACTGCCATTAAACAAGTTGCTGCTGAGAAATCAGAAAGAACGAACCTCTATCCTCAACTTCAACTTCTTGCAATCGTCGAGTGCCTGGAGCAATGCGCTAAGAGTCGCGCCCTCGTTGAACTGAACACCTGACAAACTACCAAACCATTAAAATGTGGTATATAATAAGACATGAGGCATGTAAAGTACCTGTAGTGTTCATTCATAAAAGACAATCGCTCCTCCTGCGTGAATGAGTCCATGTTGTCCTCGCAGTATTTGAGAATAGCTGTCATGACGCTGTCTATATCGGCGAGGACCTGTGCGCGCGAGGCATGAGAGTTCCCCCAAAAGGAATTCATGATGTTCCTCCAAAAGAAATTCATGATGTAGTTCTGGTAGAATCTAGTGATACGGTGAATCTGTGGAGTATGTTGGTGGTGATCTGGCACATACCTCTCATTCGTGCGGTATTTCTACCTCTGCGAGACCTGGCACAAAACACCAGTAAGGCTATTGTCCGACCTTGAAATCATTCCCCTTGCGAAGTTGAGAATAATGAAACGTGAACAGAACAAGAGGACTAGAACTGAAGAAAATTGCGATCTGTCATGATTCTGGTAAGAATTGAATCAGTAGCAAAATAAGCGCCCACAAATTGCAGTGGCAAATACCGTCGCATACACCGAACCTATTGAACTATTGTCATGAGCTGCAGGTCCTCCGCCGCCGTTTCGCAAACCACCATTCGATATTATGTAAATGCGCATACTTATGCTGAACTCGAGGTTTACGATTTACCACCCTCGCGGAGTGAACTAAGTAGTTTAGGACAAGTACTCATAAAATTTGAAGTACTTACCATGGCGCGGCGTAAATCCCAAAGTTTGGAACCCGGGCGGGTTGTGTCCAAGTTGCGTCAATGACGGGCGATGCTGTAGTACTTCGTACGAATCGTACCTCCGTTATGAGACCTTGATCCAGGGCGCCTCCAAGGGCCCACATTGCTTAACCGTGTTCATATCAATTGTTCGATGGATTGATGGTGTTGGATCAAGAGGTATGCGCCGATGATTTTCCAATCGGAAGTTCGGCACACGTGACTGACCCACCGGAACAGTTGGGTACCCCCTACACCTACCGTGACAGACGTATAACCTGGCCATGTATGTAACTCAGTGTACACATTAATATTACTCCTTAAAATTCGATATCGATATCTCGTATAGATCTGTCATTACATTTAAAGGCACCCTTCATTCTATTATGGTCCGACTATAGGGGAGACTATCTACTACTACTAGCTATGCACAATACGGCTCGTCAATACGTGACATACACAAACACTATATATATACTCTCCACGAACACACGCAAGGTTTATGAGCATCATAAACAACTTGTTCAGTTCTGGAATGATTCGGTCAACAGTTCTGAGCGTTGAGCGACTTGTTCCACTGAATAAAACCAGTCAGTGTCGAGCTCATATCAGACAAATACAATCAGGAATGAACTCACTAGTGCCAGTAGCACGCGGAGACCGGATGTTGAGGGTCGGGCTGCCCGCTACCGTGCCAGGGGCGAAATACATGACTCGCTCGCGCTTCATGGTGTGAGCTGTCTGCGCCTGGCGAGCGCCCGCGGGCGGCAGTCGCTGTCCTGAGAGCCCAAGAGGTGGACTGTCACCAGGAGATGCAAGCGCTAAAGGACTGGTCAGTATGCAGATTTAATGTGCTCAAAAACATGTAGCTTACTCGCTCCAGTTGCCTCCTCGGAGTCAATGTTGAATGTGGGTGACCCAACAAAGGAGTCTCCGCCGAATATCATGCAGTCGGAGTCGGTGGGCGATGCACGTGGATTTTCTTCCGCGGATGCTAATTTTCGTGGCGTCATTATTGAACATAAAGGAAAAAATGTGGCGCACGTACCTGCTAGAGTGATCGAACCTGCGGAAACGATCGAGGATGTTTCACGGGCAACATAATCACTGGGACACATCGTCAAACTGGTTGTACCTGTTAAAGGGTAGGAAGAGCCCAGGTGCGAGCTGTTTGCCAAGGCGAGATTGGATTGAACTGAAATGGGCCTTTCAGACGGTGAGGTTCTGTAAGATGGAGTGGGGTCAAACGATGTCATAGTTGGATTGGTATCCACCAGTGTAGTAGATGGTGCGAGAATTGAGGGAGTTGAGTTAGTTTCAGCTGATTTGTGGCATTCAGTCTTGAGCGACAGCAACGGTAGATAGCTCATACCTATAGTAGTAGCAGCTGGTGATGCTAGCCTTCTTCTTATGATGTCTTCTTGGTGTCTCCTGCACGCTCTCTGTAAACTGCTATTAAACAAGTTGCTACTTATAAATCAGAACGAACAAACCTCTATCCTCAACTTCAACTCCTCGCACTCGTTGAGTGCCTTGGTCAAAGCGCTATGATTTGTGCCTTTATTCAACCGAACACGAGCATCTGCAAAACTACCAACCATCAAAATGTGGTATATAATACGAAATAACGCATGTAAAGTACCTAGAATATTCATCCATGAAAGACAATCCCTCCTCCTGCGTTAACGAGTCCAAGTTGTCGGTGCAGTATTTGAGGATGACTGCCAGGACGCTGTCTATGTCGGCGAGGACCTGAGCGCGCGAGACATGAGAGTTCCTCCAAAAGGAAACCATAATGCAGTTCTGATAGAATATAGTGATACGGTGGAGTGGGGTGATGGTGATCTGGCACATACCTCTCATTCGTGCGGTATTTGTACCTCTGCGAGACCTGGCACAAAAGGCCAGGAAGGCTTTTGTCCGACCTTGAATTCCCCTCGCAACCTTGAAATTAAGAAAACATGGACAGAACAAGGAGACTAGTACTGAATAAGATTCGCGCGATCTGTCATGGTATGAAGTGAGCCAGTGGGAAAAATATGCGCCCACAAATTGCAGTGCCCAATACCGTCACCCATTATATGCACCGAACCTATTGTATTATTTTCATGAGCTGCAGGTTCTCCCCCGCCGATGTGCATACTGCCAGTGATATCAAAAATCAATGCTCATGCATCATGCTGAGGTTTACCGCCCTCGCGGAGTAGAACTAAGGGCAAAATTTTGAAATATTTACCACGGCGCGTAACTCGCGGAGTTTTGAACCTGGGGTGACGGGCGATGCAGTACCTCCATGTTGATTTCAAGGTTACAACAGCTACTAGCATCGTGGCCTTGATCAAGGGCGCCTGCAAGAGCTCGCGTTGCTTAACCGTGTTGATATCAACGATGATCCATTTTTGCAAATCTGGCATGTATTATATTTCCGATTTGAATGCTCGGCAAGGAGTTTGATTGTCAATGATTTTTACATGAAGCAAGATGGCCGTGCACAGGCTGAAAATATGGATCAGGTGCTTGGCTTGATGCATCTATTTTCCGACTCGCATCTTCCTGGCAGTTCTGGCCAAGTTCTGGCCAGGAACTAACTCCGGCAGGCTCTGGAATGGAAGCCTTCATATATCAATATTTGGAGCATTTGGCTTATCGTTATTGGAAAATATTGTTGGACAAGTCAAAGCAATCATATTTGAATCAATTAATAATCAAAGCAAGTCAGCACTGCCACTTGGCTTTATCTCACACTGTCATCCGACCACCAGCCACTTCCTCAGGTATATTCTACTGCATATGCAATGTACAGACGAATTAGAGTCTCGGTGCGCATATCAACCAAATGATGGAAGGGTCGAAAGTACTTACTAGTGACGCTTTGCCTGCTCAGTCCTTGGGTAATCACCGGCACGTATACATCAGCTATAGACTCTTCGGAAACTTGCTTGACTTACCATTTATGCAATCACAGTTCTTCGTGCCCACGGGCATCAGCCTTTGCGTCCTGAAAAGTCTTGGAGGCCAACTGTTTCCGTGGTGGTAGATCAATACCAGTGTTATGAAGTGAACCTAGGATGTGACGGCCAGAACCCAAACCTCAGGGAACGTTTTATGATGTTTGTCATCTGTTTACTATGACAGTTCTCTTCCGCTCAAAGATACATTTGGCAAGGCGAGATGCAAGCGGCCGTTCTCAAGTGGACATCAATGTGTATCACAAGGCTCCGAGCAAGAAGAAACGCAAGAAGCGGTATCTAGTTGCAAAGACTTCCTTGTCGCTTCAGGCTCTATCTAAGTTAAAGGGTACTGCAAAATGTAAGTGTTGCGCATTGTCATTATGCTGTGCTTGATAAATTCCAGCTTTCAAAATACCGTTAAGTCCTGTAGTACAGCCCTCTATGCGTGGGTTGGCTCGAGGAAGAACAGTTTCAATTTTCCTTGTTGCTAAGCTTGAAGTCCCCGAGACTCCGGCGAGACTCCATGTATCACAAGATTCATTAACATCAGAAGACAAATACGACGACGATATCAAGTGTAAGAGCAGTCTTGTCAGTCGTGTTCATTGCTGACAATTGTAATATCAGCATTTGGGTGCTCTTCACCGACCTTTGAATCGGAATCAGATAGGACAAGCGAATTCTCTTGTTCGAGTCGCGCTGTAACCCCTCCAGTCCCACCTGAATTATCCGGCATACGCATCCGTCGAGGATATACTTCGGACACAGACGATGACCGCCCCCTCGACGAACATGTCAAACGCATCAACGACAGCTATGACAGCTTTGCACTTATAGACAACGCCGACTTGAGCGTTGTGGCCAATGTTGTTTCCCTTGCGCCTTCCCTTTTACCCGTTTACACAGAGCAGATATCCGTAGACAATTCGTTGTCATTTATCGATGCCCTAGTTGACTCTTTCTCGTCTTACTCTGAACTTCGAGGGGCTCGCAGTGACTCTGAGTACGAGCGTATTTTGGAGAAACTTACGTCTGAATGGTATTTTGTGGGAGCATCGGTGCGTGATGCTATTACTATTCTACTTGTCCTAATTTGCTTGATTGTGTTTAGCTGGTCGCTCTTTCTGGGTATATACATCGTGAATCATGACTTCTTTTTCCAATTATTAATCTGCTTTCCTAGGCTTGACGCGGCTGTGTTTGGTTTTTCGTCCAGCTCGTTATTCCCCGTCAACGCTTTCGCCCAAAGCGCAATAGCTCTGGGGAGCGTCGCTTCAGGCATCGGTCTCGCAATTGATGGCTGGTTCCTGTTGGTGTATAGCGGAGCAAACGCTAAAAAGTTTCAGGTAAGTCTCAATTACGCATATGGAACATAATGCTCAGAGCCCCCCAGAAACTTGCTCGTGACTTATACGGCAAATATCTGTTCTTTTGCATATCGTCGCGTCTTCCTGCTGTGTGCATGTTTGTGTCAGCATGCGCCTTAATGGCCTTTTTACTTTCAGTTGCATGGTCCGCTTGGCCCACTGCTGTGTTGGTTATGTGTTTCATAGCTGGCTTCTTGATCAGCCTCCAGTTTATCATATACGGGCTACACTGCGTGGTGATTTGCATGATTGAGATTTTTAGGAGAGTACACAGAGGATTGAAATGATGTGTAAGGAGACCGTCGAACAATGTCTCGGAGCATAATGTTTCGGAGAAATAGTGTATCTTGGACTCTTGGCCAATTTTCTCACTACATATGCATCTGTAATACACGAATCGCAATAATTTATTTTTATGTTTTACTCCATTCCACCCAAACAGTGTTGCATCAAATGATTGAGAGATAAGTCTTTGAACCGATAGTAATATCCGAGATGGCTGGAGGTGGTTGGGGGGCAGATCCGCTGCAATGCCACATATTCGGATATCGCGCACAATTATTCTGCCTGTTAGGTGTTACCCAGTGCCCATGATCATAGATCTCCAAAGGAGTGGCAAGAGCTGGGCGAGGAAGCCACCAAAAACGAGGCCCTAGAAATCGAGGCACTGAACCCCGCCACATTCTCATGCACCTTTAAGCCATTAAGTTCCAAGGGAGTGGGCCGCTTACGGGGATCAACAGTCAAGCATCTGCCAATAAAAATCGCGGCCACAGCAATGTCTTTCCCCGGGGAGTATATGCCTCAGTGCGCAAGCATTCCTCGATTACACGAGGGACGCGTTTTTCAGGCAGACGCGCACGAAAAAGGACATCTTGGATGGAAGCAGCGCCATCAACACGCAGCCTCGAGCACCGCTGTCACAGGTTAACTCCGCCCAGCTGACCTCGTTATTTTCGATCACAGAATTTGAGGTTGCCCGACTTGCACGTATCAGCCGAAGAATTTTCCTTGGACCCACAAAAATGTATTGGTTGCCTTTCAAGGGCATTGTCGCATGTGCTTCGGGTTATTTTTTTCGCTGTTGATGAACCGGATTGGGGGCCAGTGCACTGGATACGCTTTGGCAGTGCAACGTCGTATCTCCTCGTGGGTCAGTGGACCCACATATGACGGTGTTCTGAATCTGGGGTCTGACTGTCTTATCCTTCTGTTAATTACTTTGTGCACAAATAGCATGTTGCGCCACTCACTTGAGTTTTCCAAGAATAAGATATCTAAAAGAAAGACGAGACCCCCCCTCGCTTTGAACTCCGCGAAGGCAAATGTCAAAGCGCACAACGAGCCGTTATTTACCTCCGCATGTAATGTCTGTGAACTTATGGCCTAGAGTCTCAACAAGCAAATGCATTCAGAAATTACAGAATACATAGAGTTCCAGCAGGTACCTGGTCAAACATTATTCGCCGTCAGAGCTAGCAACATCGCTATGTGAATCATCCTGCTCCCTACGGTCCTCCATCCGTACATCGTCATTTTGCGTGGATTCGGGCACACTCGTCGTCGCAGGAGTGAAACCAGAAAGAATACCAGTTCCTCCAGATTTCTTGGCCTGTGAATGTTTCCAGGCATGAGCCATCTGCAAGAACTTGAAAGATCTCGGGTTGGCTTCTCGCTCGTCATCGGCGAATACAAGTTCCCAATCTGTATCAGAATGATCAGAAAGTTGTACTACATACGGGGTAGAGCGCTGACCTTCTACTACCTGGCCTGTCTCTTTGTCGACATGTTGCTTCCTACCGATAATAGGCATCATGCCTTCCACCTTGGCTACATCGCTCTCGCTGCCACGTTCTTGCTCGAACGCTTTCCATGACTCGAGTAAAGCAGCCCTCTGCGATGAAAGCGGTTCAGCTCCACCCTAATTATAAGCTGTTGGACATACCTCGGCTTTTAGGCCTTTGACCTTCAAGTCTTTGTAGCCACGTTCAAAGACCTGTCGTGCTAGTTCTGGATCACCAGCGACAACACGAGGTTCGGCATCCTCGTCCTCCTCTTCCTCTCGCATAGCTCTGGGCAAGGGAATACTTGACCCCTCGAACTCGGCATAGGATATCCACACCTTGTGGTGTCCGCTGAGAACCACCAGGCGCTCGTAAAGCGACCTCGTCTTCTCCCGGTCACCTTGCTCATCAACCTCGAAGTCGATATATGCCTTCCAAAGGATTTCGGGCATCGATAGCGATGCTTGAGACACTCCGAGTTCAAAGATTGCCTCTGCACGGGTGAAGTCCTCAAGAGCCGTCTCGAGTTCAGCGTATTTGATCCACGCCGCTGAGTTGGTGGGATCGTACTACAGAATATTCATCACTGCCGAGAACAGAAAGTGAACTTCACGACATACCTCAAGGTACTTTTCGTACAATGTCCGTACGCGGTCAAATTCTCGCAGCTAAATATGATATCAGTAAATCGTAAAACCGAGAAAGTGGAGATCATACATCCATCTCGAGTTGAATATAACCCTTGAATAAAGACTCCTTCGGGCACATGCCAATGGCAGTCCCGAGCATTTTGCGCGCTGCCATTAAATCCAACTGTCTGATTTCAAATCTTGCAGCCATGATCCACAGTTTTGCAAAAGTGAACTGCTTGTGCGGCACAAGATTCAGGACGGTACGATACACTTGGCGTGCACGGTCGTAGTCCTGTAAAATAACGTTAGGGTGAACAAGTGGTGTGTATTGAGATGAAAAGACCTTAGTTTCGATTTCCTCGAACAAAGCATACTCAAGCCAGAGGAAGATATACCGCCTCCAATGACGCTTTTCTTGTCCAGGAGGTACATGTGCAACAGCGCGCTCGTAAACGTCTCGCACACGCTCCATGGCTGCATCTTCCTCTTCCTTGGTGCCCCCTTCTTCTCGCAAAGTTCGTAGGGCACCTTCTTCCAACCGAACATAGTCGAACCAGACGTCGTAATTTCGTCCGTCCTGCGAAACCTCGTCTTCGTATTGAATTCTTCGCTTACCAAGCACAGTAGATTCTACAATGGACCGTGTACCATGCTGCTTTTCGAATTTGGTATAAGCTGCGTACAAGTTCGCTGATTTTGATCGCGGAAGACGTGAAAGTGCGAACTATTATTTAGACTGTGAACAAGCCCCAGCAGAGTATGTGCGCGACAACGTACCTTATATATCACTCGAGCACGCTCGTACTCTTTCAACCGAGTTTCCATCTTAGCAAAAGCATTAAAAACTGCTTGAGCCTTTTCTACCTGCTCTTCCTCGTCCCCAAAGAACTGAAGAGCGGTTTGGAATACCTCTCTTGCCTTGTCCAACTTCCCCCGCTCTTCTTCAAACTTTGCCCACTTCACCCATACCCTCGGATCCGGCCTTACAGCTATCCATCGCTCATATATAACACTGGCCCTGTCCGATTCATCATACCGCTCCTCCATCTTTATGTATGCTTGCCAAGCTTTGTCATCCGGTTCCCATTGCATCCACCGCTCAAAGACTTGTCGGGCACCGGGGACATTTTGCAGAAGCTCCTCCAAGTAAACGTACTTATACCAGAGCTGGTCTACCCGAGGCAAAAGAGTTACGGCGCGATCGAATAGGTTGCGTGCGTGTTGAACATTTCGGGACTTGAGCTCCATTTCAGTGTAGCTGAGCCATAGCTGAACGCTTCGAGGGTCCACGTCCAAAGCGCGTTCAAAGATAGAGCGAGATCGGTCAAATTCATTTTGGCTGGCCTGATACGAAGTGTGTCAGAACGGGACATCAACCAAGAATTTCAAGTCATGTACCTCCCAGTTTGCATACTGAGTCCATTCTTTGCTGATACAATATTCAGCAGGAACACCACCGAGACCGAATGTCACACTCACATGCTACCTCTTGTCCTCCTGACTCGCTCTTCAAACTCCTTGCGCTTGCGGCCGCGGTACTCGTGTAGTTCTTCAAAATCCTCAACGCGTTGTTTGGGAGCGCGGAAGGTGGATTCTTGACGCTCTTGAGCCTAGAGGACATATAATTATAAATACTGCAAGGGAGAGAATTTGAACAACGCGCCTCTCGCAGAAGTTGCTCTGCGGTGATCTATGGATGTAATTATGAAGAGTCAACAGCTGCAGATACATATGTGAACGAAACAAACCTGGATAGCGGCAGGCGCACGGTTCCTGATCCTAGAAGTCGTGACCAGTCAGTTTCTGCATCATACGAAAAGTTGATAAGGTAAACCTTGGTGCTCTGCCGTCCTGCATGATTGCGACACCAATGAATTTCCCGAGACAAGTGAGCAAAGAACAGTGGTACAACAAGCAAAGACAAACAAGTCTGTCTATTACGTCTTACATAAGTAAATAAACCGAGCATGTCATCTTGATACCCAACTTCTCCATGGTGGATTTTTGTGCGCAGGATGCAACATAACATGTCTGTTGAACTGGTAACGTTACTATCAGCGCGTGAATGTCGTCTCTGTTTGACGTTTCGTAGGCGCATAGACACAATGGTTTTCAAGAACACCACCAGGTAAAAGTCCATGCGCATGCCGAGCTCCTCTTCCTTCCTACACCATTTTCGTCATCCTGACCCCCCTTGCGCCCGAAACCCCAGTGCTTCTTCTGGTCCTTGTCCTGGCATTTGTCAGAATTCTTCCATGTAGCGAGCTGCTCTTCCACCACGTTTGCGTCCATGTGCTGGACAACGTCTTCATCGCACTTGCGTGCTTGCAAGGGTGTACGGAGGCTGCTTGGGGGAAGATATCAATTGTGACAGTTCTCTAAGCGTAGTCTGCTGAGACATCTTGGAAGATCTGGGATGGATCTAAAATAGTTGTCGTCTGTCATCGCGTTGTAGGTTCCTTTCTACTGACTGAACTTGCAGGACATTGCCATTATCGACCCCACCTGTTCACCCATCTTGTCCACGATCGTGCTTGAACGAAGATCACGCAGATCTCAATTCATGTTTATTGAACCTCGGGTTGGCCTCGGGCTAACTTTTAAAAGCACGGCCACACAAAAGCATTAGCCCCCCTGCGACGCGTATGCGAACTTGATGTCCCAAAATCTCGATGACAACCATCCACTTATTGTTCGCCATTCTTCTGGATGGCGGTGTTGACATGGGTTGGTAAATTGAGAGTCGAGAAGGGATGTGCTGATGGGTTAGTGAGGTTGTAAAGAATCGAATCAGGGAAGGCGTCAGATCCTGGGTTTGGACCCAATCAAGATGGGTCGTTTTTAGGTCGGTACAAGCTACTCATCCGATGCTAAATTACAAAATCTGCGAGTGCTTGGCTAAAGACATTCCACACGACGATGCGAAGCATTGAAATATTAGCCCACATCTGACTCGTCCGTCAAGTGATAGCATGCATCAATCGGTGAGGATTGTTTACATAGTCTGTAGGAGGCTGGGAGCTCAGCGTAATATCAACTGACATCATGTGCCAAACACTCTAGAAAGTTTTGTTTCTTGGAATATTACCGGCGTTTGAGGTTTTGGACAACCACCTCTTGCAAGACCAGATCGCCTGCTATTCCAATCTCCGCGCGACTGTCAACTTTCTGGAACACTAACACCCAGACCTACACGAACTCCACAAATACCGTCATTGGCATCTCTATTTATCAACGAGCGAGTTACCAGTACGTCTGTAGACAATCGTCGCTCAATTTGTTGTCATGACGAGGGTTAGGCTCAAGTTTGCGCGGGCCAGTCATAGTTTCCGGAACCCAGCAGTGACTTATATTGATTAAACCAATATTCTCGATCGCCACACTCCGCCATGTGTCGAAGAGCGCGAAACCATCCATGTGCTCCCTTCTAATTGCGGGATACCTCGTAGGCTCCATTGAAATCAATTGTCGACTTCTTTCAACGACTCGCACAACCCATCGCATTCATGATCAGGTGCACTCCGGCGCCATTCGTCGTTTTCTTGTTGCTCACTAGACATGTGAGATATTTGCTACCCACATATTCCACTGCATTCTCAATCCTGACAGCCCCAACCGAAAAGAGATATCAGAGCGGACATAACCCAATCATGGCTGTTCCAACTGGGAACATTGCGCACGATATCAACTGTTGCGAGGATTCTCTCCATTTCGCCGAGCTCTGCCCAGGTGACTGTTCCAACGATAAAACTTCCACGCCAGTCCTTTCGGTTTTTGGGAGGCTGGTCGAGTCTTATATTGATGGCGTAGTTGTAGGAATTCCTTGTGATCTGATAGGTATTCCCTATGCCAGGACCAGTTTCGACGTAAATAGCCCAGTGAAGGGGATAGGGCCGTCGGTGCTCTTCCTCACCTGGCCTCGGCTGGACAACTTCGACATAAAGAGCAGGAGCAGTGGCAACTTCCACGTGCACAATAGTATCGTTTGATCACACATCAGCAAAACCCTTGTGTGAAGATGCGACAGAACAAATGAATGAACACGCCATCCGAATGTCAGTTCCTAATGTTGACTGCCAGTGTGCTGACCAGGCATGCAATAGACCAAAAGCATGAGACGAGCGCGCCATCCAGAATCATGGTAATGCGAGGGCAGTGGAATTAACGCTTATCAATGCCTGCTGCTCGGCGCTCATCACCTATGTCTGTCTTGTGCTTTGTCGCTGTCTGGTTTAGGTTTCGTTCTACTTGGTATTCTACACGACAAAATATTCACCATCCCGCTTCCTGAGCTCTCAGTCAGCATCTATGATAAAGTTTTTTGTTCGTGTGTCCTTGTCTATCTTCTTTCGTTATGACTTTACTATCTGTATTCAAGTCTATGTTGTACAGTATATATACGTATGCGCCATTCAGACCAGTTATCTACATCGTACATCATCTTCCGATCCTTCAACTGCTTCTCATCGCTCATTCTTCTTCTCCCTCTTCGATAAGTGTGCACAAACTCCTGATGAACGACGTGCTCGGGGATGAGGGTGTGCGAGATGGACAGGGTCCAGCTTGTGCACTTGGCAAAGGCACAGACGTATTGATGTCGTAGCCAGAAAAAAGGCTACTCTGTGGCTCCATGGAAGTCCATTCATCTTCCTCCTCTTCATCTTCCTCCTCGGCAAGTGTGCCCAAACACCTGATGAATGATGTGCTCGGGGATGAGGGTGTGCGAGATAGATGAGGTCCAGTTTGAGGGCTTGACATGGTCGCGCTGATGTCGCGACGCGGCGTGATCGGGAAAAAGCCACCCTGTGGCTCCATGGAAGTTAAGTCTTCTTCTCCTTCTTCCTCCTCCTCCTCAATAGGTGCGCACGACCGCCTGAACGACGTGCTTGGGGATGAGGGTGCACGAGATGGATAGGGTTCAGTCCTGGCGCTTTGCACAGACGCGTTGATGTTGCAACCCGGTGAGTAAAGGCCGCCCTGTGGGAGCATGGTGGAGTAACCCTGCGGCGAATAGGGCGTGGTGTCCGAACTGATGGACATTTGCGAATTGGTGAGGTGTTATAGCTGGAGATCAAGCAAAGAAGACTGGGGGTGCAAAACCACTTGCGGCTTCAGAGTTCAGGATAGAGAAGTGAGTTCAGGATAGAGAAGGAAGATACAGATGGGAGCTTTTTGTAGGGTTTCGGTGAATGTCCATATCCACAGCGTATCCATAGCTTGATCAAGCGGCCCATTACTGTGGACTGGTCGTAAAGTACCAGCCTCCAGTATAAAGGGGATTTGGGCAGTCAAAGCATTGTTCTTTTACTTGCATTGACTTCAAATCGAAGTTTTCCTCCTGTGGATAGAGGATCGGTGTAGGGAAAAGATGACATTATGTATCAAGGCAATGGTGTTACTCACCAGATATTAGCTATTACAAGTGCTCCTGTGGGATCTGTCAGATCGTGAAGCCTGCCCTGTCGAATGATTCAGTCACCTGAAGTTGTGTAGTTCTCCCTTTCACTCCGTCGTTTTTTCCTGACCAGCCAACACTCTGCCATGGCCCGGGATCACAACTTGAATCGGTAACACAGAGTCAATGGAATCTGAGGATGATGATGCTGAAATTGAGCTGGATTGACCTCGAGTCTTGCTGACGCAGTGTAGCATTGTGCTTAGTAAGACATGCACCACTTGCAAGCCTCGAGCGCGCTACCAGTCACAGTGACTTGAGAACTATTTAAGCAGGCGTTGCGTTTCAGGTTGAAGCTTTGAAGCTTGCAGAAGTCAAAATTTGGCGTCCGTTATTGAATATTGAGACGTCGTACTTTACCTTTGACTCGGGCTGATCCAGTAAACGCAGAGACAACAATAAGTTCTCGGAGCAGTGAATCAGTGATAAAGAACCCAAAAGGAAAATGCACAGGCCCTCGTGCTTGGAACCTCGACTACTAGTGGCTCTCACAACTGGATATCGGGAACGAAGGTTTGAGCCGAGTTCATAGGAGAGGGCCGAGGGGGAGCTGGCGTACTGATACGGTGGGATAATCACGTCGCCCGTGGAATGAGACTGTAGAGGACTAATACTTTGTCAACCAGGACTCTGCCATTATAGCTAAAACTCACATATCTCGCATATCGTCAAAGAGTCCTCAGGGTATGTGACAAGTATCTTGGTGTTATCTTTCCAAACTTTGCACGCGCGTATGATGAATCGACACCTGGTGGATATTGGTATACTATATGCCTGTGAAATAGTAGACAAAACAGTCGTGAAGAACTAGCTATAGATGAGCCAACAACAAAAATGAATGAAACACAGAAGCCAAAACATCCCTTCCCTGATGCTGGCCGTCTGTGTTTTGAATAGGCATGCAACAAATCTAGAGAATGAAACGAGTGCGCCATCCAGAATCTCGTATGGTAATATGAGGACGCGAGACTCCCATTCCAGTTGATCTGGTACCGGCGACGGCAGAAAGTGCCGAGGTAGTCTATGCGATGATAGAGGAAGAGTCAATGGTAATGAGAATTAGCAATAGACGAGACAGCAAAATACGAATGAAACACCGAAACCAAAATGTAGAGTCGCTAATGGTGTCCGTCTGCGTTTTGAATGGGCACGCGGCAAATCCAGGCCACGAGACAAGCCCGCCATCCAGCAACGGTGATATGAGGGCGCGACACTGTTCCTGTCGCCCCAGTAGTGCCAGGGACAGTGGAGGGTGTCGAGATGTTAGTAATTGGGGTGGTAGCCGTGATGATGATGGCGTGCTTGTGCTGTTCCACTGAGTTGTTGCGTGGTATGAGTATTGGGAGGTTGAGATGAGCTAGCAGCTGGCTTCGTGGTAGTTCATCTGTGCGATGAGTCAATGATAAAGAAGAATCGTGAAAGAGAAAAAACGCACAGGCTTGCTCGCTGTGCAAGGGACCTCGACCTCTCGCAGCTGGATGTCCGATCGATTCCGTCTGCGTAGTACACCAGATAAATTTCGGGTCCAGCTGAAAGGTCGGGATAGTGATCGGGGGCATTGATGTGGTGTTGGAGTGGGTGGCGCATGGGATTGGGATAGACAAATGCGTACCTGACAATATATTCGTCGAAGCATTGAAGAATAGATGGAGATGACATACATTAGCCTCTCGCAGTGCATCGTCAAAACCCCCGGAGGTATTTGACGGGCGCCTTTCATCTTTGGGGGTGAAACATCAGCCTGGATGCATTGTCAGCGTCATCGAACATGAAATGCATTTACGCTTACAATATCCGACGGAATCCCAGCTTCTTACACAATAGCAGAAACATCCCATGTGTGAATGTGGTGGCTGAGGCAGCCAATGACAAGAAAATTTCCACCTGCAGAAAAGGTTGCACAGATCACTTTATCTTGATGGAGAAGTGGTGTTACGATGGGTAGATTGGTTTCGAGGTTCTATGGACCATAGTTGCACTAGGTCTTGCCGAAGTATGATGTGCTTGCGAGGATGCGCTCATTAATGAACGCATCCTCGCAAGCACATCATAAATCTCAGTACTTCCGCATAGGGTAAGGACTTAGCCGCCGGCTTATTCCGGCTTTAGCCGTGGCGCAGCCACAGTTGGCCAAGCCTTGTACCTAGTTGTAAAACAGTAAAGAAACACAGAGCTAGCGACTTACCGCATTGGCAGTGTTGCAGTGTTCAGAGGCACCTCAGGAAAGGGCAACCGAACATAGATGAACGAGTGGTAGGCAGTTTACTCGCGATCCCATTTTCGTATCTCGTATCCTGGCGCCGTAAATAGACTTGTCAACCTATGATGCATCGTAAGAGAGTACCTACAGAGGACCTGCAGTTGTAAATTCCACAAGAATCAAGACAACGTTGGTTCATCAGGCACAGGGCCCCATGACCAGTGTATTCCGAATCATGATACTTTGAGGTCATTTTTGGGGAGAACATACTCGCTCGATGTTGAGGTGCGATCAACAGTAAATTGAGGAGTTTTAGGTTGTGCTTTGTTGGGATGGTTTGAGTACGTACATAAAAAATCCACGCAATTGGAAGGTACGTTCAAAGTGATGACACAATGAGCGGAGGGCAACGTAGGCCCGGGATGTGGACTTGCCAGGGGGTTTAGCCTAGTGGAGACCAAGGCCATCCACATTTTTTTGAATCAACTATTGTACGGCGGCTCGTTCGGGAAGGCAACGTCCACAGATCATCGAGTTAGTGGACAAGGGAGTTGCATCCACAATCACAAAGAAAAAGTCCACAAGGGTTTTGATATGAAGTAGGCCATCGAGTCCACAGATCATCGAGTTAGTGGACAAGGGAGTTGCATCCACAATCACAAAGAAAAAGTCCACAAGGGTTTGGATATAAAGTAGGTCATCGATGAACCCAACCTCATACTCTCCCATCCTCACTCAATATGCAACGTTTTGATGACTCTATGGTGAGCACAATATCTTAAATCTAGCAAACTGCGACTTACCGAATTCCATGGGCTTGCGCAATAGGAAATCTATGGACTCCAACCTCCTACTCCCCCATCCGTGCCAGATGTACCGTCTGAATCATCGGTGAGCACAGTATCTTGAATCTAGCAACCTGTGACTTACCGAATCCCACAGGTACCTCCTGTCTTTCAAGTCAAACCTGAAATCTATAATGTCGAAGTTGCGCAATTTTGGCAAGGCGAAGCAGCGCCATTGCGGCCTTATCCTCTCCAATGGGCAATCTGGGTCACCACCGGTCCTCGCATAGGGCACACCTTTAAGCTTGTGGGAGACCAAACGAACTACGCCATGGACATCAGGCTCCACCAGCCTCTCGAAAACGGGCACAACTGGCGTGGAAGTTATTGCGTTGGAACCGTGAGCCGGAAGGAGCTTGACGAAATGGAGTCAATCCTCCAAAGAGTTGACATCATACACAATATTCCCTGGTGGAACGACCAAGACTGGGTGGACGATGCACTCAGGTATCTCAGGTGCTGGGGGTTTTCCAATATCGTCGGGGAAGCGGAGCTGGCGCGTCTGCAAGACAAAATGTGTTGGATACTGGAGTTTTGGCCTGAGATCAACGACGCGGTGCAATTTGATGGCTACCCGGATCTGGCGTGCGTGCTATCCAACCAACGTACTGCCCATGAGCACCAAATCTTCTGGGACGCAATGAGATGACTGAGAATTTTGGAATCGGACTGTTGTCTGGAGTCGTTGAAAGAATTTTGGGTCTAAATAGAGTTTCGCATTCTGCATTTGTAGTTTAGTATCATCCAGGATTCAACCTAGTATGAGCAATTCAGAGTTACGTCCCCAATATTAAGGGTGGAACGAAACCTTTGAGTCATCAGCGTTCAGCTTGTATTGAACTGAAACCGTGATATACATTGTGCTGCAGATGTTTCGAGGAATGATGAAGCTTGTCGAGGTGCGGTCCATCCCGTTCGCACGAACGTTCACCTGCAACCACCTGGTGCAAGTTTGGGATATCGCTTGCAGATATTGATATTTTGGTTTCTCCGCCACAATGCCAGGCCAGGCCATGGGTAATTCAAGGTTCATGAAGTTTCTGTACAAAAAGAAGAGCAGGTTGTTTCCAAAGGCCGAGTACGGAAGTGAACCAAACTTACATAAATTGCATGAGTGGTGATGCTGCTATCACGCTGTCACAAGTACTAGGTTAGGCCAGCTGTTTCGGTGGGTTACTGCCTTGATCCCCATCAATCAATCGAACAATTGATATGAACACGGTTAAACAACATTGTGGGCGCTTGCAGGCGTCCTGGATCAAAGCTTCATCCATAACATCATTTGGCTGTTGTAACGGAGAGGTCACTACTACTGCATCGCCCGTCACTGACGCAACTTGGACACAACCGTTAGTGCCCGGGTTTAAAACTCCGGGATTTACGCCGCGCCATGAGAACCTCTCATGACAATAGCTCAATACGCTCGGTGTATGCGACGGTATTGGGTACTGCAATTTGTGGGCGCATATTTTCCTACTGATCGAATTCTTACCAGAATCACGACAGATCGCAATTTTCTTCAGTACTAGTCCCCTTGTTCTGTTCATGTTTTATTATTTTCAACGTCGCAAGGGGAATGAACTCAAGGCCGGACAATAGTCTTACTGGCGTTTTGTGCCAAGTCTCGCAGAGGTAGAAATACCACACGAATGAGAGGTATGAGCCGATCCCCATCAATATACTCCACAGATTCACCGTATCACTAGATTCTACCAGAATTGCATCATGAAGTTCTTTAGGAGGAACTCTCATGTCTCGCGCGCACAGGTCCTTATGGATAGCGTCCTGACAGCTATTCTTACATACTTCGCTAACAACAAGGACTCGTTAACGCGGGAGGAGGCATTTTCTTTCATGGTTGAATACTCCCGGTACTTTACATGCGTCATGTCTTATTATATACCCCATTTTAATGTTTGGTAGTTTGTCAGTTGTTCGGTCGAACAAAGGCACGAAGAATAGCGCATTGACCAAGGCACTCGTCGAGTGCAAGGCGCTGAAGTTGAGGATAGAGGTTCGTTCTTTCTGATTTTTAAACAGCAACTTGTTTAATGGCAGTTTACAGAGAGCGTGCATCAGATACGGAGAAGACACCATAAGAAGTGGGACTGTGTCTCCAGCTGCTACTACTATAGGTATGTGCTATATACCGTTGCTGCGCTCAAGACTGAATGACACAAATTAGCTGACACTGACTCGACGCACGCACCATCTACTAAACTGGTGGATCCCAATCCAATTATTACATCGGTTGACCCCAGCGCACAGGTCCTCGCCGATATAGACAGCGTCCTGCGGGATATTCATAAATACTGCATCGACAACTTGGACTCGTTAACTCAGGAGGAGCGATCGTCTTTTATGGATGAAAATTCCAGGTACTTTACATGCATCATTTCGTATTATATACCACATTTTAATGGTTGGTAGTCTTGCAGATGTTCTTGCGAACGAGGGCGCGACTCGTAGCATATTGCTCCAGACACTCGACGAATGCAAAAAGCTGAAGTTGAGGATAGAGGTTCGTTCTTTCTGATTTCTAGGCAGCAACTTGTTTAATTGCAGTTTACAGAGCGCGTGCAGCAGAAACCAAGTACTAGACTTCATGAGAAGACGGCCAGCGTCTCCAGCTACTACTATTGGTATGGGTGTGTGCTATCTACCGTCGCCGTCGCTCAAGACTGAGTGCCACAAATCAGCTAATACTGACTCAACGCACGCACCGATTCTCCCACCTAGACCGACCCCACCGTCCGAAAGGCCCATTTCAGTTCAATCCAATCTCTCCTCGACAAACTGCTCGCACCTAGGCCCTTCCAACCCTTCAATAGGTACACCCAGTCTTACGATCCCCTGCGATGATTACGAAGGCGATGATACTTCCTCGATCACTTCAGCAGGTACGTGCACCACATTTTGTCCTTTATGTTCCAACATGACGCCACAAAATCAGCATTCATGGAGGGAAGTCCATGTGCATCGTTCGCCCCTCTCCCAAAAAAGACTGGATGGCATTCAGCGAAGACTCTTTTTTGAAGGAAGCCGCACTCTACATTGACTCCAAGAGAGCAACATTCAACATTGACTCCGAGGGCGCAATTGGAGCGAGTAGTAAGCTACATGTTTTGAGCACACTAAATCTGCATACTGGAGTCCTTTGGTAATTTCATCCCATGACAACAGTCCATCTCTCGGGTTTTCAGGACAGAGACTGCCGCCCGCAGGCAGGTGTCATCAGGAGCCCCAATAGAGTCGTGCATTTCTCCCCTAGCGCGATAGTGCACAGCCCGACTATGAACATCCAATCTCCGGGTGCTTCTGGCGCGCGAGTTCACTCCTGATTGTAGTGGTCTGTGAGTTTGGCACTGACTGGCGTCGTTTAGTCAATACAATGCATAAATCCCTGAGCTGAACCAGTTGATTATGATACTCACAAGCCTTGCTCCTGAGCATGGACAGAATTTATGTACATGTAGTGTCTGTGTATGTGTTAGCGACCCGTATTGTACATAGCTATGTAGTAGATAGTCTCCCGTATGAGTATATAGTTATGACTGAATTTCCGTGGCGAATGGATGAAGATGCCGCGATAAAAATCGGAGACAGCGAAGCCAATGAAACTTGAAGGCACCGTGGAAAGGGCTAGTAGCAATAATCCTTTCCTCCTTCATGACTGCCCTGGAGCGTAATGTTCATCCTTGTTGCATAGGAACATTCTGCAACATATCGGGAATCAGAGGTTCACCGTTAGGGGTCAAAAAGAAAGATATTCGCACATGGTGTTGACGAGTATGGGTTGAGCAAGCAGAGATACGACATGCTGTCGACATCTACTGCTTGCCCGAAGACTCTGATACTCGTTGCTCGATAGATGGATGACAATTGCCCAGTCTGAAGGACAGACCCAATAACGTCTGAGCGATCGGCACCTCCTCAGTAGACCTTGTCGGTGCCGTTATATAGTGCAAGTCTTCATTAAAGCTGAGGGGAGACAAAATAGAACTAGACCAGCATCTTGTATCGCCAAAACGTTCCGCTGTAAATTTGTAGAAATGTAAGAGTAAGCGATGCCTGCATACATGGTCCCGACATTATAAGAATCGAAGAAACCTTGATGTACGTCTGCAGACATCGGATGGATCGATGGAACAGTAGATGTAGTTGTAAACTTACCGGCGATGGTCTCTGTGACAAGCCCCAAATCGTGTACAGCTGGACTGACTTTGAGCAACATGTACGAATAAGTGCGTGGGTCTGGAGAATGCGGCTGCTCACTATTGTGCCACAAATGCATTCGACGTCCTGAGCAAATACAGAGGAGCTGTCCTCCGAGTACGGTTCGACATTGACAGGTTGGAAGAGAACGCGTAGAAAGCGGTGATGCATCGGACCGTCAAGGGTCAAGTGAAGATAAGGAGATGCACGTAGCGCTTCACCTGCATAGGATTGTGAAGCTGTGGAGAGAAACCGAGGACTAACGTACGAAATACACGCTTTGGTAGATAACTCACACCAACACTCGCGTCGACTCAGGAGGAAACATCAACTATCTCAGCTACCAGCACGCCCCTCTCGTACTTGCGTGGTGTGATCCAAGTGGAGCTTAAGTGAGCGATACTCTGGTTGTTTCGAGTAGGAAAAGCTGAAGCGAGGAAAAGATAGAATAAATCACCGACCGGCCTTGAGGGATAACTCCTGCAAATATCGTCCTGAAGTTGTCTTGTGAGTCAGAGCTGGACTTCCCTGGATAAGACGTCTGGTGAGCAATCGCTGCAGGCACTTCTATTGATAAACTGAGATGGAAGTAGACTGAGATAGGCTAGTGAAGAGGGTCGAGGGGGAGCTGGCGTACTGATACAGTGGGACAGTCATGTCGCCCAAATGGGAGAACTAATACTTTGTCAACCAGGACTCTGTCATTACAGGTAAAACTCACATACATCTCGTATGTCGTCAAACAGTCCTCAGAGTATTTGACAAGTATCTTGGTGTTATCTTTCCGAACTTTGCATGCGCGTATGATGAATCGACACCTGGTGGATATCGGTATACTATATGCCTGTGAAATAGTAGACGAGACAGTCGTGAAGAACTAGCTATAGATGAGCCAACAACAAAAATGAATGAAACACAGAAGCCAAAACATCCCTTCCCTGATGCTGGCCGTCTGTGTTTTGAACAGGCATGCAACAAATCCAGAGAATCAAACGAGTGCGCCATCCAGAATCTCGTGTGGTAATATGAGGACGCGAGACTCCCGTTTCAGTTGATCTGGTACCAGCGACGGCGGAAAGTGCCGAGGTAGTCCATGCGATGATAGAGGAAGAGTCAATCATAATGAGAATTAGCAATAGACGAGACAGCAATAATACGAATGAAACACGGAAGCCGAGATGTAGATTCGCTAATGGTGTCCGTCTGCGTTCTGAATGGGCATGCAGCAAATCCAGGCCACGAAACAAGCCCGCCATCCAGAAACGGTGATATGAGGACGCGACACTGTTCCTGTCGCCCCAGTAGTGCCAGGGACAGTGGAGGGTGTCGAGGTAGTAGTAATTTGGGGTGGTAGCCGTGATGATGATGTTGTGCTTTGCGCTGCTCCACTGGGTTGTTGCGTGGTATGAGGTCGAGATGAGCTAGCAGCTAGCTTCTTCTTTTTTGCGTGGTAGTTCCTCTGTGCGAGGAGTCAACGATAAAGAAGAATTGTGAAAGAGAAAAAACGCACAGGCTTGCCCGCCGTGCAAGGGACCTCGACCTCTCGCAACTGGATGTCCGATCGATCCCGTCTGCGTAGTATACCAGATAAATTTCGGGTCCAGCTGAAAGGTCGGGATAGTGATCGGGTGGCGGGCTCAGTTGCTCTATGTGGCTTGGAGCGACGCCAGACTGAGGTAAAGGGACTGAGTGTGCGTTGATGTAGTGTTGGGGTGGGCGGCGCATGGGATTGGGATAGACGAATGCGTAACTGACAACATATTCGTCGAAGCATTGAAGAATAGATAGAGATGACATACATTAGCCTCTCGCAGTGCATCGTCAAAAAACCCTGGAGGTACTCGACGGGCACCTGTCATTTTTGGAGCTGGTCGTGGTGCAGCATCAGCCTGGATGCATTGTCAGCGTCATTGAACATCAAATGCATCTATGCTTACAATATCTGACGGAATCCCAGCTTCTTTCACGATAGCGGAAACATCCCATGTGTAGATGTGGCCTTGGCAGCCAGTGACAAGAAACTTTCCACCTGCAGAAAAGGTTGCGCAGATCACTTCACGTTGATGGTGAAGTGGTGTTCCGATGGGTTGATTGGTTTCGAGGTTCCATAGTTGCGCTGTCTTGCCAAAGAATGATGTGCTTGCGAGGATGCGCTCATTGGGAGATAGTGAAATCGTATTGACGTAGTCACGGTTTTCGCCAAAGTCAACAACCGTCCACGTGGCTGTGTCGAATTTTGTGATGCTGGATCCTCCAGCGATAAGCGTTTTTCCATCCGAGGTCCAGGCCAGGCACAAACATACTCCCTTGAATGCTTTGAGTAATTCGCCTGAGTTGGTATCCCAGATTTCCAGCCCATCGGCCTCATCCCAATTGCTAGTACCAGTGGCAATCATCTTGGCATCGGGTGAGTAGCAAACCGCGCACACGCCGCGGCGACCCGGAAGCTTGAGCTTGATGTCTTCCCGGCGGACCATGATTGGACCAAGGATAATTTTTCCACTCTCGACATCCCACACACTGAATGTCCCATCATCTGATCCGCTCACCACCCGCCCTCCGTCTGAACTCCAGCTCACACAACGCACTCCCATTGTATGCCCTGTCCAGCTTTCGATGACCTTGCCTGTGTCGATGTTCCACAATTTCACTGCGCCATCAAGGCTCCCACTTGCTATTTTCTTGCCGTCCGGCGATAATGCTATAGTTAATATCACTCCTCGATCTTTGTCCCATTCCTCAAGCTGAGTGCCCGTCTCCAAGTCCCGGACTCGAATCGAGTAATCCCATGAACAGGTGATCATCCGCTGTCCTCCGGGCAGGTGTAGGATGTGTCCGGCAGTATTACTTACTTTGATCTTTCGGTAAGGTATTGTCGCTAATTTCTCTTGCTTTTCAGAGGCCGGATGCTGGATGATTTTGCTTTCGGGATTCACTTAATGGGTGCGCGATGATTTTAGCACTTGCCTTCAACCCCCCCATGCAAATCTTTCACTTACTCAGATTCCAGATGTACTTGGTTTGTACACAGATAGACTCGGACGAATACGGAACGAAAGGCGCGACTGAGTAAACTTTTCGTTCAATGGAGATTCAATGCAGGAGAGGGATCATTAAAGTCTTTTGCAGGTGTGTTTTCCCAGCTTGTACTATGCAGCACAGCTTCAGCACAGGCTGTGCATTTTAAGCGCCCATTCGCAACATGCGCATTAACCCCTCGGCATCACAGTCCTACTACTCATTCCAACTGCGCAAAATTTCTGGGGTACAGTGTACCACACAAACCACCCCGTCAACGCACAACCTACACCTCACAATGACTATTATCAAGGTTGATTGGTGAGGCGGGTTACGCACCGCGACATTTTGCCAAGGTCCCACGAGATCCATAATCGCCCATCCTGAACTAAATCGAAGGAACGACTGCGTTCCTTCTGTATGGCTTGCCTAGGGGAGGCTAGAGCTAATTGGAGTTGTGGCAGCACGAGTTTGGCTCTACGAGAGACGCGTGGTAATGATTTCTCCATAGCGTCCTAGGCTCGAAAAGTTGTACCAGGCCATTAGGTACTGTAGCTCTCTGCTGCACCGCAGCCTGCACGATATTAACATTTGTCTCCCCAATATTGATTAAATCTGTTGACTTACTAGGGAGTCGGAAATTGAGTTCAGGCGATTGTCAAGATCTAAATCCACACAAGACATTGTAGGGTATCATTCCCTACGCCGCACTACCTCGAACCAATCATCACTTGTAAGGTCTACAAAACTATTTTGTATCTAACATCCAAATCAATCAACAATTCAACACGCATATTAGCACAAAACTGACCCAATGCAACAAAATAGCAGCAATTAGATCAGGCCACGACCCAATGATCACCAATTGGCCATTGGAATCGCTCATAGTATCGAACTTCACTATACTGGATCGCTGACAAGAGGCCCCGTCATAATCGTCGTTGAACTTGATGAAAATAAAGATCCATTCACGTCCATTGGTCAGAGCACCGCAGATGACCTTTTTCCTGATATGAAGTAGCAACTTGGAAATCTGAACCTGAAAGCTAACAGAATTTACTCACTGGAGGTACTTTCCGCACGCATACATCTCGCATACTGTCTGAGCGATATAATTCGAGAGATTGTGAGGCCCGGCTACGGTAATGAAGAAGCCAGATGACATAGGTAACGTTCGAAGGTAATCAAGTTGCGGGGATGTCAGAAATAAAGCTAGAGGAGAAAATGAGCTGGGAGATTGAGGTAGGCTGAGGCGGATTTACGGGCGTCGCATTCATCTGCTACTATGGCAGTGTAATCTACAAATCCACCAAGAGTCCGCGAACTTGACGTGCTGATAGTCGTGGCTGAAACAACATGTTCCATGTTGAGAATCATGGCCTTATTTGATGGTAGCATTGCAGATGCGCGAAAGAAGAACGCATCAATCCACGCACGAGAGGTCACTTCGGCCTGACGGTGCATGAAAGTAGCGCAAAGGTTGACAGATTATTAACATACCGACTTAGGAACGAGGTTTTCCAACAAAAGCAACTGACGATACAGATTTGTGGAAGACCAAAGTTCGTTCTGTCCGAGGGAAGTAGTCGCCGCGACGACTTCATTGAGATTACGCTTCAAGCGAAGATGACCAGTAAACATGATCTTGAGCTCGGTCAAGTCTGTCGCGCTCATACCGGAGAAAGTAAAAGACTGTAGAAATTGAGCTAATAGAAAGCGGTTTCGTAAGCCGAGTCATACCTTAGACCCTTCCAGCTTCGATTCCAACAAAGATATCATTGTGTCAATCTGCTCCTCAAAGCCTTCTTCATCTGGATCTTCCTCCTCGGAGGCCTCATGAACAGCGGTTTGCTTTAGCTTAATGAGAGAGTTGTAGGCTTGTCGCAGTTCAAACCTACTGAGACTGGAGAGTTTACACTTTTTAGGAGGCATGAAGACAGTGAAGGTACTCCGGGCAAAAGTAGGGGTCGATTAGTAATCCAATCTGATGTCCTTCCAGGACTTGAAAATTTGAATTCTCCCTTTTTTGTGTTACGTGAATCGTGAATTTTTCGATGCAAGCTGTCTGCGTGTTGCCCTTTACTCGCGGGTGCACCGGCTACCTCAAGGTGCGAAGCTCTCGTTTCGTTACGGTTACATGCGACTTGCAACACTCTCTTCAGCCTAGTAGGGTGACGTATTACCGCTTGCAGCACACTCTTCAACTACTCATACTCACGCACTGAGTAATGTTTAATGCAATTATCTAACGAATTTAGGTGCCCATGACCGTCACGCTTTGCTCATGAATTGTAGCACGCGAAGGAGTTGGAGAATTCAACCCACAGACCTCCGTTGCCTTCCGTCTGATAGGAATGCGAGAGTAGCTGCAATGGGCGTCGACGTGTGTCACAACACGACAGGTAGCCATCGCATACTCCTTATTTGGTATTTTGGCGTCCACCTCCCCTTCATTTATGGCAAAGCGATACATAACGCGCTCGGGCGACTCTTACAGAAGATCATTACCCGGTCGGGTGAAATTATGGCCCTGAAAATCGTCCGAGTTCAATACTTGTCTGCCAGCTGAGGTCACCTCCTACAACGCACCACCATGCACGCTGCCATCTATACCCGAAGACGATATGTAGATTTCTGTCTCCACCCTGCGAAACGTTGTGGCGAAGGGGTCAGCTTCGAAACTATACACCCTCCTTGACAACTTCAATATTCCTCGTTTTTCGAACTCCAGACTGCAGCTGCCTTGCATCGCTTTTTCTGTCACAAAAGTCAAACGGAGGCGCTGTGAAGTCTCTGATCGGGAGATTTGTTACCGAGATGACAGTGTCGGGGCGGACGGGCTTCAAGAAATGTTGATCACCACCAGAGACAAGCTGACTCAATTCTCGTCGGCATGGCCCACTTTGCAGACATTCTTACACATTCGTCCGTGAAATCTTCATGATCTCGAGCTGCCTTGCTTTGACGATACACGGAATATGGTCACGGCCGAGTCCTTGCCAGAGTCTGCGTTGGACAAATCAATCGGCGGGTATACTGGAGAAGATTGATCGGTTAACACAAAATCTCATTCACAGAATCTCATCCGCGAGAGTTGAGGTTCATCATTCACTTTTTCGCTTTGGACAGCATTTTGGCGCACTCTTCCTTAGCAACACGACAAGCGAATCGGATCGGATCACAGGATTATGGCGCGGACCAGGGACATGGCTTCTGTTGATGACATGATGGACGCTAGAGATGTTGCAGTTGTATGGATGTCAGAGAATGGGCAATACTGATCTTTTTCGTTCATATTTTGACAGTACTTGCATCCCTAGGCATCTATATTGTATTATATGCTAACTTATGACAGGAAATCAAGCCATCACGCACGATATTGTATACTCGAATCATCACTGAGAACACCAGCTGAGGTGTCGTTTTCAGATTTCCCACTTCCCCAGTCATTTTTCATTGTCGGTCACAGTACGTTCTTGTCAATTGTCTTTGATAGCATTTGACTCCACCCGTAACCCACCATACTATTCACAAACAAGTACCGTTCAACGTCAATCCACCGTCGACCACATAGTAACAGGGTGCACCATTCCCCATCTTACTGAGAGCACGTTGGTTTACTAAAGTTCTTCAAACCCCGGACGGGTCCGCCGCTGTTGACATCCCTGTCTCGTCCCGGGATTCACTCGCCACTCACTACTCATCAATACTCCAGCAGTAACCCTCATAGCTTGAGTCTGTGCTGTCCATAGGCCATCAACTAGCTGAAACTGACAGTCGAAACAAGTAGGTACCGACTATTGTACAAAATGTAAAACATTGCAGCTGTTATCTGGTACAGTATACGCCATAATTTATAGTCTATCAGCAGTCGCAGTCACAGATGATTCCAATTCTTCACCCCATAATTGCCACTTGATTACCTCCTGTCCTCAAACGGATTTTCCGTGTATTCCAACTCATCGTCACTATCCTCTCTGTGTACAGGTGGGGCCGGTTCCCGAAGGAGTGATACAGGTCGTTTGGGCAAAAGTCCATATTTAGCTAAGGTATGATGAAATTAGAGACGCAAGACAGGGGAAGAAAACGACTCACTGGCATCAATTCCACTCGGCGTACCAACACCTGTGGACGGCGGCCTTGGGATGTCACCCGATCGCCGGGCAAGTTCAGGCGGAGGGGACGTGCCCATGCCTGTGGTCGGCGGGGAATACGTTGATGATCCTGCATAGGTTGGGCTATTGCTTGCAACGGACGTAGAGTTCGGTATAGGCTTGGTGGCGAAGTTTGGAGGGGTGTATGTTGCGCTTGGGGCAAGAGTAGGAACGGAGTTCGTCCTTGGATTTGAGTTGCCTCCACCAGTACGGGGAGGAGATTGCCACCCGCTTCCACGAATTCCACTATCACCTGGTGGATTGGGGTCATAGTAGGATTCCTGATGTTGCGCGGGTTGTCCACTGCCCCACGAAGGTTGAGATGTTTGACCCCACGTAGGTTGTGTGCTGTAACGAATACCCATTAGATGTTTCGTGTAAAAGGAGGTGAAGAAATTGGTGAGACGAATGCCAGTGTAAATGACGATATCATATGATGAAACAAACTCTAGTGACAAATTGAAAGGATGCGAACCTGGACGCTCCCTGGCCCTGATCATATTCCTGCATCTTCGCTTTGACTTTTGAAACGATTGAAGAGAACGTCTTCTTGCCAGCTAGTGATTTCCGCAGTCAATCACTGACCATCATACGAAAATGGAAGTACATACTCTCTGCTATCTTGTTAAAACCATCTTGGAACTCTGCCATTGTATCCCGTTGCGGTGGAGTAACAGTCCGCGTCGTGTTGTCATACCTTCCGGTTTCATCTCCACCTGCACGGTCTCGACCAGTAGACCGCCTTGGCTGATATGATTGGGGCACTTGTTCCTGCTGCGGAGGGCCCCACTGATTCTGCGCAGCTTGCTCTTCCTCGAGCATGAGACGTCGAGCGAGTTGCTCGTCTAGGTCAGTCTGAGTAGGCTCACGCTGCACCGGTGGTGGTACCGGTTGGGAGACATAATCGGGGTCGCTCATCCCCAACAGCGTGTCAATTGCCAGATCCTGGTCACCGTTAACACTCTGAAGTACAGATGATCTGTACGTCATTCAGCACATATGGCTTGACAGAGCATTGTCTACACACAGTAGAGAGTCGTCAAAATCTGGGAACATGGCGTGGAGGCTCGCGATGCGTGGATCCACATCGACATCAGGATGACGCTGCGGGAGGCTCGGGGTGTCTTCAGCCTGAGTAATAGCAGGAGGTTGGGGCGAAAGAGTAATCATTTCAGGTGATTGGGGTGGCGAGGGAGCTACTGCAAAGACAGGCGGGGGAAATTGTTGGTTATCGTGTATTCCTGGTGGTGAAGGAGGAAACTGGTGCGAGCCCTCTGATTCTGAAAGCGGTGATGATGAGGCAGGGTTTGCTATATCTGGCGTATCAGTTTGCCTAGACCCTATACATACATAGTAAGTATGACCAAAGCTGCTCACCTCGAGGCTGGTCATCAATAACTTGGCTCTCGTTTGTCTGGGTCATTGTTGGATGAATGTCTGTGATCCTGGAGGTTGGTGATTTATAGGATGAGAGTCTGTGGCGGAGTAGGCCCAGTCCGCAGCGGCGCAGCCATCCGCTGTCACCATACGGCGCGCTGAACGCAGCTGACCAAATATGGTATATATATGTCATTCGCCGCCGGTGCGCCGGCGCTGGCTTCATCCAAAGCTTAGCGCTGCTGAGCTCACCCACATCTTGAAATCGACTTTCAAAATTTACGGAGTTTTTGAAACATGAATGATTTCGTTGCTTGGTTTCAAAACAATGGTGGGGTCTTGGATACTTCGATGATGGGCATCACCGATTTTCCTGGCAGTGGACGTGGTGCAGTCGCACTCCAGGATATACCTGTTCGTGGTCTCCTTCAAATAATGTCCGTCCAGATTGCAATTGGTTACTCACATGTGTCCCTCAGGAAAACCATACAATTTTCACACTTCCTCGTTCATTGATACTTTCAACTCAAACCTCGACCCTTCCTTCTGTATTCGGTTTTGAAGCATGGAAAAAGCACAAATTGCACAAGGGTTGGGTTGGGCTGATTCTTTGTATGATGTGGGAGGAAGCTCAAGGGAGTCAAGGAAAATGGATTACATATCTCAGTGAGTCTTTCCAAACAACCACTTGTCGGGGTTATTTTTTTCTCAACTCAATGTACAGCGTCACTTCCGACGCAATTCGACACTCCAATGTTTTGGAGTGACGAAGAACTAAAAGAACTCCAAGGGACGGCTGTGGTAGGTCTGTTATCAAAATTTTCATCTTTCTCATCGCGTTCTCGTTTATAACCGCGGACGCACTTGGCTAACCGTGGCGAAACCTAGACAAGATAGGCCGGGATGAAGCTGAGCGCGACTATCACGAGAAGCTAGCTCCAGCCATCAAGGTAAACTTTTTTATAACTTTTCCAACTCGGACTCGAACATTGGGCGAATTAGACTCGACCGGACCTTTTCCCCTCGGATCAAATTGATACATGGTACACACTTCATCGGTACCACATTACGGGCAGCCGAATTCTATCTCGGAGCTTCAATGTAGAGAGATGGGAAGGCGAAGTTGAGCAGGATGCCGAACATGTTCCTGCAGAAGATAGTAACGAGGACAGCCAGGCCAATACAAGTATTGGGAGCGCAATGGATGTTGACGATTCAGGAGACGGTGAAGAAGCTGTGAACGAAGAGAGCAGTGACAAAGATAGTGATGATGAGGAAAATGAGGATACATCGGATGTTGCAATGGTGCCTATGGCTGATATTCTGAATGCTCGATATAATTCTGTCAACGTAAGTCATTTGGACTGTCACAGTCGCATGGCATTAATGCAGCTCCTCGTAGGCTAAACTTTTCTACGAGAAGGACCATCTTCACATGGTCACCACGAAACCCATCAATGCTGGGGAACAAATAGTAAGTCGGCCCGCACTTCAGTGATTATGTTGCTTCACATCCATTCAAGTTCAATACATACGGCGACCTGCCCAACTCAGACCTGCTCCGGCGCTATGGACATGTTGATCTTGTGCCTTGTCCCCACCTAAAGGGTGCGCTTGGAAATCCACAAGACGTCGTGGAGATTCGAGCCGACCTTGTTGTCAACGTTGCCTGTGGTGATGCATCTAATGACGAGACATATCGACAACGGATCGACTGGTGGCTTGACGAAGGAGGCGATGAGTATGACCTTCCCTTGCTGCTTTTTTCTTGTTGTGCTGACGTACACCATCCAGCGTTTTCATCATTGACACAGACCCAATTCTCCCTGAAGCGCTAATATCCTTGACCAGACTTCTACTTCTCACCCAAGAAGAATGGGAAAAGACACGGGAAAAAGGGCGTCCACCAAAAGCCAAGTTTGATCTACAAGTCTCTCCTTTATTGCGAAGAATATTCGAGACGCGCTTGACCGGTTATCAATCTCCAGATCTTGAAGTATGTTCATCCAATCATCGTTCTACTCGGGGATCGGTGACACGGAAATTATTTTAGGTTGACGCAAAGCTCATTGCATCCGAATCGCTGACGCTCAACAAGAGACACGCCATCGTAGTGCGGCTCGGGGAGAAGCAGATCCTGACAGGTGTACTTGACACCCTGCGCCACATGGAGGCGGCCTTGAGTGACGTCGGGAGTAATGGATCCAAAGGCAAGAGGCGTGTTGTGAGTGGGGGTACGGCGGGTGAAACAAAATCAAAAAAGGCCAGGCATTGACCCTACAAAGGTCTACGCACGGACGGACCCATCCACATCTTCTGGTCATTGACCTCATGATTGTTATGGTTGTTATCGGCATACAATGTAAAGTACCGAGTAGTTCTGTCAACTAACTACTACTGGTATACCGATCTTTTCGCTAACCTTCCGACAGCCACTTTTACCTATCACATCGGTGTTAGCTGACCAAGGGACTGCTGTATTTCGATCGGTCGAAATTCTAACCTATAGTTGGCAACCAGAACTGCACGAGGCAGCCAACGATGCACCACAGTTCCTCCCGGATCAGAACGTCCTATAGAATTATTCAGATAACGTTCAAAGGAAATACTTTTAGTAAGGTTCAGCATTCCTCCTCTCAACGGGTCCATTCAGCACGCTGTCAAGATGTGAAAGACGTGAAAGGACTATATATATGCGTCTTCCGTTCCAATGCTGTTGATCCCAACATTTGGCAGATGCTGGCAGACTGGTTGGCAGACACTAGCGGATAGCATAAATTTGTGCGCTATCCTATCGATCATCGATCGTCCCGCTAGTCTCTTAAGATCCAGGTCTGACGCTCGCCGGTTATGCTCGGTGATGCCACCTGACGTGAGTTCCGGCTGAACGGGTAACTATCGCACGAATTTGCAACATTTTGATAACTTCACACTTACTCGTGTACTGTGAAATCAAGTGACTGCGGGGAGTTCATCGCACCCCTGTAAGCTTTGGCTTACCTTGTCTTGGCCTCGCGTCGACGTTGATGGGATCTTACGATACCATTGTCTGATGCACCGGCTGCTCATGGCCACATTGCATGCCCTTATCTCTTACCTCCACGTGGCATTCCTCCATGTTACGCATTGTCCAACCGTTCTTTAGATTAGCATCCAACGTGGACGGTTTCCAATTGCAAGACCTTGAGAATTATCTAGTCGTAAGAACAATAAAGAAAATATCAGTAGAATCACAACAAGGCACGAGGACCCCTAAGAGTATGCCCATGATTTCGCCACCATTTGTCAGCTTCTTCGTCAGCGTCATAGCCAAACTGGATTGAACTCTTTTCCTTGTCGGCCCACTGGTTTGCGTTGCCTGCCGAAGACAATGTGCTCTTTTCGCCGCGTGCCACGCGTGATGCGTCTTCCATCACAGCACGCATTTCCTGGTCCCGTTTCTCCTGTTGTGGACCGTCGGGAAGATGAAATATGTGCTGATTCAGACGAGAAGAAATTTGAGTGGCGGTTGCACGATCATAGCGGATGGATTGGTAGGCGTGTAGTAGGGGAAGAATCTGAGAGCGGTGCGCAAGGCGAGAGAAAAGGTTGCCTAAAACAGCAGCGTCTTCAACCTGCAAGTGTTCTGTAACCCCACGGTTGCATGAATACTTTAACAGAAATCACTCACGGCTATTGCAGATCCTTGGGCACGATATGGCTTACAGTCGGATGAATCAGATGTCACTAAACGGAGATAATGAGACCTACAAGCATGGGGTGACATGAATCTCCTAAAAGAACTAGTTTCCCGTCCTTGTGTATCCAAGTTTCAAGAGGATCGCGGTCTATTAATTTCCAGTTCAGCGTGGATGGGATCATGGCCATGAGCTTCTGGATGCTATTTCGATTCACGAGAATAAGAATGTAGCGCGTGATTACTGAAAGACACTCACCGGGGTTCCCAGCCAGCAAACTCAGCCCTCATCTTGTCTGTGTTGCCCATGGCAGTCCATGATTCCTCGCCACCGTCGTCGGGATGTATCATCACGACATTATACTCTCTTTTAGCGCGCTACGCAAATGAAATGAGGAAGACTCTGATATGTGGGAAAAATTGAATCTATACAATGTTATACGCCATGATATGGCGGCTTGGACCCATCCAACCGACCATTTCAGGTTTTTCAACCAAGGGCCGCAGATCCGGGTCTTGTAGAAGCTTCTCTGCCGGGACGATGGCTCTGTACGCGGCATCTCCAGTAGATCTGGCTCGATCTGGACCACCCACGACATACTGCCGCAGAGTACTTTTCACTCCGTCAGCACCTATCACTAAATCAGCGTGCACGACCTCCCCAGACTCGAGAGTAAGGGTAGGTGTTGACGTGTCCATGGAAACAACCCGACAATTGGTGCGAATGGTACACTGAGGCTCCGCCAATTCATACAACATGCGATGGAAATCAGCACGCTATATTAAACATTGTCAGCTTCCCGCACACCGTGTAAAGCTAAAACTTAACGTGGATGTGATAGTAAGGCGCTCCGTGCTCCTTCTCTATAGTATCCCCCCACCTTGTCCATCCGACAGTCTCACCGGTACACCCTATATGGCGAGGAGAATGAGTAATATGTGAAAATAAATGAAACAACTCACATCGCCTGAGATGTAATCCTTCAGGCTTGACACCAACTTCCTCGGCGCGTTTTCCCAGACCCCAGCGGATCAGAAGGCGGGTCACATTTGGGCTGACCTGAATACCAGCGCCGATCTCTCCAATTGTAGGAGTGGCCTCGAGAATGGTCACTTTATGACCAGCCTGGGCGAGGCAGTGCGCAGCAGCAATACCGCCAAGCCCACATCCTACGACGACAATTTCCAATGAAAGGGAAGCTCGACGTCCTTGGTAGAGCTTGCCAACCTGGAGATGCAAGTTAGCACAGTGACCGACAGACGACTGGGCGCATACATTTTTAATCTGTTGACTTGCACCTGTGGCTGTTTGCGACATGGTGTCCATTGTGCTCTTGTGACTTATGTGAGCCTTCAAATACTCGGGCATCAGTGACAACGGGAACACACCATTAATACAACGCAAGTGAAGGAAGCAGGACTGAGAGGCCCATATTTATCTATTTCAATAATACCAATACCAGGTGAGGCTTGCTAAATGTTCCTGCGAGTGACACGTACTTCCACATTTGTCATGATTGCCAGCTACCTCGGCGCTTACAATAGAGACGTACCGTAAAGCGTAGCGAAGTGATGTCGAACCGAAACCGACGGGCGAGAGTCAAATATTGGAGTAGTACTGACCATTCCAAGGATTCCGCAGTCACATCTTGTGGCCCCTGTTGATGGTTATCTTGAGAGCTCAGAGAATTGCTCGGTTTCAAAGAGCTCCTAGACCGGTCACGATATCAAGTTGATCGTCCATGGCCAGAGATAGTATCTGCCACGTTTCAAATAGTGAATTCTCCAAAAAAAAAATAGATTTCAGCCACCCATTCAAGAATGAACGGAGAGCACTCGTTTGTCATGCTAAATGAGATGGCAGAGTCACTAGATCAGATTCAGCAACCCAAATCTCCGAAAATGCTGGTGAAGCGTAGTGAATTGATGTCGAACCGAAACCGACGGGCGAGAATCAAATATTGGAGTAGTACTGACCATTCCAAGTATTCCTGCAGTGATATCTCGTGGCCCCTGTTGATGGTTATCTTGAGAGCTCGGAGAATTACTCGGCTTCAAAGGGCTCCTGGTCCGGTCACAATATCGCGTTGATCGTCCATAGCCAGAGATAGTATCCGCCACGTTTCAAAAAGTGAATTCTCCAAAAAAAATAGAATTCAACCACCCATTCAAGAATGAACGGAGAACACTCGTTGTCGCGCTAAGAATCATTCGGCTTCAAAGGACTCCTGGACCGGTCACAATCATATCGAGTTAATCGTCCATGGCCAGAGATAGCATCCGCCACGTGTTAATTCAACCACCCAGGGTAAACGGAGTGCACTCGTTGTTCATGCTAAATGAGATGCAGAGTATCATGATCAGATCCAGCAATCCGAATTTCCGAAATGCTGTCAGCATCCCAGAGTCAAGCCGGAGTTTTTGACGATCCAAAAGTTCCGAGCGCACCTGCTGATACCCTCATGGATCAGTATCAGGGCATTAATGAGGCAGTTAGAGTACTTAAACCCATTGGTTGAAATGGAGATGGGACAACAATTGAATTCAAAAAAGCTCGTGCCTTTCATTTGCCTCATGCGTACGTAATAAACCATGACCACTATATACGTCCTAAACTTTACCTCGGTCAGGCCTCCAAGCTGCGCCCACTGGCATGAACACAAACCATATCGAAACCGCGCGCTCCGCACTTGAGGGCAATCACAAAACTCTTATCGATCAATACAAAACAAACTTTGCAGACGTACATGCCCTCCAATCAACCTTGAACGATGAGATCTTGGCCCATGTGGTCCATGAATTAGCGCTCAGTGATGCGGAGCATACTTGGGCGGAGGAATGGACCTCGGATACAGGTGGGTTCTCGTGTCCGTCTTTCGGATCCGCGAAATTTGAGTTGATGGTGTATGCATGTACTGCAGCTACCATTTTCCGGTTCTTACGGGTGAGTGGTATGCTAACCCGCTCAAGTGCATCAGCAGGCCCTCCGCTAAATCCTGGGATATGATGGTAGCACCACAGATTCATCCGCTCATTCGCACTAGAGGCCCTGCACACGACGCTCATCTGGCGTTTAACCGCACTGCGACTCCTAGCCCTCCCTTCTACACTGCTTCACTGCCTTCCACCGCCGATCTGCGATCCACTTGGCCGTCCCCTCGTGTTTCTCCGGTTGTCAGAATTGTTGATTTGTGAGGAAGGTGTGATGGAGGGGCTGTTGATCTCCCTTGACCGACTCCGTGTTCATCTCCGCGAGCTCAATGCTGATGCTGATGCTGAGCTTGCGGACCGTGACATAACGCTTCAGTGTGTTTTCCTCGTCGACCTTGAAGGGCTCTCAATTCAGTCGGTTGTATGTTCCACCCCCTTTGACTTGGATCATTTTCATTCATTCAGTCCAATGACAGAACCTTAAAATATTAACGTGGTTCATGAAAGAAGTCGTCCCCCGATACCCAGGAATGCTCGGAGCAGGTAATACAATCACGATGCCATCTGAAAAAACCATGTGCGATGCTCAAAAACGCGTGTTAGTGTTCTTCCTCAATTATTCGTGGACGTATGGAGTGACTTGGTCTGTTGCGAAGTACGTTTGAATCTTGAACACGTTTTTTTGGACCCGCCTGACTAGAACCCAAACCCAAACCAAAACTGAACAACCCAGACGCCTGCTCCCTAAATCCGCGGTAGCAAGAGTCTTCTTTCCCTCAAGGGAAGAACTTCTCAACTACTGCTCCGCATCAGCGCTCCCATCCAGTCAGTCGCCCCATCTCCGAGTCGTCCCCCCCCAAACCTAAGCCGTGCGATCGTCAGATTACGGCGGTGCACTCTCACCGCTCCACCTCATTGAAGATCCACTGCACCCAGACGAACACATCCATCGCGATCGCGCTTCTGGTTCACGTGTACGGCGTGCCAGCTTCGGGCTTCGCGGAACCACACACCGGGAGCCGTCGTCCGTATCCATATCCATACCCCCTCGATCCGCCCTCAACCCTTGCTTTGGCTATCCAACAGTCGCTTCGCTATCAAGACCGCACATGGTGCAGCACGCTCGCAGGCGGAAACGTGATTTGCTGTTGACCCTCTCGGTTCTCTGGTGGAAGAGATGGGGTACACGCGCCATCCTCCTCTTCTGTTTTATCCTCGCAGCTGGTCTTACACGTAAGAGAGCGAGGGTTGTACGGTGGATGCTGGGGTAGCACCCTACCATGACCTTGTCGAATCGGTGAACCGGTATATCATTTTGGCGGTACCACGCAGCCAAGAAGCACCGAGGTGTTTATTTACCTAACCTGCCTTGCATGCAACATTGATTAATGATTCATGGGTTCTCAATCGACGAAGAGTGACCCCTCGCTTCTCCGGAGCTCAGCCTTGTTGCTTGCCGGCAATCAGAAAGAGGCCATCCGCAAGATTAATAGCGTGATGCTGGTGGGGTATAGTAAAGTACCATCGTAGTCCGCACAATACATGTTTACGTTTTACTCGCAACTACAGCTTGGGCGCCAAAATCGCCGGCGGCAGGTTTTCTATCAAGAACTCTGACGATACTAGAGGAAGTACTCGGGCAGCTAGGTGGAGCAAACACTCGTGTGAGTAAGTAGTCGATGGAATAGAGTGAGAGGTGAGCGCGGGAACAGCGACGTACCTTCCCACCGACATTCTGGGGAGCCTGTTGACTCGGCCCATCGCGTTCGTTCTCCGGTGCTGCTTCGAACACGTTGAAATACATGGCCTCGCCGGGACCCACCTCGAGTATGCTCGCTGAATTGCCACAGCGATAACAGTAGTTAGGCGCCGACCAGACCGTCGAGAGGTGTTTGTCGAACAGCGACGAGTACCCTTCCATACACAGCTGATGCGCGCGGAGAATATGGGACATGTTATTCGTCTCCAAGAACTTGTGCACGACGCCTGATCCAAACGTGTACCCGGCACCTCTACATGATCCGATCCAAAACAAGCGGAGCAAGGGATAAGCGTCATTAGTCAAAGACGCTAGTGATAGGATGCGGACCTTGGGGATATTGCAAAGTCTTCTTTCTCAGCATCCGGATCCGACCAGACTAAATCAGCCATTGGACCCTCGTGTGGGATTTCTGAAGGGGAATGCATGAGGCTAGGGAGCGATGAGATGGTAACCGGAGGTTTAACGTACCTCTAAATCGATCTACAACTTTGATTTGATCTACGGAGTGGATGGATGGCGAGAGACCTGATACAAGGGATAGATCAGATCGTGATGATGTGATGGAGGAAAAAGGCAGAATGACCTCCATGAACACAAAATATGCGATCATCGATTACCACCGACAGGGTCAAGAAGTCGAACATGTCGGTGAAATACGTCCATACATGTGATGAGCCGTATTTCCGGACACACTCCGTGTAAAACCCATAAGTCTAAGTTAAACATTGAGCGATAAGGGAGCTCCACAAACATGATGAAGTGGTGGCTGACTTGTGTTACAGCCCTTGATTCGTGGTTGCCACGGATTAACTGGACTCTGTCGGGGTAGCGAAGTTTGAGACACGTAAGGAGGGAGATGGTCTCGACGCTGAAGAGGCCACGGTCGACGTAATCGCCTGGGGGAGTATGAGAAAGGGAAAGAGTGTTTGTGAAAGGGACTGACCGAGAAACAGATAGTTTGTATGAGGTGCGTAGCCACCTATACGGAATATTTCGATGAGGTCGTAGAACTGACTTGAGAGTTGTATGATTCAAAGGGATGGAATGAAAGAAAGGTAGGAGGTACTCACCCGTGTATGTCACCGACGACAGTTACTGGGGCACTGACATGGACGACATTAGATTCTCTCATGAGAACCTCTTTTGTCTTTGCACATATTTCGCGTAAGAGGGCCTCATGGAGAAGCTGTTTGCGGAGGAGCTGCTGTATACACGCGTCGAGATCGAAGGGGGCCATGGTCTCGTGCTAAGGATATTAGTCACGAGTCACAGATCGGATGCCTTTGTCCGTGTTTGGATGATTCAAAATTTGCTCCCGGGTGGTTCAAAGTTTATTGATCGAGCGCTCAAATGCAAGGTTAAGTTTGGGAAGCCTGTAAGAACGGACATTTCTCTCATCGTGCCTGGGTGTTTCAAGCTTGGGCGAGCCTGAAACGAGGGCTATGATTGGTGGAAAGGGCAACGGCATGTTCCCTGACAAAAGTCTCACGGGTTTGTCCTCGAGGCTTTGGTGCTGCGCTGCGAGCCGGGGAGGTACGCAGCGGGGAATGGTGATTCACCAATATTTGTTCTATCCGAGGATTTAAATCGCACTCGATGAGCGTCGGTGCCGAAAAGGAAGACAGGCTTCCATCGATGAAATCGGGTGGGGTAGCACTCGCAAAGCGTCGTCCCGGCGTATTGGAATGATTGGTGTGTGATGTTCGGTCGACATTGTTCGGGATGGGGATTCCCGACAAAGGGACATAAAAGGTATGGCTCCCAATAACTTATTGAATGAAACTTTGGATCTTTCCGCTTACGAGAGAGTCGATCTAAAGGTCAGGAACTCACACTCCCCAAACTCACTAGCCTCGTGATCTGCCCCTACCGATCTTCTCAAAACACTACAAATGGAGGAGTTCTCGTTCTGAGCTCACCCACTCGGTGAGACCCCGTATCCCTACTCTCCCACCCGCAACCGAGGTGCTATCCTGACGGAATTTATTATCCCGGTTAATCATGAGTCTACTCTTTTTCATACCGGAATTACGCTCAAGGAAGTAATGATTTAGTAACCGATCTACGAATTCATTAAGGTACGTTGTCAACCCTGATATGACAGCCCACTTTCACTGCAAAAATGTATATAAGCCCGACTCCACTACTACTCACCATTTCCTCCTTGCACCATGCAGTACCCAAATCCGTACTCCCACTCCCAGCAACACCTGCCCACTCACCATCCCCGACAATCACAATCCTCTTCCAGCTCAAACCCATATCCCCAACAACCACAGGCTTACCCACTCGACAGTTCTTTGTCCATAGGTATTCATCCCTTTCATCCCTTTCAATGGTAATTGACCTTTTTCGACAGGGAACCACACACAACCCCCTCCTTACGGGGCATCTCCTCCCATGGACACCCGCAGGTCATACTTTGCCCCACCGGCGAACCAGTCAAATACCTACTACCCCCCACATCACCACCCATCTGCGCCAAGTCCCCAATACGCCATCCACTCCCATCCACACATCGATCCCCAGTCCCTCCATAGCCATTCAGCACCGCCTCAATTCATCCCGACGCCATCCCAAACATACCAAGTATATTCCAACACCGTCCCCTCAAACCCGCGCGCCCGCTCCAGCGTCGAACCGTATTACCACATGTCCCCCAATCCCCAACACACACCCCAAAGCAGCTCACCCCCCGCAGCCCGCCCCTCACACACGTCCACCTCCCCCTCCTCCAACCCTGCACTCATCGGCGACCGGTTCCCCTGCGAGCTGTGCGACAGGTCCTTTACGCGCTCGCACGACAGAAGGAGACACTACGAGACTGTACACGCAGCCACCCCCGTCCTCCATCGATGTCGGTACTGTGGGAAGGACTTCAGCCGCGCGGACTCACTTAAACGCCACATCGATAATGGATGCGACGAGATGCTGTCGCACAAATAGATTAGGAATTGAACACTTTTTTTCCCCTACTTTTTTTTGTCCATCCAATTTTTTAGTACAGGCATCGTTTTTAATCCATCACTCACGCATGCATCTCTGCTACGTTACCCAACCCACCGTGTCATATAATTTCCCCCTAGTTCCATTGCTTGGAAAGCGTGCTTTTGTACTTTTGTGTATTTTTATTACTGCAGGACCTCGCATTCGCTCCTGGTACGCAGTTGCTTAATATGAACGCGACAGCCTACCTATCACACACGATTGCGGATCCCCTAGGACAGCACCTAATGAGAGCACGATATTCCTGAACTTCGGCGACGTTGGGCGACCGATAGACCCTCGATTCTGCAACGTCACGCTTCACGCTTATTTTAAGACACACAAACTCGGACATGTCTGCTGATCACTTGCATCAATCCATCAGGCTCGTTTTTTTCATCTAGTATCATTGATGTGTGGAGCCTGGTGAGGTACTTGTGCTTGTGCTTGTGCTTGTGCTTGTGCTGTTTCCCTTATTGATAGTCTTGGACGAGGAAGCCTTGGTGTTTCACACCTGGTTTTTGGACAGAGGGTGCCGTTTTGGCGTAGGCGCGCAAGGGTGCTCTTTGCAAGTGCCGTGCCTATCTATCATGATAGGGCCATATTCACAGGGCTCAGGGACCGAAACGATCGTGCGCAGTGGCAGCATGGTACATGTGCAGCCGGATCGATATCAGGTCAGCTAGAAACCCCGAGGACCTCGGGTGGGAGGGATATATATGTTGGGAGACCTTGGCATGACATGAATCGACCGTCGAGAGACTTGGAATTGCTTCCGGGACCTGAGAGGAACATGTTTCGATGACGTGCCTGTTTGACACTGCACTGCACCCAGCCGTACTTACGACGCGATATGGCCGTGTTCGAGCGAGTAGCCTGACGTGACAAGCGCAAGAGCAAGAGCAAATATGAATGACACTAAGCTCACAAAGAACCCGTATCAATGACGTAGATCTCAATCACCACCCGAGTCGCTACCGCTCCCCAAACCCTCGATTTCAACCCCAGGCTGAGCCTCCTCCTGCTCGTGATCCTCTTTCTCCGCCCGTTTCTTGTTCAGCTTGTCTATGATCTTGTCCGCACGATTGAATATTCCACCCGTGGGTGCACCGCATGCTAAACACTTGGGCGTTTTGGCATACCGCTTGATCGCACAAGCTGAACAGTAATAATGCCCGCACCGCGTGGCCACTGGGTCTGTATAAGGTTTGCGGCAGATGAGACAAGCAAACGGAATATCCTCATCGTCAGAATCAGACTCTGACCCATCCTCGACCTGTTTCCGCGGGGTCTCAGCGAGTTTATCCAATTGCCAACCAGCGAGATCTGTCCAAAATGGTGTCAGTTGCTTTTAGAGTAGAGGCAGTGCAAAAACATACATGTGCCACGGTCGTGCAAGAATTTGCAAGTGTCTCCAAACCCGCAGTAGCCCGTTTCTGATCGAGGTTGATCGATTATTTTAGTATCCGTATCCATCGGAAGAGAGCTTGCGCACCTTTATAGTCTTTACATACATCAGGCTGATAATCGACAATGGTGACTGTACGAATGGTGCTAGTCCCTCGCTGGGGACCAACACGCATCGCTTTCGGTACCTCCTGGCTTTTCTTCAAGTGGCTTCGATAAGCGTTCTGGCCCCTGTACAGCCCATCATCGGGTATCTCCTCCTCCTCCTCGCCTCTGTCCGCTTTTTCTTTCTTTTGCCGTTTGGCGAGTAGCTCGGCGGCTTCGTCCCCTGCTAGGATCTCGAGTGCGGCGTTGGTGTGTGAGCCGGCTGCTGTCCATTTGACTGCTGGACCATCGCGTTCGACAAAGTCTGGGTCGGCTATTTCGTCTTCTCGGCGTTGGGCAGCTGTGCGTTTGGTGCCTGCGCTTAGGAGATTGCCAGTTTGTTTCCGGGAGGGATGGATTACTTGGGATGAGGATGAGGAGGGTGTTGGTGCTGATGTGTGTGGAGGGGAGGATGACCTTTTGCGGGAGGTTGTTGGGCGGGATTTACCTTTTTTGAAGAAGGGGACTTTGATTTCTGACATGGTTATTGGAGGGTTTTTGGGAGATTTGGAGGTCGTTGGAGATCGTGTATAGAACCTGTCTTAGTCATGTGAGTATTAGTCAGCTGCTATTCCGTGCACGTGTTGACATTTATCGCTTGAGACGAAACGTAGTGAATCTGATCAATTGCTGTGTCTTTACATGCGACAAGTCGACTCTTGCAATAAAAATTACTATTGATTCCATGCATGCCCAGCAGTGAACAAAGTTTATTAATTATTCCCGAAAAATACACAGAACGATGCTCATCCAAGCCCAGGGCCTCAAAAAACCAAGGCACACGCTCAAAAATCAGTGCACAATTTTCAATACGAGAGAGCAGTGTAGATCTGGCACTAACGTACGTATCTCGGTGCCATAGAACAAGCTTATGAAATCCGAGTCTGTGTCCGTCAGGGATGTCTTGATCGTACTCGATGTCCAGCTGTCAATTTGCCACATCCGTCAGCCCTGCAGGGCACCGGAGCCGAGCGGAACCAATCCCCGTCCCGCCGCCCGCCCGCCCGCTCGAACTTGTTGCTGACATAATCCTGACTTTCTTACTTACACCGAAGGTCTCTACAGCCAGCTTTCATGACGCGAACTGGCGCGCAGTATGGAAGGCTCCATAACAGAGATTATGAGGAAGAGATAGAGCAGATTCGGTGAGTCCTTGACGGTCACTTATGCTCATCGTCTATGCTGAGAACTGGAGAGACGCTATGAAGATTTCACAACTATCGGTACGTACTTATGTTTTAAAACTACTTATCGTATCTGTTCACTAACATACACGTGTCACGCACCCAGATTGGATTCAAGACTCGATAGTGGAACGGAGCAGACGTATACGCAATGCAAGGGCTGCAAGGGCCGCCTACCGCGGTCCTCGCGGCGAGATCACACCCGCATGGGTGTGGGCCCAGTTCTGGAGGTTCCTGAGAGCTGGAGAACCCTGGCTTGTGATAAGTCTAGTTGGTCAGTACTGCCCATTATCATACTTCTTTGACCGACAATGTCCCAGGTATCTTCATCGGCATGAACGCTGCTATTATCTCCATCATCACGGAATGGCTCTCGGATATCAAAATGGGTTACTGTATGGACGGCTGGTGGTTAAACTCTCAATTTTGCTGCTGGGAAGTCGAAAGCGATGACGAGTTTTGTCCGTCGTGGCATCTGTGGAGTACCGCAACTGTGGCACGGTGGTTAATCTATGTCATGTTCGCCGTAAGTCTTCTCTATCTTTATACTTCTGACCTTGACAAAGTCCATAGGCTATATTCTCGTTCGTGGCAGCTCATCTAGTTCGTAGCATGGCAAAATACGCTGCTGGATCTGGTATCTCCGAAATTAAATGCATCCTCACGGGCTTCGTCATGCAAGGGTTCCTTGGGTACGCAACCTTCTTCATCAAGAGCCTTACGCTTGTAAGTCGTCTTTCCCCTCCCGCAAACAATGTTATCGACCAGAAATAGCCTTTGGTGATCGCTTCTGGGTTGTCTGTGGGTAAGGAAGGCCCTTCGGTGCATGTCGCGTGCTGCATTGGATCTATCGTCGCAAGTTGGTTCCAGCGGTTTTCGCGAAGCCAAGGTTTGGATTGCCATTTTTGCGTGTGTGTGTTTTCATTCTTGATGATCTAGGGAAAATGCGTGAAATTATCACTGCTGCCAGCGCTGCGGGAGTGGCAGTTGCTTTTGGGTCGCCAATCGGCGGTGTGCTGTTTTCTATCGAGGTACCGAGCCCCATATCTACGGTTTTTCCTGATCTCAAACCCGTATCTCCAACAGGAGATGAGCCAGATGTTTCGCATCAAAACGATGTGGAGAAGTTTTGTATGCGCGTTGGTGGCGACTTTCACGCTATCCGTTAGTACACCCCCTCACCCCATCCTATTATTTTGACTGCCTCATTCCAGGTGATGAATCCGTTCAGAACGGGAAAGCTTGTGCTGTTCCAAGTCACGTATAGCCGTGATTGGCATTTCTTTGAGATCATCTTCTTTATCATACTTGGAATATTCGGCGTAAGGATTTTCACATCCCCAAATTTCGCCCTTTGTTGATAACGTCGTTTGTTGCTCTAGGGACTCTATGGCGCGTTTGTGGTCAAATTCAACATGCAGGTAGCTGCGTTTCGACGAAAACATCTCGCAACGCATGGTGTGGCAGAAGCTGTTATTCTTGCGACACTCACTGCGACTATTGGTTACTTCAATCGGTTCATGCGCATCGATATGACGGAAATGATGTCCATTCTCTTTCGTGAGTGTGAAGGAGGTGGCGATCACAACAATCTATGCCAGTACGTACTTCCGATCCGTCATTCAGCCTACAATTTCCTCATCTTTTCTCAAGAATGGCTGTTCAGTGGCCCATGGCAAACTCCCTCCTTCTCGCCACATTCATACGCATGGGACTCGTCGTGATTTCATACGGGGCGAAAGTCCCCGCAGGTATCTTCGTACCCTCCATGGCTGTTGGCGCAACTTTCGGGCGGATGGTCGGCATCATGGTAAAAGCAATGTATCGGTAGGTGGACACCACCAGCTTTCCATAACAGAATTACGAGAACTCTCTAGTGCTTATCCTCACTCAGGGATCTTTGCGGTTTGCGATCCGAATGTACCCTGTATCACGCCGGGCACTTACGCCTTTCTTGGTGCCGCTGCAGCCCTTAGCGGAGTCATGAGGATAACTGTGACTGTTGTCGTCATCATGTTCGAGCTCACTGGAGCATTGACGTATATCTTACCGACTATGGTGAGCTTTGTAGCGATTCAGAACGCTGGTCCTTGAAATTCAAATCCTTGATACCGATTCTCAACAGATTGTGATACTGGTGACAAAAGCCGTCGGCGACTTCCTTGGGACGCGTGGTATTGCAGATGAGGCTATTCGATTTAATGGATATCCGATCCTTGAGAACGAGGATCATGGATTTAATGTCTCGGGTTCGTATTCTGATTGCTGGCTACATTCAATTCATAATTTATGTTCACAAAGTGTCGGAGGTTATGAAGAAGGATCTTGATGTTCTGTTTGCATCTGGGATGCTCGTCTCCGACGTTGGTACGTATCGCCAGATCCCCCATTAGCCAGAAAACACTCATCAGCGCTTCACAGAGGGACTATTATCGTCTTCCAACGTAAAAGGCTTCCCAATAGTCGATTCCGAATCATCCCAAACGCTCGTCGGGTACATGGGCAGAACCGAACTGCGCTACGTCCTAGGTACGCATCCACCACCATCTACCTCGTATAAGACATAACATAACCCAGACAAGGCCCAAAACGTAGGGGACATAACCCCCAGCACGCCCTGTGCGTTTCTCAGAGAAGCGTCCGACCAGGAGGACTTTGTGTTATCAGACATGACTTCTGGGTCGGCGCTTGGTGTTGAGGAGGATCTGGCGACGGAGCTTATAGAGACGAGCGCGACTGTTGATGTGCTTAAGCTGTGGCCTTGGGTGAATCAGGTACTGTGTTTCGCGTCAGCGCTTTGATGTGGTTTTGACTTGGTTTTGGTTTGAAGACGCCTCTTACTGTTTCTCCGCGGTTACCACTGGAGATAGTGACACAGCTATTCAAAAGAATGGGGTAAGTCCTCCTTCCCTTCCCAATCAAAACCTCGCGCTTACACACACACCCCAAAAAGCCCCCGCGTCATCCTCGTCGAAGAACACGGCTCCCTAAAAGGTCTAGTAACAGTAAAAGACGTGCTGCGGTTCAACGCTGTCGAGCGGCCTACAGGGGACCTGCATTGGGATGCGGGCGAGCTGGAGGCTGTTCTGGATGTGATGTGGACGTGGGCGGTGGGGGTTGGGGATACGTGTGTGGAGTGGTATAGGCGTTTGATACGTCGGTAGTGCTGCTGCTGCTGTGTCCTTTGTTTTTGATATACCTTGCTGTTTTATAGATGATTTGTATTAATTTGTCTTGGTTGGCTCTTGAGATGACTTGGATGTATCGTGGGTCGATCATAGTTGGGATGAACTCAAGCTGATGGTCTCAAAGAAGTGGGGAATGCGCATCTTTATTATACTACCTAGACATTCTCGATGAAGCGTTTCAAAAGCAGGGACATCCAACGATTAGCGACATGAGAATGATACATTTTCGAGTTGAAATATATTCCCGAAGCTGAACAGTTGACGTGATGACTTTGATGCATCCCAGGTCGTCCCCAGACGATCACGCTTGGGATGCACTCGAGAACATGCAGGTCCTCTCAAAAGGAATTGGGGAAAGCACATCTTCATTCAAGTTATACCACCCAGACAACATTGTCGATGAAACATTTAAAAGTAGGAACATACAACGACTAGCGACATGAGAATGATCTGGGCACAAATTTTCGACTTGGAATATGGTCCCGAAGCTGAACAGAAAAAATTATAGGGACTGTGTTTGCTGTCGTGCAGCGGTCTTGGTGATTGTAGCGAGAACAAAGGGAAATATTTGCTTGATTGTTTGAAGCAGATAGCGTTGAGTGGAAGCCCCGAGAGAGCCAAGGTGCGAGGGCGGGCGGGCAGCATCCAGCCACCTGGGCCCTGGAAGAGGGATGTAAAGCGACATGAGAGTGATTGGGGTATAGATTTTTGACTTGAAATAGGGTCCCGAAGCTGAATGTTTGCTGCTATGCAGCGGTCTTAGGAATTGTAGCGAGCGAGAACAAAGGGAAATGTTTGTTTGATTAAAGCAGATAGGTTTGAGTGGAAGGCCCAGGTACCAGCCACCCGGGACTTGGAAGTGGGATGTAATTTATAATTGAAGCTGACTATCCTGAGGTAGGCTGCGAGGATCTGAGAGACGCTGAGGACAAGGGAGTAGTGGGTGGGGAAAAGAAAAGCAGAAAGCAGCAAGCAGGTTTGAGCATGGTGCGAGCAGTGTGTGGTGCGGAAAGAGGCCATGTGTTGCACTGCTGCTATCAAAGCCATAATTCTAACCCTACAGGCGTACCTCGCTTGGGGGTGAAATACCAATGAGGGCCTGCGGGTGGGCCACAGCACCATTCTGCCGTCGAGCGAAATTTGAATAATAATTGGCACCTGGTCGGTTCGGTTCCAGCGACGGCAGAAACATGCTGCTGAACATGAAATATCTGAGTGGTCATGAAACCTTACGAGTAATGCCACGTACGAAACACGAAAAATGAAGTACGAAACCAAGTCGCCGCGCAGACCTGTACCTCGAATTACGTGGGATATGTATAACCGATCAATGAGCGCTTACTGGTTTACTAATGATCCTGTGATTTTTGGCGAAGCTGCTGCGTACTGTAGGGCCACTTGCGACTGTAACGACTCTCCGATTTTTTGTGTTCTGATTGCCTTTATAGCAGGGAAAAATTGTCCCCAGTGTAGCTGTAGGTTACGCGGGCGGTAAAGGATGTTATTAAAATGGCACAATATAATCTGGCTCACCTCGGGGAAATTAGTAGAATCTCGATGATTAGAATTCCTGTGGTTATGCCGACTCGCGACTGATAAGTCCTTTGTTACTTCCAGCCAACGACACTCTACGTCCGCCCTTAGTGATTCAATGTCTTGACATGAAACTCACGTTCGCAATACCTCCCAACCGATCTCCGTGTCGGCGGATGTTAGCCCAAACCCAAGCAACATCAAAGACCCACTCCCGAACAATGGCCATATGATGTCCTAACGGAATGTTTCCGTGACGAAAATTCTGAAAATGGCCAGTGTGTACGGTTTGTTTTTCGGTGATCAAGGCCATGTCCCGCCGATACGGTTTGTCGAGACCAACTTTGTCAAATAATTTTTTTTTGGAATGTCGCCGCCGCATCAGCGTTTATATCCGTCGTAGACAAAACTTACTGACCATAACAAGAATCGAGATCTTTCCTGTAACCTTCTTGTAACCCTGCAGGATCGATGTCTTGTTGTGGGCCTATTGAAGTATCTTATTTTAAGTATTATCCTGAACACGAAATCAATTTAACCGAAAGCGCATGAGTTTTGCCCAAAGATGTACTGACAGACCTGGTTTCGTTGGGAACGTTGACAAGAGTGGAGTGATGCCTGAAGATTGCGGACCCTACAATTCGCGCGGCCTCCCGTTAGATTGATGAGAGAGAGGAATCACCTCAGCAGTTTACTCGTAGTTTTATCCGGGAGATAGGAATCACATTTGAAATCGGCTGCAGCGGGACGACATATGCACGACTCTTCGTCGGTTCGCCCACTTCCAGCATAATCGCAAAATCTGGGGTGGGATCTAAAAGGGGAAGTGATGGTCTTCATGGCTGCGGCTCTGGTGTTCTAGGCACTTGCAGAACATGGGGCTGCCGAAATTCCTGCATCGTGGAAAATGTCGTTCAATATGTAAGTTCTAGTAGGTAAGAGCTGAATAGGGGATGGACATCACTAACGAATTGACGTACTTAGACTTAAAGCCACCGGTTATTGGGGAAAGTTCCGTAGACTAACGTACACGCCCTGTCCTGCTGACTGATGAAAATCTGATAATGCTTTTTTGATCAACAACAGAAGGACGTACGTGCAACGTACAAAATTAAGTCTATACTCTATGTGATGGACAATCAAGCTATCACTGCAAACGCCGACGACTACATACGAATTTCCACAGTTCGAATAAAAAAACTGAGGGTCCTGGGGGAAAGCGCTCGCGGAACACATAGAACTTGAAAACGGTACACTCAAGTTGTAAAATGCAAGCTCAAAGAAAGCCAAGATGGGAAAGACTGCGCTCGCGGAAAGATATCGAGTATGGCAGGTAAGATAAAGTTCGCGCCACCAGTGGATCGTGGGCAGTCCTAGGGAAACAAGTCAATACATAATGCCAAGGTCACTTGGATATGATCTTAACTCACCCAATACTCACAAATAAGCACTGCGCCTGTCTAACACAGGTGCCCGTCTCGGACTGAGGCTTCAAACCAAATAATGGATGCAAGAGCTACTGCGGCCGACTGGTCCTAGAATCGCGGACGTGGACAACAAGATCCACGCGTCCTCCTTACCTGCAATTTTTAAGCGCTGGCAGTTCCATCGCAGGTTCCGGCTCTAGCTGGGATATGCGCACGGGAACAAATACAGGTGCGGGAGAAATGTGCTTGGACGTTTGAAGGCGGTCTGATGAAAATGGTCTGATAGTGGGATCCGATGTGAGATTGCGAAGTTGTTGACATGATATTGGTGGGGAGGCATGGTCCAGTAACGAGGTTATATCATGCGCTGGCATGTAGCTGCGTCGGGCGTGCGACAGGGTGTCAAGTTCGACACTAAGCGCGGCAGGAGTGGTTGAATAATCCATCTCCGAGGTGCGAGATTGCAGACGAGGTTTGAGGAAATTCTCGAGCTCGAGCTCCTCATCTGCTGCACTGGTGCGAGAGCTGAGGGAATCTATGGAGATACGCGTAGGTAAAGCAGAGAATACAGTGTCTCTTGCAGCGAGAAGTGTTGACGAGAGTGATGAAGTAGATGCAAATGGTGAAGAGACAATGTCAGTCTCCTGAGTACTAGAAGAGGCAGCATGCAAAACAGCCTTTCGCTTGGCATGACGTGCACGACGCCGAGGTATGATAATTTGGGTGCGGAGGTGGATTGGGTCTGATGGCCATAATTGATTTGCATGCCGGAGCGCTGAAAGCGACACGCCATATCGTAGAGCGATTGCCACAAGCGAATCACCGGGGGAAACCTACGAGTGGAAGTTTGTGACATATTACATGTTCAAGGGCGGGAAAAGGACAGACTATGTGCACGATGTCTTCAATGTCATGGTGGTTGGGGGTATTGAGATTATCTGTGGTATCGGTCGGCCCCTCGATAGCAGCAGGGCAGTCGGAAACATCCTCCGGCAGTGTCGTTTGTACTTCATCGACATCTTTTCCGGGATATTCAGGAACATCTTCTGACAGTGTCGTTTGTATTTCACCGATATCTTTCACAGTGCATGACACTGAAGACCTGCGCAACGGGTGAGAGCTCAACACTTCCAAACGACCGTCGGCATCGCCCACATGAATGTGGCCGTTTGTGGTATCATTTCTATGTAGTCCGTCGAGAGTAGCGAAGCTATTGGTGAGGAGCTCATCCCGCCCGTCGAGCTCAAGCATGCGAGTCGAGCAAGAGTCAAGTTGAGCGCTGTGAGAATCTAGGCTAACCCTAACCTTTGCACAATTATTGATTTACATAAATATTGCATTTTCTCATTCTTTTTTTTTTTTTTTCAAAAACTGTAGTTGCGGATCCTAGTGCCTGCGGTAAGTTAAACATACATAATCATCCTTACAGCACTCTTTGGCCACTTTGATCTGTTCCCTCTACGTCTCAAATCTTAATACCCAATACCTAGCTTCTTAACTTTGCGCCGCGCACTCGCATCTCATCACATTTCCAACTTGTTAGATATATGGCTCTTCCGAGTCCTGAAGGTCTTGCCATCTGTTTGATGTAGCACCCGCGTCGTGTCTTCGATGGTCGTAAGTGCTATTATGAACGCCGCGTCTGTGGTAATTGCAGGGGGGTATTACCTATATGCTCACAGTTCTGAGACATTGGTTCCGCGTTGCGACTCTCGACTCAGAGAAGTTCAGCGCGTATTGGAAGATCGGTTCCGTTGTGAGGTAAAAGTACTCATTGGAAGGAATGGTTATTTTCGGTAGGCCTGGCTAGGGGAGACAAGGTAAAGGGAATATCTCACGAACATGACCTGCAATTGCTTACAGGTTACCTGAATTTCGGGACTCAAGCCGGCAGGGAAGCACCTGCGGCTCCAAAGGGGGTGCTGACTTGACGACTACATGCTCATTCGAGGCCCTCACATGCCCGATCACCAGCCTATTTATTGCCTTGTATATGAACGGGTAATCTCGGCTGTCTTGCACTCCTGTCCGCTGATATATTTTTAAGTCTGAGTCCATCGTGCAGTCACTCAATGTCGACATGCACTTCGCCGTGTTACGGCATCTGTGTTGGGTTTACTTGATGTATCTCGTCCGAGACCTGGATTAGCTCTGATGAGTTATATAAAGTAAACCTCGCTGATGGCAGTCTCGCTCACATCAAGTATTCAACATCCAAGAGTCTTTCGTACTCAGGTCTGTCGTCACATTTTTATGCAGCCCGGATAGATGGTAAATGTATGCAATGCTCGTCATCTCGCCATTGTCATAAGCGTGCAAAATGCATTGTGGACTGCTCTGACCGAGATCGCTCAACTCATATTGTGGCTCGTCGTGCTTGCTTGCATCATGATAATTTGATAATCGTGCACTTATCAAGGTCCTAACACGAGAGATATTCTATCGATAGACGATTCAGGGGGACTGCAAAATGTTTCAGGAATCATATTTTTACACTGTCTCCATATTAAACGGTGTAGTGGCTTTTTGCGGAGTGAGTACTTAGCTGAATTATTCGTTAGGAATTCATCTCGCCCGTCAAGCTCCTGACGCAGCAGTTGGGGCAACGCATTGGGAAGCGCTTACTCTAAACCCTAACCTCGCCGTGACCTGAATGGGACACATGATCTGGTGAGTTCGATTTTTCTCATGACAGGTTGATCCAGACCAAAGACAAGATCACCTCAAAGTATCCAACTCTATCGCAGTATTGTCGCCTGGCTGATCGACTCCTGTTTGCAGATGCCGCACGCCGATGCATCTTTGATTCCAGACTCCATCAAGACCAAGGCTGAATTCTGGGCCCATGTGCATGATCAGCTAGAAATTTTGGTGGGAGGCCAACGCCATTGGGTGAGCTTCGATGCCATATTGAATGCCCGAACTATTAAATCATTTCATTTACATACAGGTCTCGAATTTGTCCAATGCCGCTTCGCTTATTTACAGCTCCTTGCAAGCTTTTCCCAGCAATTTCGGGGATGGGGAGCGCTCGGTCAACTGGTGTGGTGAGTCCTCCGTATTCCACCGCCGGTATCAACACCACAGTCAACAAAGGAAGATAGCCTGGCCCCTCCTTTTTGTAATGGCGTGCTTGCTGACTCTGGAATTTAATTCTCACAGGTTTCTACCTCATCTCTTCCCTTTTCCCTCAGCCCCGATTCACTGATGCCTCGATGGACCCCAAATCTCAAACGCATGCTTCTAGTAATATGCTTTTGGGACCCTTTTCCGGCAGGCCTGCCTGCCAATGGATCGAGGTCTCCCCTCGACCTCGAGGCGTGTGTGGGGACGCGTTTGTTAAGCGCAGTACCGTTCTTGTTCCAGACGTTTTGACCTACCCTGGACATATTGCCTGTGACGGCGATACAAAAAGCGAGATCGTGTGTCCCCTCATTCTTCAGAAAGGGGGTGAAAATATTGTTCTGGGTGTTCTGGATCTTGATTGCCTTGCGATTGGGGGGTTTGATGCAGACGATCAGGTCGGACTAGAGAGAATCGCGGCACTCATCATCAGATCTTGCGACTGGTAGTAATAAACGATAAATGATGATGACGGTGACTATGACCCTGCAGATTCCTGCTCTTTCTTCCACGCAAGAAACTCCTCATGCAATTTCTTCTGTAAATCCCAATCCTTCCGTGCTCTCTTTTGTTGGTTTTTACTGAGTTCTTCCCCGCTTCCAGTGGCAGTAGGAAGGCCGTATTCATCCCATCGGGTATACGTCCCCTCGGGTACGTTGGGAGGCCGGAACATCTCTTCGGGATGAACTCGCCCTTTCTCCATCTTTGCAAGACGCTTCTGTCGTACCTCCTCAGCTGCAGCCGCCTTTTTCGCTGCTTGGGCATCTAATTTCAGCCGCTTTTCTTCTCGTGCCTTGATGAGCTCCGCCGGGGATACGAGCTTGACAAGAGCCTTGCCATCTATAGGAAACAGAGTCAGTTTGAAAGGAAAACGAGGCATTTCTGTTCTAGATCACCTTCTTGATCATCGAGCGCGACGCCCAAAGACACGAGATCGTCATCACGCAGTTTATCAGAGAGCTTGAGTATTTCCTTCAAAGCATTATCGCTTTTAGCAATAGCCAGTTGACGAACGCCGTCTCTGAATGAAGACAGGACGCGGAGGTATGGCATCAGCGTTTCTTCTCGCTAAATTGCGTGATCAATATCAAATAGCATAGAAAGTATCCAACAAAAATCTCACGTTCACGCCACCGGGGCCCTCGTCTTCATACCCCCAGCCGATCTCTGACGCCTGCCCTTCGCCTAGCCCAAACATGCGGAGCATGTCACCAATCCATCTCGCGCATTGCTCCAGCAAACTGAGATTGAGATTGAGCTTCCTTCCCCGGCTGTTAATGTAGATGTTGATACGCGAAACTAGGTCACGTATGATTTTGAGCGCTTCAGGTGTATTAAAGGAGTCGCAAAGAGCCGCGCGGAAGGCCGTCTTGCTGTCGTACAAACTGGTGGGGCGTCAGGGTGTAGAATTCGAGAATGCCGTCTATTTGACCTTTTCATGAGTTCTCGCTCATCATCATTGTAATAATGCTCTCCACCCGACTGATCCTCGTATTCCTGTGCACTTATGAGGGCATTGACAAATGCGAAAAAATTCTGTATGGTTTCTTAAAATATAGCGGATATTAAAATGCGGAGGGAGGACTTGCGTTGAGTGTGGCCTCGAGGGCCTTGACTTCGCCCGTCATCATCGATTCAGAAAAATCGATCTTGGCATTCCATAGTTGCGTTAGGAATGCGAGTCGCAGCTGCCGAGCTGTGAACCTTTGGAGTATCTCCTGTGTGACCGGCCGCATGAGTGATGCGGAGAATAGATCGGACACCCAAAGTACCCACGTCAATCGTGATGAAATTTTTCAGCGATTTGCTCATTTTGAGGCCTTCGATGTGAAGGTGACCGGTATGGATAAAGTAGTTGACCCATGCACCACATTCATGGTAAGCCTATCACCACTTTTGCTTAGAAACATCCCTGGAAAGTACTGCAATGGACTGACCTCAGATTGAGCCATTTCATTGTCGTGGTGTGGGAACGCCAGGTCTATACCACCGGAATGGATGTCCATACGATCACCAAAAATGGCACTCGCCATCACAGAGCATTCAATATGCCAGCCTGGGCGACCTGGACCCCAAGGTGACGGCCATGAAGGTTCTCCAGGCTTCGACGCCTTCCAGAGCGCGAAATCGGAGGCAGATCGTCGTCCAGAAGTGGACGAGAGTACACCTGATGTCCACAATGACCAACATTATTGATGGAGCGCCCACAACAGAATCAACATACCTTCGCCCTCAGCCAGTAATTCTCTGTTCCCTTTACTCCAGGGCTCCAACTTGGCATAATCATGCCGATCAGATGCATCGAATGCACCTGTGTCAAAGTAGACACTGCTTTCAAACTCATAGCCATAGCCATTCTTTATGATACCCTGAACGAATTCAACTATTTCCGGGACGTATTCTGTGACGCGGGTGACGGTATCTGGCTGACGGACACGAAGCCGCTCCATGTCTTTGAAAAATTGACCTTCCCAATATGCCGCAAGAGACCGAAATACAGACTGGTCCGTAACAGTATCTTTGAGCTATGCACATGGATAATTAAACTGCCAGAAAGAAAGGATATCAAGAGAAACTAACTTTTTTGTCGAGGGCGGAGGCGAGAATATCACGAGACTCATCAACAAGTCTGAGCGCTGTGTCACCACTACTCTGATTGGCAGATAGTGCAAGCCTTGCAGTTTCAATAGCAGCAAAGGTCCGATTCTACATTGCCAGATCTTGATTATATGCCAGGGAAAGAACGAGAAAACACCTACAGCGGCTGTAAAATGCATGTCGAACTTCTCGTCTCTCTTTAGGCATTCGAGTTTGCGGTTCTGATCCCGCGCAAGCTCAGCAATTCGTGGCCATCGCACCTCTTCTTCCCCTCGTGAAGGTTTCTCCTCGTTCGGCAGACCCTTTGCGACGTTCTCCCTGACATAGCTTCCCCATGCATCACTGACTTGCGACAGTAGATCGGCTGAAAGCGTGGTTGCAGATTTTCTAAATTGTGTAAAAAGATGATTTTGGCGCGCTCTAACGATGATCTTCAGGGCATGTAAGACAACGTTTCAATCACACAGGCAGGTGATCGCGCACCTTGTCGTCTATGTCGGTAACATTCATAACAAAGTGCACGTCATAGCCAAAGTAGTCTGACATTATTCTTCGCAAAATGTCTTGTGTGACATAATTCCTGGAAGGATGTTAAAATTACAGTATATTGAGCAGGAAGTAAACCCTGACCTCGCGTGGCCCATGTGAGAGGCATCATAGACTGTGGGACCACAGTTGTACCATTTGACATGGGAACCATTGATAGGTATAAATTCCGTCTATCAGCAGTCAGGAGATCGATCTAACACCCTAGTTCAGACACGTACCTTGGTCTTTGTTAACGAATTGAAGATCTTAAGAACAGGTTGGTCAATTTGACGAGGAGGTAGGTGCCATGCAGGTTGTCGAATAGCCATTACTGTGTCCGTTAATGTATTGACTGACCTCCTGTGCGGCGTAGATGCTCGATAACGAGAACGAACAATAATATTGACTGAAGTTCTGATCATAACATGACTAGCTACAAGCTGGAGTCACAGACAGTGTGCTTATGTAATAAGCGCCAGAGCCAACCAGCAAATTGCTGCAATCATGATGCAAGCTAGTCCAAAGTTGACCAGAAGGTGCCGTTTTTCATGGCCCTAGATGATGTTCGGTACTTTCTCGTGTCCAAAGACTTCGAGCTTTCATGCCAGCATTTCGATCTTTCACCGCGCTAACAGCGAGACTGAACCCTTGATGGCTCCAACGAACGTTTGCTTTGACTAGTGCAGGTTGTGTCCGCCGATCGGAGGTACTTCATGTAACGTTGAGTATTGATATCTTTTCCTTTTCATCCTCATCCACTGAAAGGAAACCTCTGAAGCTTACGAGGGAAAAGGGCCAGCGGGCTCTCACGCAGCGGCGATCCCTATAAACAACGTTCTGACTCCTAAACTCGGTTGTACCCTTCGCATTTGTCTACCGGTGCAATCCGGCATTGTCTCACAGCACCCTTGGATTTCACATGAAACTCCACACGATCTGTCGATGCTGGAGATGGGCTAGTGGTCGCAGTCTAGCTGCTTGAGACATGTTCAGCCTCGATCTGGCTACATCGATGCTGAGTTTTCGGCATTGTGCTAGCGGATCGAAGTCACGAAGATCGCTGAGTGACAAATATGTTCCCCATGGATGAGCTGTTTTTTGTTTCAAATTTAATGAAGCTGACTTAACTTTAGTCTTTTAGTGATAATCGCTCGCGCTGTCGGAAATTATAGTTCCGTACGTTTCGCTCCCCGTTATTCGGAATCTGATCATGTAGGTCCATCCATGTCTCAGCTCAAGGTTCGCTGGACAGATGCCGCACTCGTTCGCGCTGTCGTAAATGACGGTTTTGTGCTACTTTCCATTCCTCGGAATATGATTGTAGGTCCGATCGAATGAAGATGCAAGCTTCAATTGTTTCAAGCTCAAGGTTTGCTAGACAGGTGAGCACTTTCGCTATGCATCGAAGCTGTCGAACGATCGCGTTCCATAAACTCTTGACCTAACCACAACTGGTTTGTGATTGCCCATTCTTGATGAATCATCCAAGTTCTCATACTTTGCCCAAGAAGGGTCTGTCGCAATCTATATGCCTTTCTAGGGTTTAGTTTGAGGCTGTCTCCGATGGACGAGGGTTGCTCTTAGACTTTTGGTCTAGCACAGCAAGATCATCATTATATCAGACAAATAATGATCACCGGCCATCAGCCTAGTATCAGAGACGGAATGTTGCGGCTCCAGCGTCCTATTCAGTGTGAAGTATTGCACCAATGGCGGCCGTGGCAGGGGAATCACCACGCATGAGAATCTTCAATTTTGCTTTGCGGCATTGTCGAGGTACTGTGATTGCGCTTGCGCTTTCTTTCCACCCTGCCGCCGATAACGTACTCCTTGTAATTTGAATGAGCAGAATTGCGCTTAATCCTTCTTTCCCCATACCGCCGATAATATTCAGCGATTGATACTCGCAGCATGAGAGTTGATTAGCCGCGAAGCCAGAGCGGGTTCGCATTTCGGTTGTCGAAGAATGAGTCAGTGGTTCCTATTTTCTGTTGGTATCCATACAGCGCCCCGGAGATGGGAATAAGATTCTAAAACTCTATTTTGCACTCTCTCCTTAAATTTGTCCATGAAAAGGGTCATGACCCATCCGAATTCGCTAGGCGGTTTCCCATCGGACTACTGCAAGCGCTCAACCGCCCGCGCCGTCAGCCTATCAGCCGTTTTACATCAGAACGAGAGTTAAGGTTAGTATATCATCATGTTCTCGTCAAATCCTCTTGTCCCTCGTTATTTAAGGAGCTTTCCCATTCCATTGATTATTCAGTCCGCGCCCATTCGAACTAAGCCTGTCTGATCACATCAGGTGCTGTGCCAAGGCCATTTATCATCCCCAGTCAAAGCCATCACTAGCTGTGCGAGACATTAATATTGCCACCGCCCGCCTTCTTCCTCTCAGACTTCTTCTTCTCCCTCCTCCATCATCATGCAGCAGCAGCCCACATGCACCAGTCTACGGGTCAGGTCAGTCTTTGCCCTTTTCATTGTCACGCTATGTCTCATGGCTAGCAAGGTCCCCCCAGGACGCCCAAGTCATCTTTCATGCCGTGGCGCTAGGCGTCTTGCCCATGGTCACGCGGCGACTGGATACAGAGGAACGGCGTTCGATAACTTCAGGATGCGTTTTCGTTTGGGAGGAGAGAGGACCTAGCCCGGAGGCCACCGGGGTGAGTTTTCATTGATAGCTGCGTTCCCTACCACATGCTAACACAAGCATAGCTCGGTATCGAACGATGGACTGACGGCAAGAGGTATGATTTTCGACGACGGATATGTGTGAAACGGCTAACACTGGTTTGAGGTGGGGCCCAAGCCGTGTCCGTGATGTAAGTTCTTCCTCGCCTTACGTCGTTTTGTCATGATTGAAGGGTTTTCAGGAATTTCTCTTCTACCAAGAAAAAGACCCTGAACCAGTCGACGTCGACCCGAACTCAGACTCTGACACCACGTCTGTCCGTTTTTCCCTTGTTTCCATCCGTCTGACATCTTTGCGACAGGATCGGATCAAGTCCCTTGGCGCAAGCTGGCGTGCCCCACGAATTCGCGCGCATCAGCTTGGTTAAGCAAACGTATTCCGTCTTTGTGGAGACCCCCACGAGAGGACGCAAGAAATGGCATCTCAGTACGCGGCGCCGTTCTAACCATTCAAGTAGCCGAAACTTAACTTTTGCGTTTGTCCAGTTGCCTATTTTACTCACGATAGCCTTGATTATCTCCGGACTGTCTCTGATCTTCCGGACCTCTCTCGTATCGTTGTTCCTCCAGGGAACTATAGAAGTGCACGGCACAACACAAGCAAGCACGGCCGTAATACTCTGCGGGAAGAGCGACCGCACCCCTTCACACCTCAATATGCTGCGTATCCATCTTCTTCTCGGCCAGTGGTTCAGCCTGTCCATTATGACGGCCCCCAGGTGATTGACCGCTCAGGGCGTGCACTGCCTCGAGACGGCCAATCATTAGCGCCTCTCACGTACCTGCAAAACCTAGCTCCGCCACGAAGACACCCATTGGATGAGGAAGCACTAATGGCTTTTTACCCCCGCTTGAGCTGATATTGGTATTATGTTTTCTTTGCACTCTTGTTTTCGTACTGTTTTCTGTGGACTGTAGAATTAATGACCTCTGGACGTACAAGTGCTGTGATGATGTTGTCTTTTTTTTTACCATACATTATTTTCTTGATTTTCCAGCCTATCAGCCCAATCTCGTGCTATGTGTAGTTATACTTGCCTGGGCTGCCTACATTTGGGTTTTGACGACATAATTTGCCTCGTTCCCCCTGAATTGAATCCTAGTTGAGGTTGACAACCACACGAATTGGGCAACTGTACTTTGTGTGACACGACACGCAGTCGCACGGCTTTTTAGTGGACGTACGGGAAAAACCACGAAAGGCAGTGCGCAGCTACTTGCCTGAATCATGAAGCTCTTACGAAAGTGCTGTAGCAAGTGCTGAGGGACATGTCGAGAGGGCAAACAGCATAATATTATGATCTCCACAACGCCACTATCACCGCTATCTGATATAGTACTTAGGCTCCGATGATGGTTCTAGAATGTGGCAAGTGCTAGACTTGAGTTTAACTCAATAGTCGATGGAGCTGTGATACCGTTCGATGGGGAGAGGACTGGCAAATCATGGACTGCATGTGGCATCAGGGAACCATTTCACAAACAGCATTTGCCGGCTCCGACCGGTTCTCATCGTCTATCGATCCAGGGAGCTCTGACGTGGCTATGATAGTAGGATGATAACGAGTAAACGTGGATGGTGAAAGAAGGTAAGACGGGGTTCTTGGTGCCCTGGACGAACCTTGTCTTGTATGGGCGTCGTTGTGAATAGGATTTAGACGTTTTGCCAGTGTGGTCCAACACGTGGAAGTCGTCTTGCTCAACGAGTTGAGGAGCTGGAGCGGAGGGTGCGGATGGGCGGTTTCATAGGTTTGAGCAACCCTGTATGAGGTTGAATAGCTCGCCGCGGGGAACTGAGATATCAATTGAAAGAAGACCCGGGATTTACCGAAGGGTGCGTTTTGATCGCAGTTTGGAATATGGGGGACTTGAAAGAAATTGAGTTGTAAAGTGATAGAGTTTCGCGCTGTAATCGAGATTGGCGACAAGCCTTTTGGGTCGTCGCCACCAATAAGATTCATCAGGTAGTTTCCAAAATTGGCCCAAATTAGAGCAACTGACTATGAACGGAAGTCAGCGGATACCCCTGGTATAGAAAATAGTTTAATTAATCTTCTGCTCCCCAGATCTAGTAGCCAATATATACCATACCCATCCTATTTGCCTTCTCTTCTCCGTCTGTTTCCTTGTCCCCGTTTCACTGATCACACATGCAGCAACGTCCCACCTGCACCAATGTGCGCATACGTTCCACTCGTGATGCCCACAAAATTTTCTATGCAGTACAGCTGCGTATACTCCCAATGATAACAAGGCGCCTTGACGCCGACGAACGTCTCGCCTTATGCTCTGGTTGTATCTATGCATGGGAAGAAAGAGGTCCCCACACTGAAATAACAGGTTTGGGCATCGAGCGCTTCACAGAGGGTCGTCGATGGAGTCCCTCCCGCGTCAGAGACGTTGGTTCTCCAAAATTATGTCCTGTGACCCCGCTAATCTCCCCCCAAGGAATTTCTCTTCTACTATGAGAAATATACTCCACCAGCAGACGCTGGCCATTCTGCGTATGTTGCCGCCCAAATTAAATATCTTTAAATTCATTATTTTATTAGGTCTTCTGAAAAGCAGCCCCCTCGAGATTGGGACCCGCTGGTAAAGCAAACTTATTCAGTTTGGGTCGAAACTGATAAAGGTCGACGCAAGTGGCACTTGAGTAAGGACATGTGACATTTCCAAAATATAAACCTTACAAAAGTTATTTGTAGCCGCATACTTTACGCAGGCCACAGTCGATGAACTAGGCACCATAGACAACATACCGGGTGTCTCCGACCTGGTGGTGCCAGAAGGAACATTCCAAAGCACCCGAGTTGGCAAAACTCGCAAAGGGGAAGATACTCGCTCAAGATCTGATGTTCTAAAGTCAACAAATTCCACAGTAACGCGGACGTACGCTCCGTTCCCCGCATACTCGAGCCAGCCTTCCCACTACCCTAATTCGCCACAATCACCGTACGCTCAGCCAGATGACCAATACCGTTCAGGTCTGGGTCAATCTTCCCAGCAGTTTCGCCCGCCGACGTCTGAAATACCTCAGTATTCTGTACCTCCGCCACCTCCGCCACCTTCTCTCCCACCTCTTCGTCCTTCATACGAAGACGACTACAAATTTCGTCGTCCCTCACTCCCCACCATACCCCCACCAGAGCATGGCTCAGCGTTTTATGGCCGCCGAAGCTCTGCTGATTACTCCGTGTCTGGAACTATTCCTCCCTTGGCCAGGACTCGTACAGACACATCATTGAAGCCCTTTGCTGAGTATCATGCCTCCAATGATCGCGGGTCTTCCCCCGCATTTGGATCCAGTATTGGACATCCTCCTGCTTCGGGCAGCACGAGCAGTATACATCGTGCATCTGAGGACCTTTACTCCCCCCGACCTCCTTATTCGTGTTCGTTCAACGTCCGCCCATCACGCTCGCCGCCGCCCTCTCCGTCGTGTCGCATTCGACCACCATCTACGGTTGGCAATTTCCAGCCTGTCTCCCGAGTGCCAGAAGACGATGGCAGAGAACCGAACCAGAACGCATTTTCGCTAGACAACTCGGCCAGCTTCCCTTCCCCTCATAATTCACCACACATTTCGCTTCCCCCTCCCGCGCAACTCTTTCGGTCAGAGCCTCCGCCACAATACGAAGTAGCGTCTTCTGCGGATTCGAGCAGTATTGGACCGCAGCGTGTTGGGCTGGCACCCTTGCACTCCTTGCAGCGTAGCCACCCCTACAAACGCGACCCTGTAGACGACAGAGCCCTTCGGCTGCTAGGACCACGTTCCGGGTGACTATTCGCTGGATCCCTGGCATCAGGTGATCTGTGACATGTCATCGCATCACGTCCATCATTCTTGCGTAAGACGCACCTCAGTTGCGGACCCGCGGGAAGAGATGCGCGTGTACCTCTGATTAGGCGTGCTTGGCTTTTTACCGAACAAGCGTACGACGTTCTTCTATGCGGTCCCTACTAGTAGTTCCCGTTCCCTTCCTCGCTTATGATATGTCATATACCCTTCCTCGGTATATACTTGTGGTCTCGCGCTGACATCTGGCTCAGCGCTGTGAAATAGGAATACGATAGCACACATATACATATACTGTACGAGTTGTTTTGACTATTTGAGCAATGCCGTCGCGGACGTTTTTTTTTGTCGACAACTTCTCGGTCTTGGTATATGCACATCTGACCTTTTCAGTTATATTAATATCCTGGCGTGTGTGTAAAAACGACGTCAAGCCGTAAGGTGAAGTACAGCAGCGGGTGCCATTACTAGTACGCGTATTGTAGGGGCCAGGGGGGCGAACCTGCAGCTGAGTATGTATATATATAGAATATTAATGGCGGCCGCGTATGTACTTTAGATAAGACTCGGTGAAAAAGAAATAAAATAATATTTGGTCGTTAATGTCGACGGTGTTATATGTCGGATAATCCGTTCGGCTCAACGGCCGTGTACACGGGGTTTTATCGAGAGAAGAGAACTCGAACCACTCAAGGCGAACCGAGACAGCGGAAGGTTTTCTACGGCTTGGCGGGAGCCCTTGCCATGAACTTTGTATTGTTCCGCCCTCTTGGTTTCTTGAACTTTACTACCAAGTTCCCATGGCACCGCGATCGCTCAGGTTCACACTCCTTTGGTTAAAACGATGGAATTTACGATGTCTGGTAGAATACACTGGGGGTTAAATGACATGAGGACGAAGCTTATGTCCAAGATAGCTGCTCAGAGCAATAACGGATCAGATTTGACAGGTTGTTAGTAGGGTCGTGACTACCACTCGAATTCGCTGCGCGGTGTCAGTGCCAACTAATAACGACATCAGGACCACGCACCCCGTGCATTTGGCGAATAGATAATCCTTCCCGTTGATATGGATCATGCCATCCTTCAGGAGGCATTTCCATTTATTTTTGACACGGCCAACCTGAACGACACTGAATAAACCCAGATATCTGGGACATAGATGCCGATGTTGCCCACCTTATCGTATGTGCAAAATACAATATCAGTTTCGCCTTGTCCACCCTCTTCAGCGTCTTCTTCGGCTTCGGTATCCGAGTCGTCGAGGTCGCTGTTAATTGCCTCGGCATCCTCTGCGTGCATAGTTGATGACGACTGCGATGGTTGAGGAAGCGAAGGGTGAGATGCACGAGGTGCAAATGGCTGGCTAGGCGGAGGAGAAGGTGAGTCTGATTCAGATGATGAAGGTCCATCAACCTGAGGGATCTTCTGCCCTGCTGCTCTCGCTTGAGGTGCAGGCGGACTCGCGGCGGCGGGAGCGCTTGGCGGTTGAGGAGCCTTAGGGGGTGGCTGCAGCACTGGAGGCGCATACGGCCTGGTCATGGTAGGTGGGCGTTGTAGGTGCCCTGGGTGAGGGGGGAACGACAGGACGCCTTGCTGTCCTCCTGGGAAGCCTGGTGTTTTGAGTCCGTTCAGTTGAGGCCCAGGGAGTGGTGGCAGAGCGTATGGCATGCCCGGAGCACTTAGGACGTAACGATTATCCACTGGTTCTGTCTTGACTTGCGGACCTTGGGGCTGCACGACAGGAGGAGGTGGTGGTGGATATGCGTGCGGAGGAGGGTAGTGCGGGTGATGGGGAACCATCATCGGATGCGGGGGGTACATATGATGGTGCTGTGGAGGCGGAGGTGGCTGTGGTTCAAACTCTGCAACATGCGATGCAATTACTTTGCTTTCCCATTTCTGCAAGAGCATTCGTATCACCGAATTTTCTAAACTATGATATGGACAGGAGTGACAAGTATATACTCACATGTTGCAACTCTGCGAGAACTTCTTCGCTGACGCCGTACTCGTCGAATTCGGGCTTAATGGCGGAAATGACTTCGTCTATGACCGCGCGGTAGATGCCAGGCTCAAAAAATGTCTCTGTTACCAAACTGAACTACTACAGACAAGTTCAGGTGAGTAGCTCACCACTATCTTATTCGACATTGTGGATGTCGCCAGCGACGATTGACACAGCGAGCTTAGAATAGGGTCGTGGTGGGGGAATGAGGAAGTCCTTTTATACTTCAATGGCCTGCGAGAGAGGCAGGTAAATTCGAACTCAGCTCGACTTCATCTCCGGAGTTCCCACGCACGGGCCAAAAAATACAGCTTATAGTAGTACCTGCATGGCTGGCGCATTATACACACAATTATGAATTGCAGGTACTTGTGAAATATATTACAACCTTCTTCAGAACAGGCTAAAGCCCAAGGCGACGGACTTGTTGTATAGGCTGAGCAGGAAGGCGCTGAATAAGGTTGTATGGCGTAAGCACCGCGAAAGGAAAGCTAGGACTTTGTACATATACCACTCCGCAACTTGATCGAATCCTTTGTGAACATGGGTCGTCGACTTCGCAGTACTCTGTCTTGTCTGCTGCTGGCAGGTTTATCGCAGGCAGCCGACGTATATCTCAGCCCATCTCAAGCATTTCCATCCCGGCTTACTCTCCAACATGCTGGTTTCGTCTTGTCCCAACATCTCGGTCTCGAGCCAGTCGAGAGTTTCCAGAATTACGGCGAACTCCTGAGAGAGCACGAGTTTGTCGCACAAGGGGCTTCAAACGCGTTGTTTCTACTAGTAGACGATGCTAGTTTACAAGGTCTGTCAACCCCACTCCAGGAGCAAGCGCGGTGGCAATTGACAAGTTGCGCTTCAGATATCATTCCTTCTTTCATGAGCCGCTCGTTCTCCATTGCAGGGGCACCCGCTAGTTCACTTACTTCATTTGTATCCTCGTATCTGCAACGCGCCGCTCACGCATACTCCCTCATCTACTCTGATCTCGCTATTCCCCCAGAAGGCATCCCTCGGACTCTTGACATCTTTTCTGCCCCAACACCCGCGAATGAAGCTTTCCTTGCAGAAATCTCAACACTTACCAAATTCATCGAGCCAGCCACAGATATTTACGATGACAAGTTCGCGTCCTTGGAGTTAAAAGGACTATCTCAGCTCGCAGCTACATACGGTCGTTCAAGCGAGCAGTACCAGCTTGCAGCACGAACAGTCCGAGCAGTTATTGAAGCCAGTACTGCTGAAGCAAAGACCCGCGTCGCCGTCATGTCCTACACCCCCTCTCTTATAATGGACAAACGTCAACCGCAGCCACCGCAGCAGTCACCCCTTCCAGCACCCCGCCCACCCACAGGACCGCCCGTTCGTCGTCTGGCCACTTGCATCACGAGCGCTGATGCCTGCTCCAATGCAACTAATGCCTGTTTCGGTCACGGGCAGTGTGTGAGCACACTCAATGCTGGGCAGGAGTGCTTCGTCTGTGCTTGCTCTGACACCAAGTCTGATTCTGGGAAGACGGAAAGCTGGGCAGGCGATATGTGTCAGCGGAAGGACATCAGTAGGTAAGTAGTCGCATCATTTCTCTCGGGTTTCGTGCCCTGACTGGGTTTGTACTAGCACCTTCGTGTTGATCGCAGGGACAGTGATCACACTAATCCTTTTGATGGGAGGCTCAATTTCGTTGCTTTATTCTATTGGTTACGACGAGCTTCCTAGCATCCTCACAGGTGGTGTGGCAAGTGGATTGAGGAGAGAATGAGAGGGCGCCAATACATTGCATAGTAGGCATGGCTAGTAATTCTTGCCGTTAATTGCAGAACTCTTTCATGATGCATGATACTGTGGTACTATCAGACTCGACTTGGCAGTGCGTATAATGCCGTTCTTTCAGACTGATATTTGATGTTTTGGACAATTTTCGCAAGTTTAACGCAGGTTGTTGAGTATGAAGACTTCTTGCGACATAATTGTGACGATTCAATTTTGCACGATGTACGATCACTCAAATATAATTTCAAGCTGCTAGTTCATGCATCATGACGTGCCTTGACGTCGAATGTCGTACTGCCCACCCAAATATAAACCACACCATTCATCTTATCATCCATCGCTTTGCGCAGCAGACACTCAATTCTCATCAGCACTAAATGATGGGCTGCATGATAGTTGGGAATGTATTCAAGAGCGGCCTTGCTGTGTTTCTTCGTTTGATAATTATTGACAAGTCCACGTTAGGTGCACGGAAACACTACAAAGGAAGTCACCCACTGATCAATTATAAGCCGCTAATTTCAGACACACGACTATCACGTCCCTCGTAATTGTGTTTTGCCGTTGTGAGATGGTGCGAGATCCGCGTTCAAACCAATGGTACGACTTTGAACTTACCCACAAATAACTAGCTGAGGTAGCAGATTGATAGATGCAAATATGAGTCCAGACCAAGCGTACATATCGAGGAGATATGCAGTCCCAAAATCTGGAATACCTTCTTGGCATTAGGCTGCGCGTAACCACAACCGGATGATACAGCGAAGTCGTCAGCTTCAGGTGTTGATCAACAAGTTCGGAGGACGCACGAAATTGGTCAGACGCCAATATGCATGAAAACTATGCACTGGTCTAAGGGAATTTCCTTCTCACAAGCCAACGACCAGACGGCTTGGCGCAGCGCTTTGGCAGCTCATTTAGAATCCATTATGCCATTCCCGCACAAGTTTCTGTAAAATTCCTCGACTAAGCGCTACACCGTGGCATCAGTGACCTTTCATAATGTCCCAACGACGCTCTTGGCCCTGGCGAATTGCAGGCCAGCCGCTAGGTGTATCACCTCGTCGGGCGTACTAGTGACACCAACTGCGGATTCACAGGCAGAAAGGAACGCAAATTCATGCTGAAACAGATCCATATCGAGGAGTGACAGTGGGCGGTCTCGCATAACTTTGATTTCCAATGCACACAGCGCTCTCGACTTCGTTGCATTAGCGCTCAGTATCTTGGTGAAGGAAACAGTTGGGAGAGGGGGTAAAAGACTCCGCACCAATTCCAGCTCAGGTTCCACACATACTAGAGTGACTGAATGACCGGCTGGACAATTCTAACCAATGACAGCAAAGGGCACTGACAGGGGCCTGTTGTGACTTCTCCGAGCCTTCATCAGCGCGATGAGTGATGCGTGTATGAAGAGATATATTACTGCGAAACGGGGTATCCTTTTGCTCTGTACTCGCCAGCAGCATCCAATGGCAAGAAATTGAAGAGAGACGTTAGGCACCACCATATCCGGGAATTTCGTGGTGCAAATCCGTTCAGCTTTTGACTACGGGGCAGATAATGTCGTCCCATAATTCCCTCGAAGCCTATGTCAGCGCGCTGATTGGTTCTCTTTGGCATTAGGCTCGTTGTGTTTCGCCTCTTTGAGTGCGAGCACCAATCTCTGGAGCTTCTCAAAGTTAGTAGGGAGTTGAATGCTAGTCGGGGATTGTTTATGTGGGATGATAATGACATCGCAAGACGACTTGGTTGCAACGAGCACGATGATGGGCCCATCACAAGCTGCATCTTGAAGATCAGAGAACACGGGGGAAAGTAGGAAGCGAGAGAAGCCCTCTATCTTCCGGATCTCTTCTACAGCTCCATTCCAGTCCTCCACTAGTCGTCTGTACCGGGTCGCTTCTGCTTCTACAACGACTATTGGGGTCCCTCCCGGATGATTCGCAGGAGGTTTATCAAGGAGGAAGCTGATGTCTCGGAATGTCTTTGTCAGAGCATCGGGGAGGCTGTAAAGGGGCGTGCGGAACCGTGCCATCTGGGTCCAGATCAGAGTCCCGCCCTGTTCCAGCAGCTCAACAGCGCGACGCACGTCACCGCTAGGTACGAATTGCACATGATGCAGCGTCCGCGGCAAGTGTAGGTGGGAAGTCCATCATGGTACTATGGCGAGACGATACCGAAGCTGTCGCGGAACATGTAAGGGTCCAAAAGGTCCGTGGAAGTTGCATAAGCCTCCAGTTCAGTACTGTGCGTGTGCCAATTAGCATGGTGAACCCATGATAGACCGGCTCGCAGGCGAAATAACAAGTCTCGCCCGGGCCAGTGCCATCAAATCCTGATCGATGGAACAACAGATAGATTGTAGCTAGCAACTGATAGACCAATAATCGACGAGGATCATGTTGCGTCAACAGAGTCCACGCAGAGCGAAGATGACTCGTTGAGGTCTTCTTCATTGCGTCGGTGCTCGAAGCGAGTGAAGAGTCGATCCGCAAGGTTATGTAACGATGAGGGCCGATATACGTGACCGACAGGCCGCAAAGCCAACGATTCCCTGTAAAATGCGATAGCGTCTTCCAAGTCTTCGCCATTGCCTCGATTGTCAAAGCGGGTGGAGAGTTCCCCCGCAATGTTATTTAATGACAGACTTGCGTGACAGATAGGGCATAAAGCCAGCGAGCGCTTCCACGTGAAGTGCAATAGCGCCATCCAAGTCTTCGCCATTGCCTTGGTGTTCAAAGCGGGTAGAGAGAAGATTAGCAAGGTTATTCATTGACGAGGACCGATGTGACTGGCAGGGCGCAAAGCCAGCGCTTCAGTCTGAAGTGCAATGGCGTAATCCAAGTCTTCGTCGTTGCCTCGGTGGTCGAAGCGGGTCGAAAGTTCCGTCGCAAGGTCACTGGACGAGGATCGGTTTGGGTGACCGACTGGGACAAGGTCTGTGCTTCCCTCTGGAGTACGATAGCTTGATCCAAGTCTTCGTCGTTGCCTCGGTGGTCAAAGCGAACAGAAAGTTGATTCGCAAGGTTATTTAATGACGAGAACCAATCTGGATGACCGGCCGGGTGTAACGCCAGTGCTTCCCTCTGAAGTGCGATAGCCTGATCCAAGTCTCCGTGATTGCTTCGACGCTCGAAGCGAGTGATCAGCATTACACACAGATTGGTTAGCAATTGCCCTCAGCGAGCATGCTTTGCGTCGTAGTATCCCAGTGCATCGTAATGAAGGGATATCACTTCATCTAAGGCGCGATAATCATCTCTCCCCAAACATCGCTCTGCTAGATTGACAAATTGATTCGGCGATAACGGAAACATGGATACAGCGAGCCACTCCTGCCCAAGATCATTCGCACCAGTGTTTCCAGAGCGGATGTCTTGATTGCAAGTAAAGCTGCTCTGTAAATGTGGCTGTTGGCGTGGCAGACATCAAGGACTTCGCTCAGTGACTCTTCGGCCGCATCAGCATCCGTTCGATATCCCCGTTTCGTGAACCTGAATCGCAAAGCGATAGCAAGATAGAGTTGGGTGGCATGTCGATCCAGATGACCAGTGGGACACAGATCAAGGGCGTCTTGATAAAGAGCGATGGAAATGTCGAGGTCTGAGGGTGCCCCATAAGCTTGGCAACTAACAATCTTCACGATGGCTAGATAGAACAGTGCTGCAGGGAGGCAAGGATGATCCACGAGACAAATTTCCAAGGCATATTCAAAGTGCTTTATGGATCGGCCAAGATCCCTGCTGCTCTGCGTCTTACGGTATCGTGCGAGAAGTCCATGTCCAGCCTCTGTCCTCAGTACTAACGCATTCATATCGCCGGATGTAAGCTACATATTACAAGCCCTCAGCATTAGAATACTAGATCACATTGATCACTCACGGTAGTAAGGTGGCGAAGAACTAGAGCGTCATTTTCATCAAAACGTCGCTGTTCCACTAACATTCATAGTGAAACACACGAATATACAACTTTTCCCCTAGTCAGACTGAAAAATGATGGCTGTGATAGTGATTAACATCCGCCAGGCGTAATCTGTGATAGACGGTACTGACGATGTGACTTTTCACTGCGATTCAGTAATTCTCCAACGGAGATATCGAATGTGCGGAGGACTTTTCCATGACAGAGCATGGGACATGAGGCATACACGCTGACCCGAACTTTAGAGTATAACTTACACGGCCTAGAAACTTTCTCAACACCTGCAGGAAAGACGGGGGTTAAGGGCAACCTACAGAAGTATGTGCTCGTTCCATTTGACGAGAGCCTGATCTACGTGTACGGGTTTGTTACTTGTCTGGCATGCGGCACCATCAGTCTTCGCTACCACATTGAAACCAGCGGGGATCCGTCAAGACCAAGAGTGAGATCAGCTGCGCGAATGGCTTGGGAGAAATTGTCAATACGTGCTGCAGTGCTGGGTAGAGATAAATATCACGTACTAGTAATGATGACTTGTTGCACCCCACTGAGGTTTGTCTCTCCCGGGTCTTGGGGGGTATTCTAGGTGGCTTGCCTCCTCACCCCAAGACTTGGAAGACATCATTGTGTGTCTGGTATGTCGGAATCTATCGCGAAACGACACAGAAAAGTGATGACAAAATTAAAAGTCACCAGAATGGCTTTGGACAATCATTGGTACATGCTGAACGAAGACAGGCAACACATACCATTGACGACGATTCGTAGCATTTTACTGATCCCGAAGTTTGTCTGACCTAGGTCCTGGGGGTGTTCTGGGTGGCTCGACTCCTCTCCCCAGCTTGGAGGGCAATCACCGAGAGGATCAGGGACGAAGCTTGACGTATGGTTGTGAGATGAGTATCAACCAGACAGTAAGATGTGTGCCGGAGGTCATGAAACACTATATTTCCTGCAAAGTTCTGATCTCCCCGACTTCACTAAAGTAGAAGAGGGTTCTGTCGTAAGCAAATGAATATTTCTCTGCAAACGGACCCGCGAATGTGGGAAATGTAGTCAGTGGTAAGAGGTGAACGCATAAGCGCACCTTTTGCGATCTCATTGGGAGCAAACTTGATCCGATCCGAAGGATTTGTTTTTCTGTAGTAGGATTTTTGAATAAAAGTGTTAAACGGACAGGCCTGTCTGAGTGATGCTATGCACTGTGTTCTGCGACTGTCGTGAACGCGCAACTCACTGCAATTCGTCAGTAAAGCTGGCACCAGATTATCCATGTCACGCTGAACGCAACATCGTTCACGCCTGAGGATCGAGATAAAATAGTTTGATATGACTCAACTTCATGTGTTGAAATACAAGGCAGACATTCGTCAGTACAAACTTTCGTAGCTTTAGACTCCGATATGTCATTGAGCCACCGGCCTGAAGCAAGTTTCTAGGTGAGATTTGTGTGAAAAAAAGTATATAGGGCGTGATGGCAGCGCACTTACCCGCAGAAAGTAACCCCCCCCCCCCACAAGAGCAATGGCTCAATATCATCAACACCGGTACGTTCATCTAAACGGTTACCACAGGCACATGGAACAATCAACGCCACCAAAAGACAACCAGCTTCCACTTGTTTGGTGATCCTGTCAAAGTTAGTTTCCCAGGCTGCGGCATGGAAAGCTGCACGTTTCACGTTTCACTATGAACTCTTGCGGACAGTCAAGCTTCAAGATCCGATGAGATGCAGCGTTGGGCCTCGGAGTTCGTCAATTCAAGCCTATCTCCGATTCGCTTCCGAGAAAAATGAGGCACAGGTATCATCCACCACCACAAGAAGAGTCGCTTGGACGGAGCATACGCCTCATGAGCGGCCTGGAGGTGGAGATGACGTAGATATAGATTTTCGCACACGGGAATACACGCACTGATTTGATAGAAACAGTAACCTGTGTTGATGCGTAGATGAGAAAGATCCGATGCTTCGAATTTGCGGGAGTCTGCCCAGCAACACTCCAATGTTCTTGTCGAAATTATGATTCCGTCGTATATGGGTAACATAACCACCGATTCCCAATACCACATCCTAGAAAAGAGGATATTAAGCAGTCGAAAATCTATTATCGGGTGATCCAATTTTCAGTGATTCCTATGTTTCTGAGCAACATGAAGGGTGAGGGGCTGACTACCAGAGCGAGCAAGCCAGCACTCATCCGAAGAACACGACCTGGATGCGCAAGGATTCGCCAAAGGTCACGGTAGCACATTCTGGTGAAGAGTAGGGGAGGGCTGGCGACATCGGCTAAAATAGTGACATTTCCAAGTGAAAAGAAGTTGGGACGGACTAGTCTGGCGCGTCGTCAACAACGAGAATGAGTACTTCAAGTTCTGATGGGATGAGACTCATTAATATTAAGAGAGGTTCTTTCGCATCCGAGTCCGAGTCCGAGTCGGTCGCGGCAAACGCCGACAACACATGACGCGACGCGAGTTAATGTTTCAACTTCATATTATCGATACAATTAGCCAATAAGTAGATGTTTGTACATTTTATCCGAATATTCAGAATCACAACCTTTTGAACTTCACCACCCAAGTCTCAGGAGGCTGCCCACCACCCGGAATGAGTCTGCTCCTGGCAAATGCCTCATCCTTGATAAGCCCTACTAACGCAACACGAGATCCAAGCCAATCAACGCGGAGCAGAAGCGGCTCTTGCTGCACGAGCCTATTATCTGATGCATTAGCGCCAGATACAGATCTCGCCGGTAGTGATGCAGATTCCGAGCTCCCCTGCAATCCCATTTGGCGACGATCCCGTGCTCTGATAAGACGAGCACGTCTATCATCTCTAGCAGTGCCCCACTCTGTGTCCGTAAGTGGGCGCTGCAATCCATCGTGCAGGGTAGCGAGAACGTCAAGACATGTTACGCCCTCTTCTCCTGCACTAGGGTCAGGACCAATGTCAAATGCCCAGGGAAAGTCTGGGCTGATGAGTCGTATCTGTCTAGGCCGTTCTGGGGTAAGTGGGACGAAGAGCAGCTCGTACCCGCAGCCTGCGTATGGAGACGACGATGGGAACCAGAGAGAAGTAGGCGGCAAACGCAGGTCATACGTTAGCGTCGTGGACAGCGCCGAGAGTAAAGGGTGGGGATAAGCTAATGAGAGATATGAGGAACGATCGGGAATCACGAATTGTGTCTGAGGCATACCCTCTTTGGGTTCATTAACGTTTGATGGCATTGTTCGTGGCACAGAGTGGCCATCTAGAAAAGATATTTGAATACTTTGCAAGTTAGTTAATCCAAAACACATACATATGAGCTGTGTATTCCCTGTATCATGTCGAGTCGTGGTGTGCGCATCAACAGTACCTTGGGTAAATGGAGCGCGAGCGTCACCTTCAGACGAGTCAGATCATATGGTAACCAGATCCAACGATAAAGAACCTACCATTCCATGTCCGCGAATTGTTGCGAAAATGCGGGTTGACAGGACCCGTTGTATTTGCGGATGCTGCCCGAACGCATTAAGCTCGAGTTCATAGCATCTTTAAGGAAATGATAACTACCTTGCGCCCCATAATTTATGCGAGATCGGAAAGTCTCATATGGTGGATAAATGTGATAAGGTTCTGACGATGTTGATAGTTGAACAGGGAGTTGTAGAATACGAATCACAGCTCACCAGTATGGAAGACGTTAACCTGCGGACGAAGCGAGGGGGTATCGCCGCTCGCCACACCAACGTGGGGAAGCTGTATTGGAGGATGGGGCCACCCTGCATAGCGAGCATTGTGCAAGGCTGGAGGCGAGACTTTAGGATTATGAGTAACGCATTGAGATTGCCAAGGGGTATGAGCTCTAGTAGCACACATGAGGACTCGGAGGATGGCAATATTGATGAAGAACAGAGAATTCAGCTTGTAACACTTGGATTCGATGGCCCATTATATATATGCGTTGCACATCTAACGCAATTGCGCCTTGACATGGAGATGCGCACGCGTGGGTCAGTCAGTTGGAACCTATTAAGTTTTCCACTTTGAGAAAACACGACGATGCAACCTGCCCTAAATCCACCATATATAAATGGCCGTCTTGAAAACTCTTATCGATTCCGTCAGAACAATGAATATATTAATAAGGTTTAATATTGAGTCGATGCCATCATAGGTCATCGATTCCGCGAGGCTTTGAGATCTCTGCATCGCGAGTTGCTACCTCCACTCCCAACACCGCATCAGAATCAAGATATGGCTTAGTTAGTATCAAGTTCATGGCATTTTCACGCACAATCCTAGACTACCTTGTCACAACAATCGGCATGTCAGCTCGGCGTCCAATCAATATGCCCTCGTTCTATCGGTGAAAACCGAGAGAAATGAGAGTTACGTGTTGTGGCACCTGCTGCGGCAGCATCTTATACAAGACAGCGACATACGTTCCTTGAGTATTGGAGATTGGATCTCAAAGGACATGCTGCCCACCCGAGTCAGAGTAAATATGGAGGTGATGTCTAACCAGATGGTCAAGAGCATGTGGACACCTCACAGAGACTCAACACCTGATCCTTACTGGGTCTCATTTTCGCCTATGACACACCCTCCTAATAGCCTTTGCCCTCCGCGACTACTTCGATCCATCTGTGTACATCTAGATGAGGGAAGCTGCCTAACGAATCTTAATCAACAGCAAACATAGCTTTAAAAATGTGGCTTGGCTTGCAGGAATACAATGGCAAATGGAGCTATATCTACAGGATTCGATAGGCCTACAACGTTTCATGACCACCCGCCATCTCGATCCTATACCATACAATCTCCTGCAGTGCCATTATGGCTTCAAATTGTGAGCGTAGACGTGTGAGATTCAAGCCCTAATGAGTCCTAAATACACGCTATTGTGAGAACGCACCTGATGTCAATGATGAAATGTGGAACTTCCTAGTGTAGATATCGTACAGCATCGATTGTACCGGGATCCGGGGTAAATAGTGTGAGTAATGTAGAAGGTTTGAAATGACAGTCTGTCGCATTCCCGGGTTTGTAACCCCGGCGAAGTAGTTTACTCTGGCACCCGTTGCGCACCGCCTGCACCGTCCCCCGCAGGAGCGGTACCCCACTCCAGTACTGCCAGTCTGACAAGTACTCAAGCCGCTAGATCAATGTGTCAGCAACAAGTATTAGGTCGATATCGGCTGACATCTCTTGAAAACACGACTATCCTACTTACCTCCGCATTTGCTCTGAGCTTATCAACTCTCCTCCACAGCCGGGACTCTTCAGAATGGGCCATATTTGACCCAAAGCTTTCAAACGATTTAACCGCATGTGGTAGTCCGAAGATCAATGCACCATAGGCATGTAGGCGGAGATCTTACCATATAAGAGCAAAACCAAAGCGACCATGATCAAATGGAAATCTTGTATTCAGGACATTCAAAGTGATTTTCTCCGGATCTTCGCCACCCAAGTTCTCAGGTGCCCACTACCTGGAATAAGTCTGTTGCTTGCAAATGCCTCATCCTTGATAAGCTCCATGGACGCAACACAAGATCCAATCGACACGGAGTAGAAGCAGCTCTTGCTGCGTGAGCCTATGGTTTAATAAATTAGTGCCAGGTACAGGTCTCACCGTTAGCGCAGTGCATACCGCAGACATCGAGCTCCCCTGCAACGCAGGTTGTATGACACTGTTTTTAGCACAAAACGCCGTCTAGAAAAAAAAATTGAACAACTTACAAGTTAGTGAATCAAAGACACGTGCATAGGAGCCGGAATTCTCTGACATGTTGAGCTGGGGCCCGCACCTCAGAAGCGCCTAGCTGAGATGAAACGAGTGTCGCCTGCATCAGCCATATCAAATTGCATAGTGTGTGACATTGCCAATGTGGACGAGGTGGAAAAACCACAGGGGAGGTGACGAGATGAATGGAGAGGGCTTGAAACGCAGGTAGATATCGGGATGCGCAAGTATCAGGGTGAAGACATGACTGAGTCCCGGACGGGTCCGAATGTAGATCTGTAAGACGGGTATCGGTCAGTACCATGCACCGTGCGATGAAGATCTGGTTCTGAATGTCCTTACTTGGGAAGTGTCGACTGCGCAACATCATTGTCAATCGACACCATGTACCCCGCTGTAATGGGCTAACAAATAGGAAAACGACCGCAGCCTTGACATAGAAGCGGGTCTACAACCCGACGGAAACGGGAACCCAGCATGACAAGCATGACATACGCACCACTTCTCACACTGATCTCGCATTGAGGTGAACGAAGTACCCGCAGCTCCCAGACGATAATCCCGATCCAGGTCGTGGGGAAGGGCCATTCTGAATCAGTAGAACATAATTAACCCGTATCCAGCAGAGCGCCCAGAGCACGACCTCGAAAATCGACAAGGCTCAAAGAGGGATGCGGAGGTATGTGGACGAAGAATGTAGCCGTATTTGTGATACCGGAGCGCTGGACGTGTGCCTCAAGAGGAAGTGAACAAAGTTCTTGTTTTATTGCTGGGCTGCCCACTGCCCACTTGTAATATTGCCGTATAAAGCTAGTTCTGTTACTCACCATATATACAAGAACAACTGCCAGATGCCGCTTCGGCGGGGAAGCAGACGATCACAAGCACAATCGCTTGAGTGGTACTCTCTGCACGGTCACGTTGTGTCACACCTCGGCACAGCGCCGGCACATTCAACTTTGACTCTCCGCAGCTCCTCATCTGTTGCGACTGACTCGTAGGAGATTGAATTTCTCGCGTTAGTTGCATTCTTACTAAGTACAAAGAATGAGCACGTGGTCAGAATAAGGTCTATGTCCGTTCTGAGCAAAGTGTAACTCACGCCTTCTTCTCTTCGTACCTATCGATTCTTGATATCATCAATAGTACTTGCGGCTCAGAAGTCCATCTGATCTACCTATTTCAAAGCTTCCTTCTGAAGCCACTTCTCATTCCAAATCTGACGATTTCACTGAATGAACAGACTACCCTGTGATCCCAGCACTAATGTGTGCCCCAATTTCATGGACGAAAGGTATTGTGCCAGTCAAACTGTTTTCGTGACAGCTACCACCACAGAAGCCCAAGCGGCAGTTAATCTCCGCGCCATCTGGGAAACCACTAATGACGCCCTCTGCGCACAGTGGCAACTACAAGTAGCTGAAGACGAACGACTACGCACCGAACAGAAACGGTTAGCCGAAGAAGAAGAAGAGCGTCAAGTCCAAGCCGTTCGGCTTGAAGAAGAAACTGCGCTAGCTGAGGAAAAGAAGAAGAACCGCAACAAGTACCACGTACTCCCCGAACGTCCCCGCCCTACAGCAGCAGAAGACGAGATGCTAGTATCAGACTTCGCCATGCGAAAACTCGACAAAGGTCTGTATGTAGAGATATACTACTGGACCAACGACGGGCTAGACGACGCTCTCACCAATTATCGCACCAAGGACAATGAAGGAATGGTGCCCACCACGGGAGAAGATGGGTCCACTGTTTGGGTCAGCGCGGCAGCCACGAGGCCCTCAACCGGCGTGATACCAGACCGAAATCTCACCACGGTAGACTTCGCACAAGCAGTCCCACGCATGATCAACTCCCTCGAAGAGAAAGGTTGGCCGAAGCAAAGAGTCCAAATGCTAGCCCGCTTCTGGGGAGCAATCATGATCCACAGACACTGGAATTCGAGGGACAAATCAGCGCACAGAGGTCTGATGTTATTTCAGGAAGAACAACGTCGGGCTTGGCACAATGCGATTCCCATTCCAGCAAACGCTTGGGACATATCCATCATCAACGAAACAGTGATCACACGCACGGTGGACAGAGTCTATAGAGACGACCGAAACAAACAAGATTTGAGTAATGATTTCAAGGTATGTAGCGCATCAACGGCCCTACATCAACCCTTACTGACCAATCCTTTTCTTTCCTCCTCCAACCAACGCTCTTAATCATCACGCTGTAGAGACTCCATTGCGAGTAGCCTCACAAAGGCCGTATTTCCACTTCGTCTCCACTAACGCGCGCTATATACGACAAGGCGACTTAAACGCGCTATACGCGCGACGCTTCCGCCTAATCCGCGCATCTGGCGCCTATAGCGCGCCTCTATAGCGCCTTTCGCGTTACTACGGCGCCTTTGCGCGCGCTTTCGCGCTTTACCTTCGCGTTCGCTTTTCCGAGTCGCCTGTCCTCCGCACGTCCTGTCCTGTCCCTCTATGATCCGCTGGTGCGTCTTCCTTTATCTTTTCAACTGACTTTAGCTATATACCTCGTCTGTTTACACATATTTCCTTATTCTACAACACAACAACTCTTTTTCGCTTCGCTTCCGCTTCGGCTCAGCGCCTGGGAACATTTACCTTAGACATGAGGACTCTGATAGATTTTTCACTTACTTACTTACTCACTACATCCCACCATCTATCATCAGTGTATACTGTGAATCAATCTCTATTCATTGCAACACAACCACTGTGCGACTCTCTACTCCTTTGCAACAAGCTCTCTTGAGAAAATCTTGAGAGACCTTCACGCTACTTCCGCCTTTTCACTGCCCCCTATAGCGCGCCTATAGCGCGCTTGTTCCGCCTCGCGGTTCCGCCTACGTCGCGCTTTCGCCTTTCGTCGCGTTAACGCGCGTCTCGCACCCGCGCTTTGCGCAGATTCCCTTGCTGACTCGTTCAGCGCATCCCCTCGCATTTACTCGAGGAAAAGACTCAGTAAAGATCCTCTTGGGCCGACTTCTACTCGCATTCGAGGATTACTGCAGGCGACTTATCCTATATTTTTCAGTATAGACCCACTCACGATTCCTCATCTTCAACGCGTACACTCATCCGCTCCCATCTTTTACTCAATCGGTCGCGTTACTCTGCGGTTACCTTCCCCCTTTGTTCTTGCGTTTACCTGCCTTTTCTGCGGTTGCGGTTGCCTTCGCCTTTGGCTCATTGCAGCAAAAGAGTCAATACTCGAGCTCTCACAATGGGCCAGCTGAACCCTCTTCCAACTTGCGCGGAAGACGTTCTAAGCGCTCTACCTCCCCGAGTCACAAAAGACGGTCAGCATCCCCAACAAAGAAGTCCTCTGCCCCACGCAACACTCGCGTTTCAACAAGCAACCGCTCGGGTTTTCAAGGCAGCGCACACAGCACTCGCTCCCCAGCAGTGTGCACCGTCTGCCTGGGGAGAAACTCACACAGCTTCATCGAATGCACTGCCGAACGACTCTGGGACAGCGCCTTCCCCGCGGTTGCTACCCGGCGCAACAACAAACAACTACTCTTGCGAAGCTCGGACAAACCATTATGCGTCGACTGGCAACATGTCGGCAGTTGCTCCAGTTCCTCCCACAACGAGCGACATGTCTGCTCGGGCTGCCTGGCTACCACCCACGGAGCTCAGAACTGCCCTCGAGCTCAGGCGATTACATCCAATCACACCGTATAAGTTCGACATTTGGGAAACGAAACTACGCGCTTTTAATCTTCTTGTCAAATATCCAAATCTACCCCAAGGACTCCAACACGGTTTCGTTCTCAACATTCCCCGCATCCACACCATACAAACTCCACCTAATAACCCTTCTTCCAGTATATTCCTTAGCGCGTTCGAAACCATTCTCAACCGAGAACTTAACACCGGGCGTTACATCGGCCCTTTCTCCCAGCAAGAATTACTATCCTTACTCGGTCCGTTCCAGACCTCTCCCATATCCATCATTCCGAAACCAGGGAAACCTGGCAAGTTCCGCGTCATACAAAATTTTTCTTTCCCCCATGCCATATCAACAGAGTATTCCAACCCATCCATCAACTCGAGCATCAACTCAGACGATTTCCCTTGTACGTGGGGCACCTTCGACACAGTGTGCACCATCATACGAAGTCTACCACTGGGATCCCAAGCAGCTACCCGCGATATTGCGGAAGCTTACAGAACAGTTCCTCTGCATCATTTGCAATGGGCAGCCGCGGTTGTGCATTTACCAGGAGGAGGCTTCTGCGCGGATACTTGCATTTCCTTTGGTATGGGACCTTCTGCAGGAGTCTACGGACATGTGGCTGACGCAGGTATTGATATTCTACGCGCAGAAGGACTCGGTCCTTTGGTTAAATGGGTGGATGATCACCTGTTCTTCCGTGTGCGACGTGAGTATTTGGATAGCTACAATGCCTCGCGAGCACGCGCTCATACAATTCTGGCAGCCAACGGTCAACGGCAGACAGGAGGGAGACTATGGTTCAAAGGTTCTGTGCACGAAGACGGTACCTTCGACGTCTACGCAGAAGACTGCGCCTTCCCACTACGAGATCTCTCGCTTACTTCCCCACGTTCACTTCATGACTCCCAGTACAACTTCGGTTTCACAGATATCAACCGTGTGTCTGTCCCCCTGGATTTTCTTTGGGAACCCACCAAAGACACAGTGTTCGCCCTTGTGGTATTATACCTGGGGCTCATGTGGAACTTGGCGAAACTCACGGTCCAACTATCAACGGACAAGAAGACGAAGTACCTTGCAGCGATCACGGAATGGCGCTCCCACATCACTCATGTTCTCCTCGACGTCCAACGGCTGTATGGGAAACTCTTACACTCCTGCCTGGTGGTACCCACAGGGAGAGCCTATCTCACAGCTATGGAAACCATGCTCAGAATCTGCGGTAATAGTCCGTTCATGCCACATCACGCAGTCAAACATCTTGAGGAAGATCTCAATTGGTGGGAACAGAGACTCTCTCAGCCCTTCGTCGGACGTTCCATCCCACAACCCCCAACTCTCATCGACTTACATGCCTTTTCAGACGCGAGCTCATCCGTCAGAATCGCAATTGTTATCAATGGGTATTGTTGGGCCTGGACGTTACACCCCGGGTGGAGAACTCTCAACGGTCAACGAGACATCGGCTGGGCAGAAGCCATTGGTGTCGAACTCCTCCTCCTCACAATCCTGGACAACTATGTTGATGCCAACGCCCCCTCGCACTTTCGACTGTTCTGCGACAACCAAGGAGTCGTTCTCGGCTGGAAGACAGGTCGGAGTCGCAACCGCGAAACCAATCTCGTCTTCAGACGCATACACCAACAGCTCGAACAACTTGACAATCTCGTCGGAATCCATCTTCAGTATGTACCCAGTGCTGAGAATCCCGCAGATGGTCCCTCCAGAGGCGTGTTCCCCCCCAGACGTCTTCTCCTGCCGCCGGTTGTCCTCCCTGGAGATTTACCCAGTCTCCTCGTCGATGCAGACTTATCCACCCCACCACCCAACATCACCGTCAGCAGCCATAGCCCAATTGATGGGGAGCAGGTGGATGGGACAGAGAGGTGGAACTGGGGAGAAGAGCTCATCCGCTATCGAGACGCATGGCGGGACTAACCTCTCTCGTTTTGCAGGCACCACCCCACTCCCCTTGACCCTCATGCGTGCCCAACCTCGTCCCTACCCTTCCTCACTCACCCCTCTCGCGTCAGCTCTTCGCCCTCACTGCCTAACACGCGAAAGGCTCTGCCTGTGGGTCCCAGCCGCTTCACGATCCAGACTTGACAACGCGGGATGCCCCATCAGTGTCTCAGAAGACGACCTGGATAGGATCATAACAGTCATCAGTCACTCACATGCGGCAAGCACGCGCTGTCTTGTTACTTAAGGGTCTTATATAGAACGCGTGTATAGAGACAACACAACTATACAAATAAGACTTCTTGCCAGTCCTTAAGTACACGGTCTACGACTTTTCTAGTTTTCGTGGTAGATAACGTGCTGGTTCTTTGGGAGGAATTACCTTTTCTTTCAACTCGCAAAATAACCTGAAAGATAATGAACAATAGTAAAATGAAGTGCGTACATTTCAATGAAAATGTTTAAAATATCAGTTAGGTATGTTTCACCCTAGTAGGTCGTGTTTCAACCTATGAAAGTCTGTTTCAACTTATGAAAGTCTGTTTCAACTTTGTCGAGTCTCCCTTGAAGTGAAAGGAAGAGTTTGCGAATGTACACGTAAAGCTTAGATCGTAAAAGACGTAAGAATGAATAAATGTGTATAAACACCCTTGGTTGATGCTATACAATTTAATATGAATATCCTTCCTTGTGTAGGCCAAATGTTGGGAGTACACAATGCTCAAGGATAAAACTGAATTTCTTGCCTGTATAAACTGTATACAGTCGCACAAGAAATAGGCTTAAAATACCTTGCCTGTATAGGCCAAATGTTGGGAGTATACAGTCGCACAAGGTTCACTTACTTCAAGGCACGTAAATTGGCCTGCACTTGTCTTACGTAATCTCACAAAACTGTTTTGGAGAGAAAGATTTCAAGTGGGAAGTCTGATTTCTCAGGTGTAAAATGGGCTCCTTTTATACCTTTCGGGAGGCCAGATTACTAAGCATGATTCAGCACTGGATTGGTAAGAAACCAGGTGTTGAGTCAGCTTATTTTACTAATATACAAGTAGTATTACAAATACTGATGAGTAAATGGCATGAGTCATCACATGGATTGGTAAGAATGTGCTTACAAACCTCCCCATTTGGTGTGTTGAGTCATCCTGTTTACTAAAGTCTTACAAAGCATGACGAATCATGACTAAATATGATGAGTCAAGCAGAGAATCCTTATAAATCATTTCCCGGTCACATGACATGCTTATAAACATGCACACAACACTGTGGGAAAATCAGGTGGCTGAAATAAGCCTAAGAAAAATAGAAAGAGACGCAAATACGTAAAAACAAATACAAATAGAAAATAAATCAGAGTGAGATAATGATCATAAGAGAAATAAATCAAGGAGAAATGGTAGAGTGACTTGGTAACAGGATACAGTATAGTTTGTTATACCTTCCTTATCACCTTTTATTCGTATACGGTATGGTATGAAGTTCATACCATGCACCACAGCGCGAGACCTACGGCTCAGGACTGCTTGTTTTCCATGCTTTCTGCGACTCGCGTAAGATTCCAGAAGAACAACGATGCCCAGCCTCATCTATTCTCTTACTAGCTTTTATTGCATCCTGCGCAGGAATGTGCTCAGGGAAGACGCTAGCAAACTACTTTTACGGAATCCGAGCTTGGCACCTTCTTCACGGGCAACCTTGATTGGTCCAACAAGGAGAGATCACTCTGGCCTTAGAAGGGGCCAAATGCCTCGCGCCACCAGCCTCAAAACGCCCCAAACGGGCTGCCTTTACCCCAGACATCATCAGCGCGATTCGCACCACTCTAGACTTAGATCGCCCTCTGCATGCTGCAGTCTTTGCCTGCCTCACCACGTCCTTCTTCACCATCGCGCGAACTGGCGAATTCACGGTCACGTCACTCCAGAACTTCCGCGACAATCCCCAGATTCATGTGAGAGTAGACTGCATGAGGCAAGAAGAGGATAGGAACGGTTTCAAAGTGACCGTCTTCCGTTTGCCACGCACCAAGACCTCGCTAGATGGGGAAGACGTTTACTGGGCAGCACAGTCAGGCCCAGCGGATCCCAAAGCAGCCTTATTGAAGCATCTGACCGTCAACAATCCCCCTTCATCAGCTCATCTCTTCAGTTGGTGTCACCCAGGAGGCTTAAGGCCATTGACGAGAGGAGAGTTTCTCAAATGTTTGCAATCGGCTGGTGAGCGCTTGGGGCTGGAGGGCCTGAAGGGCCATGGCATACGGATAGGTGGGACGCTCGAATACCTTCTGTGAGGAGTACCTTTCGAAAGCGTCAAGGCCATGGGCCGCTGGAACAGCGACACTTTCGTCTTATACCTCAGGCAACATGCAGTAGTTCTGGCGCCCTACTTACAAGACAATCCCGTTCTCGAACCATTCATGCATTTGACGCTACCTTAGCCTTTCTTGAACAATGTTTCGTAAGTCGTCACACTCTTCCTTGTGTGGTTGGGTCTCAAGCTCTCGCTAGATGCGTCATTGTGTTCCTATTCTTTTCAGGGTATCTCAGCTCGTCCTTGCCACCTCCACTTACGTGTTTCGGTCGAAAGCCCGGCGGGCTTTGCCCAAACACTCTTTAGCGTAGTTTTCATTTGCTTGCTCTTGTATGTCACGTAGTTATCGGACATGCACAATAACATCTTCTTTGATCCTGGTTACACACTGCGAGGCAGGAACATAGATTGCATTCTTACTAAGTACGAAGAATGAGCACGTGGTCAGAATAAGGTCTATGTCCGTTCTGAGCAAAGTGTAACTCACGTCTTCTTCTCTTCGTACCTATCGATTCTTGATATCATCAATAGTACTTGCAGCTCGGAAGTCCATCTGATCTACCTATTTCAAAGCACCCACCCACCACTCCTCGGGCAGCTCAGACTCATGTTGATACATGCTTGGACATCAGGGGGCAACTATATGTTTCACACAAATGACAAATGACCTAGGTTATTAAACCACTTGGAGATGAATCGTATCTTACTCTAACACAAATTTCGCTTCAGCAACAAACCCTTGGGGAACCGAACATTACGTACACAAGCCTCACCGAGGCTTATAAGACGGTTTACCCCCCAGGTTTTTTTTTCTTTTTCTGCATTCCACACACCCTATTTATCATGTCCCCCAACTCTGTCACCAACAACAATTCCACTGTATGGGACAACAATGTCTACGATGGCTCCACTGCATACAGTGGAAGCTCCTTTTTCAGTGATGTCTCCGAAGACACGATTGTTTTCAAGAATACCAGAACTGTCAACAATTTAATCCCTCCAGGAGCATTAGTGACTGCACTAGCTGCTTCACTTATCATAGGAACATCCCCTTCCTTTGCACACCCTGACACTTGGGTCTTTGATCGTTACATTACCCCAAATCACCCTCACTTACTAGGACTCAATGATGTAGTTTACATTTATCGAGAATTTCACGACTCTGCAATTACTCCTTCCCCATTACCAGTTGTAGCAGCTACCCTAACGGAGATAGTAGGCTGGGGAAGAGATCTAGTGGAATTCGGACTCCGAGATCACAACACAGGTTGCACTCACAGGAAGACCCTCACTCTACCACGCTCAGCCACTCGGTTATCAAGAAAGCAGTGGTGGAAAGGAACATTATCTCCTTACCCCGCACCATCCAATCCCCCTCCTTATCCAGGTCCCCCTCACAAACCCACATCGAGAGGACGCCGTGACTCCATCTCGTCAGATCGTGACAGAAGAGGGAGAGTGCCGAGGGACAGCAACAATCTACCAATGTGGGATAAGCGCTAAACGCCCAAAATCATAGAGAAACTCGTCCAAGTACAAACACCTTCCTTTCCTCTTTCCTTTCTTCCCTTATCTCCTTTTTCTTCGGACCAGACGCACGTCATTTGTGAGAGCTTCGAGCTGCATTCCCCACCCGCCCATCTCAGCTCGTCCTTGCCACCTCCACTTACGTGTTTCGGTCAAAAGCCCAGCGGGCTTTGCCCAAACACTCTTTAGCGTAGTTTTCATTTGCTTGCTCTTGTATGTCACGTAGTTATCGGACATGCACAATAACATCTTCTTTGATCCTGGTTACACACTGCGAGGCAGGAACATAGACTGCTCGCATCCCTCAGGTGATCGACTTTGATGATGGTGGTCCAAACCCCGCGATCAGTTGGCGCTGACTATTTCGTTGAGTCGACTGTAAATGTTGCCTGGACGGATCTCAACTAGGCTCTTGAACAAAGTTGAACAAGGGTGTCTGACCACGAAACTCAGTGAGCTCTGTCGAAAACTTTGGTTGACAGTGATACTGATGCACTCACTAGGGCAGCCGCCCATTTAATTGGTGGTGCCCAAAAGGTTGTCATTACTGGGTTGTCTGATCTGGGCCCATGTTTGTCGTTGGCGTCAATTTCGGTGCGTACAAATCCGAGTATTCCATCATTTCTAGCGCCTTGAGTACTACAAACTGTGTTGCTACCATCGTCAAGGTCGCTCACGACAAATTTGGTATTGAGAATGTGTCCATGTCTACTATCCGTGCGATGGGCATCACTGACATTAAAGCCAACATCACCCTAAAATACAGTAAAGCAGTGGAGGTTGTCGGAAGAATCGTCCTTCGTTGGATTGCAGGCTCACGTGTGTCATTATTTCCTTTTGATCTCCTTGTCTGGTCCTAAATATTTTTGTAGCGGTGTTGAATTTCAGATTCTGGTTGTCAAAAGCAACACACGTTTTGGTGCCATTACAAGCTATGAGAGAAGCCAAAGCGCGTCCTGTTTGTTCCTGATAACGTCCTGGTGTCTACGAACGTCGAACTTGCTTGATTGAACTTAGTCGGTCATTTTCGATTCTGGGGTTGCATTCGCTGTAGAGACTCGATCCTGAGTAGCCTCACAATGGCATACATTGCAATGTAGGTCGAGTCTACACTACTACGCATGCAACACGACAATAGCGCGATAAACGCAACGTTCGCGCGACGCGCGCGACTTAGGCGACACTACCGCGACGCATGCGCGACATAGGCGACACTTGCGCGACTTGCGCGCGCTTTAGGCGAACTTTCCCACGCCTAAGCGCCATAGGGCGCCTGACTTCCCAGTGTGTTTTCCCATGTCCAACCAAGTTCCCAGGTGTGTATTTCTCCATTTATCATTTATTTCATTATCGTACCATGTTTTATTTTCACTTGGTACACATTTTTCACTACACTGGACATTACACACTACCATCTAACATACACCTTTTACCATCACTTACCATTATCAAGTACCGCATTTTTATCATGTTTTGAATAAATCATCGCAAGCCCTAGTAGCAGTTAGCTCTAGTGGTTACATCCGCATCTCAGTCCACGCCTTTACACCTCGTTAAGTCTCGCTATCGCTCGCACACCGCTTTCGCCCAGTTCCGCTTTTCAACACACAACTTTCCCGCGCTTCGCGCCCCTATAGCGCCTGTGTTCCCGCGCTTTCGCCTTATCACGCGCTTCGCGCATTCCCCCTAGAGTTGTCACCTGTGGATACTCGCTTTCTCCGCTTCCCCTAAGGGACGAACATATCGCACCATTATTTTCCTCCCTTCAACATTTATATCAGCTGCACCCTCAGCTGAGTTGAAGATCCTTCATCGTGTTTCATTCGCCTTCCTTCAAGTCGGTCACGTACTATGGCAATGAGTGGGGATATGCGAAAGGTGTCTGCGGTTTGCTTGTGTACTAGTATTCGGCCAAGAAGATGCGGAAACTTAGTACCATTTATCTAGACTTTGAATGAAAATGTGTGTTATTATATCATGCTCAAATATCGACTTCTATATGTGCAGATTAACAGTGTCAACACCCAGGATCATCTGCTCTTATTGATACTGCCATGAGGAGCCACGACTTGCTTGTAGTTAAACATAGTCTGATAAATCCATGATTGCATATTGGGTATATCCTAACTATCCTAACTACGCTACACCTACAGCATTGACCTACCAGCATATTAACCTATTGACCCGTTTCTTTCTGAATCTCTTCAGCCATCATGTGAGTCAGCATCCTAGCCAGTGCTCCCGCAATTTCAACTGCCCTTTCCCTATCGCATTCCCGCAATTTCCGCGCGATATTCGAGTTAAACTTGTCGGGGTGGAATCTAAGTATCTCTATCTTCAATCTATCCTTGCGTGACTTGAGCTCCATCCCTGGGTGGAGGGGGTGGAAGATGAATTCCTCCATGCTGCGGTGGGATATATCATCGGGGGATGAGCAGCCTTGCTGAAAGATGGGCCACGGCATCTCACAGAGCATGACTGAAGTTAACGTATTGCTCAGTTTGAGCTCTTGCCACTTTGCGTCGTAGAGCTGGAAAAATGCGATGATATCCGCCTGAGCGTTGTTGCGACGAAGTTCTTCTTCTTGGCGCAGCCTCTCTTGCCGTTGAGCTTCTTCACGAAGGCGCTGCTCGGCTTGCTCACGAGCCCGACGTTCCGCTTCTTCCTGGGCTTTGCGAAGAGCCTCTCGTTTTGCCTGGAGCTCGCGCTCGCGCTGCGCACGAAGACGCGCCTGTTCCTCTGCGCGACGCCTAGCCTCTTCTTCTCTACGCTCCTCCTCCTCCTGCCGACGACGTTCCTCCTCTTGACGCCACAGCTCCTCTAAACGGCAGAACTCCTCTTCCTTCTTCCTCCATGCGCTGTCCTCCAATCGCAAGGCAGCTTGGTGGTCGTGCTCCGCATGCTCCAACTCACGTCTCGGGCCCAACTCTTCGGCACGCGCGACAATATCTCTAGCATCTCCAAGCTTGTGCTTGCGCAGCTGATCAACTTGAAGCGCCTGAAGCTGCTTGAGGAAAATATGATCTTCATCAGTCATACCGTCGACTTGCATAGTCTCGATGACGACATTCTTGAGGTCGTCCAGAGCTGCCGCTGCCTTTTCGCGCTTGAGTTTCGCTGGGTTGTGGAAACGGGGACCTTTGCGACAGAGTCCAGGACGAGTGAGTGTGACATGGTAAGTGAGGCGCTTGGGCCAGTGTTTACGGCGGGGGTGGATGATTTTACTGGTGGAAGCCTTGATGGAGGCCTTCTTGGCGACCTTTGGAGCAGCAGTATTCTTGGTGGGACGACTTACACGCACGGGGTTGGCTGAGGTGGGTTGGAAGATGCGCGGAAGGGCTTGTGCAGGAGGTGCGTTGTAGTCGAAGAATGCAGGTGCATTTGGGGCGCAAGCGGGGCTACTCAAAGGGGAGTCGACGCACGGTGAAGGCGAAAAAATCGAGGGACGAAAGCGAGGTTTCTTCAGAAGTCTCAACGTCCTGAATCCAGTAGGCGTTTGCGCGAAGAAGGGGATGTGACGGTATGGCTTGTTGAACATATTTCTTGAAGGTAGTTGAGCGTGGAGTGAGTGTCTTGAGATGTGTTGTGTTGTGGTCGTGGAACATCGCGCTCGTATGCAAGTGCGACCTTTAATAGCTTCAGCTGTGGACGTTCTGAAAGTTGAAATGTCCACAAATCATGCTGCTTGAGGTGGTCAATAATTATAATTACTTAGAGGTTTCGAACTCCGCGACGAGGTAGTGGACCTCCAGTTCAATTTAATAATGTGGACAATTTTGAAGGGTACGAATCAGTGGTATCCTGTGAGAAAATGACAAGTTGCTCCAAAGAACTTGTGAACATTGAGGTTCGCAAGATCTCTTGGGAGCTCGCTGGCATTTTCCCTTCCTTGGCAACAGTGGGTATGCCACAGCTGGCCAGCCTCAAGCGTCAGTAGTTAGTTTTGTATTCAACAACGTACTGACAAATCAAAGCTATTCACGACATGCTAATGGCTCAAAGGCGCTTGCACATAATGGGTTTGAAGCCACTGGGTAGCAGAATATGGATCTGCTCGTGAACTCCAGTCGAGTCTCTGAAATTGTAGTACATTAGTCCAGACATTCATGATGGCGAAGAAATTTCCTGGGCCTGTTGATCACTGAGGGAGTCAGAGGGACTCGCAAAGTTGATCTGGGAATTTTCCAACGCGTTCTGGGTTCCCACGCCAATCTGCCACCACTGGCAAACGCGCCGTTACACTCTCCTATCCGCTGTCACGTGCACGTTTTCATGCATTCTTCCTTTGTTCTTCCTCTACAACATCTTAAAATGACAGGATGACCTTTATCGAAACTGTGTTCCGTAATCCTGACGAGGTAATTGTTGCGCTCTGGATATAACTCTATGAATGTATCTGTAGGATCTATGAGATCTAGGTTTTATTATGTTCCCGTATGGTTACAAACCACCATTAAGTATTCCATCTCTCGCAGCTACAACACGCAAGAAATTTTCATTCTCCTTGGACCGCGCATCATGATCTATAAGTAGTCTACATACGCTTGAATTTTTTTGGAAGTGAGTTGAGCAGTGCGTTAAGGCCTTGTGAACATTTGCATATTACAATTTTAGTGTAAGCTGTGAGATATATCGATAAACAATACAGTAAGATATATGTGCATTTTCTCCAGACCAGATTCACGGTCATAATTTCTGGAACTTTACCACCCACGTCTCAGGGTGCTCCCCGCCACCTGGAAGGAATCTCCTCCTCGCAAAAGCCTCATCCTTGAAAAGCCCCATGAATGCAACACTGGATCCAAGCCAGTCGACGCGGAGTAGCAGCGGCTCTCGCTGCACAGACCTATCAAAGCTCACTGTGCGTGCTGCAGAATTTGAGCTCCCCTGCAACACAAGTAGGCGACGGTTGCAAGCTCTGATAAGACTCGCACGTTTATCGTCCCCAGCAATGCCCCACTCGGTGTCAGTAAGCGGGTACTGCAGTGCAGAGTGCAGATGAAAGAAAACATCAAGACACGTCACAACCTCCTCTCCGGCGCTTGGGCCGATGTAAAACGCCCAAGGAAAGTCTGGGCTGATGAGTCGTATCTTCCTGGGCCTCTCTGGCGTAAGTGGGACGCGGAGGGACTCGTACCCGCGGCCCGCAAATGGAGATGATGATAGAAAACGGAGAGAAGTAGGCGGATAGCGCAGGTCGTAAATCAATGGCATGTATGGGGGTGCGAGAAACGGATGGGAACGGGCTGGTGGGAAGTATAAAAATCAATTTATAACTATGAGTGCGTCTAAGCAGTACCCTTTTGGATGCCATTGATGTTTGATGACCTCGTTCGTCGTATGGAATGGCCATCTAAGAAAACGTACAAATGAACATCTTGCAAGATAATAAATCGAATGTAGACGCTTACATAGGGGCCATGCGTCCTCTGTATCTTGTTGCGTTCTGGTGTCTACCTCAGAAGCGCCTTGGAGAGATAGTGCATAAGCGCCGCCTAAATTAGATCACATGATGGCGACGGAGAACCCACCATTACATGTCCATGAATGAGGGACGTTTCGGCGTTGAGAGTCAACGTGGCCCATTATAACGGCAGATGCTAACAGCAAATTAAGCTTGAAAGTACTAGAACCGTCGAAAGGAAATCACCTTGCGGCCCCGAAATTATGGGGGCTCGGTGACTTGCGTAGGAATGAGGTTCTACTAACGAGTGAGCATGGAGTCCGAATAGATTTAAGAATTGCAACTACGGCTGTTGGTGGTGGCAACCTCATAGGGATGGCGCGAGGGGGTATCAATAGCAGCAATACAGGGAAGTTGTATTGGGGGGCGGACCCATCCTTCGTAGCGAGCATTGTGCAAGGCTGGAGGCGAGGTAGTGGGACTGAGGGCAACATACTGGTACCGCGAAGAGGGGCGAGCCGTAGAAAACATAGGGAGGAGGTGATGAAGACTTGGGATACTCAAGGCATTACGATGAGGAAGTTTTTATACGTTGGAATATCCAGCGTTGGGAAGCTATATTTGGCACCGGTACACCATTATGTCTCGTTTGACGAGCACTGCTCTACAAACTTGAAAACACGTCTGGGGTAATGCATAATCATTGGACGAACCCACGGTGATTTCCAAATTACGGCATATCAAAAGAACGTTGCTTGATTAGATCTTTCGACTTGGCTGGTGTAACAATAGGATCACATACCGTTAGTTTGGCCCCGAATTTCCCTACTTCCCAAGTTCGTGAACGCCGACGAAGTTCCTGACTAGCTGTGTGGCACAGCACAACTGCGGGATATGGCTCATTGTAAGGGGTCGCTTTCCCAGAAAGAGGCGCTTACCTCGGGGGTCACTTCTTTCTTTGGCAAAAGCAAATGGAAATTTCGAACATGGGAGTATGAGGAACTCCAGGAACGGAACTAGCTGATTCAGTTGATTTAGTCAAGCCACAAAACCGGCAGTTGGGCACATCCCACGAAATCGTCCCGGCCAGTATGATGAAAGCACTGAATGGAGCTGGAACGTTTATCGCTACTATCTCCTCTAGCTAGCATCCTGTGCACTGACCAAATATGTCCGCCGCGTACGCACTGCCCATCCCCACTTCCGATTTCTCCCTGATGTATATATAGACGCGGGACAAGTTTTTCATCACGTACTACGTGTCTGACATGTGCTGACATCTTCCTCGCGGCTAAAGCCGTCTCTCCTTTTCTCAACCCTCCGGCGGCGCCTCTACTCCCAATTTTATGGGCTGTTCCTGATTCGGTGCAAAAATTAGATTGATGAGGAGGTATAGATTCAGGACGTAGTTGTACTACTATGGTGCGTTGTGCGAGTACTTGCGGTGTTCGAAAGTGGGTAGGAGTAGCTGATGAGTCGAGTTGGTTAATTTGAGAGGTTAGACCACGACGGACCTTCGGGGTGACCTAGTACCGTGACGGTGTTGTAATCCTACGACCGCAGCATCGGAGATGCTCGCAAGTCATTGCGAAGTCCAGTATAAAGCTGTGGGTGAACGAACGGGATGCGCGCAAATTCAAAATGTTTGACCTTGGTTGTTACGGGAAACCTAACCTTGCCATATGAAGAACAATTACCCCTATAGCGCGCATGTACATCACGTCTCAAAATCTCGAAAGTCAATACAGAATAAAAGGTAAATATAAGATATAACGTCCAAGCATGATTATTATGACAGGCTCTGGAACTTCACAACCCACGTCTCAGATGGCTCTCTCGCACCTGGGATGACTCTCCTCTTTGCAAACGCATCATCCTTGAAGAGCCCCCCAAACGCAACACGAGACCCAAGCCAGTCCACGCGGAGTATCAAAGGCTCTCGTTGGACAGGTCGCGCATCCCCGTCCAATACAAATCGCACTTTAGGCTTGGTAGTGGTGCGTGCCCGGGAATTCGGGCTCCCGCGCAAGGCGGATTTCATGTTTAGCCGACGATCGCGCGCTCTGATGAGGCTCGCATGCTTATCCTCTGTAGCAATGCCCCACTCGGTGTCTGAGAGTGGACGCTGCAATGCAGCGTGTAGCGCACTGAGGACACCAAGACACGTCACAACCTGTTCTTTGGCACCAGGCTCAGGGCTGATGTCGATTGCCCAGGGAAAGTCTCGGCTGATCAGCCGTACTTGTTTGGGCCGTGTTGGCGTGAGTGGCACCCGAAGGAACTCAGATCCCCGTCCTGCATATGGAGATGATGGTGCAAAATAGAGAGAGTCGGGTGGGTATCGCAGATCATATACCAGCGGCATGCGTGGTGCCGCGAGGAGGTATGCTGGCAGGAGGCATCAAGATCAATCTAATTGTGGTTACAAGCTGGGTCTGAGTCGCACCGATTTCTATGTCCTTGTTGATCAGTGGGTTTGAATTCTTTGTTCGTCGCGCGGGGTCATCTAGGTGAGTGCGCAATTGAACATCTTGGCAGTTGTGAATAAACGAATGGAGACGCTTACGTTTGATCACTGCATTCTCTTTGTCGTGTCGAGCTGCGGTGCGTGTCTCAAAAGCGCCTTGCAGAGGTGATTTCTGGTGAGTGCCACCTTTGTGATCGAGTCAGATTATATGATAACCAGATCGACAACAGGAACCTACCGTTCCACATGCACGAGTTAGAAACGTCGTGGCGTCGGTACTCGAATACATCTACAAAATAAATGAGCTTAGGATAGAACAAAGGAGGGGAGAAATACCTTGCGCCCCAGATTTTGCACGTGGGTGAGTGTCACATTGAAGATGAAGCGAGTGATGTTCTGATGACGGTTGAGACAGAGAGCCACGTGCAGAATATGAATAGATCCGTACGGGTATGAGTGGCGTTACTGTCCCGGGGACGACAGTTTGATGGGGTGTCGACTGAAAATGCGAAACGCCGTTCAGCACGTTTCTTGGACGCAGGCGAAGACGAAGCGACCCAAGGAAGCTGCATTGGAGGGTTGGGCCACCCGTCGTAGCGAGCATCGTGCAAAGCTGGAGGTGAGGTGTTGGGATCAGGGGCATCCCATGGAGGACGAGTTAAAAAACACATGGGGGATGTGGTATTGGTGTACGATGATTTGGGATGCTGTAGGCGGCATCGTGATGAAGGGGGGGATTATATATCATCAGATAACTTTAGGATGGCAAAGCCTTGCCCACTTGACTTTGAGGGCAGAAATTGAAACATCACCCAATCGTACGAGGGTTGCGTCAAGTTGGCAGGCCAAATGCTGTGAAGGAAGTTCAACAATAATCTTTTCTGACAATAAATGTGGAAATGGCCTGCCTGCATAACCCAGCGAGTGTAGGTCCTAGCCGTCCAATGGCGGCACTGCCACCTTCTGCCACACTACCACACTTTCCTTAGTTGGCAGTGGTCTGGTACCAAAAAACACTTCTGCGAGTGCCAATGGACACACAACCAGCGTTTCCAGTGCTGGTATGTCTTCGCCTTCTGCTCGCAGTTCTACCTCTTCCAGGTCAAGATCTCCTCAAACATGACCATCAACTTAGCTCTCCACTGACCTCCTACCTTCGCTGTATGTGCCAAAGCACTGCTAACCAAGTCATTCCATTGCTACTTATAAACGTCAATACCAGTGAACGAAGGTCTCTGGCTCCTCGAAAATAATATCAACCCATACATGGGAGGAGCTTTTCACCATGTATGTCACTCCAGTACTGACCAAATGTCAGAAGCTGACCATCTGCGCCATAGTCGCCCCTCCTACTCTCGTTATTTTCGACCATAGTACCTCCACTCCCGATTATATGGGCTGTATCTGATGCAATTGGAGCATGGGCGCTTCTCCGCATATGGCGCGCACGCCAGGGTCTGTCACCTCAAAAGGGTTCGAGGTCCAACGCAGAAAACCTCATCGTAAGCGTGTACGTCTCATCAGTATACTTCGAGTACGCACCTAACGCACCGCATAGCTACTTGCTGAATCCCTACCTCCTTCTTCCATCACTTGCGCTATCTACATCTACATTCGAAAATACCCTCACCCTCCTTGCTCTCATGTTTGCATCTGAAGGTACGCCCAAACGCCTCCGTCCAAGTTGGCTCACGCGCATTCCCCAATTCCAGGCAAAGTGTCTTCTGCTCTCCTCGCTATCGCATTCACAGTTCACCTCGCCCCCTCCTCCATCCTTCTACTTCTTCCAATTCTCATGGTACTCGTCTCCTCTCCCGTGTCTTACCTCGCTTCCCCGCGTCCTTTTCACGGTAACCTCAAGCGTATACCTATCCTCTTTGGTGAGTTCACACTATACTGGCTCGTCCTTGTAGGCGCAGCATGCATTATGGCGGGCGGAAGCTGGGACTGGGTCAGGGCATCATGGGGTGCAAGGTAAGTCACCTTCCAATTCTTGACAGATGGTCTATGAACACAGCAACCCAGCCTCACGCTACCAGACCTCACGCCTAACCCCGGTCTTTGGTGGTACTTCTTTACCGAGATGTTTGATCATTTCAGACCATTCTTCCTCATGGTCTTCTCCGTGCGTTCTCGTTGTCTTCGTGTATGCATGTCGTCTAACTTCATGGTTAGGTACACCTCGTCATATACATATTACCTATCTGCATAAAATTCCAGTAAGAGATGCTTGATATCATGCATGCTAGTTTATGGGTTCTGAGATACCACACTTGTAGACACGACCCTCTCTACGCCGCGTTCCTCCTCGTAGGCGTCCTGGGGACGTTCAAAGCGTACTTAACTCTCGCAGACCCAGGCTTGTTCCTAAGCATGATGTCCCTCTTTCCCGAAGTATACGGCTGTAAGTCCCATTCCTTTCTACTTCATCTTGCACTCACTTTGCCCGCACTCTCGCAGATCTCCGACACCCTATTGTCACCACACTCCTGCACCTACACGCTGCGCTCCTCCTCCCGCTTCAACATGTACTCTGGGTGAGCGAGGGACGTGGGAACGCGAATTTTTACTATGCTGCGAGTCTTGTTATGGGTATGGCGGGTGGCGCAGGGCTTGTGGATGCATGTTGGGCGGGTATGAGAATTGCTGTGGGTGATGCAAAAATATGTGCTGAGGAAAAGGTAGATGGTGAGAAGGGCAAGGACAAGGCGGTCTGGTGGGAGGTGGTACAACAGTGAATTATTCGAGGCTAGTTTGAGGCTAGTAGTTGCTGTTTTGCTTGAAAGGACCGGATATAAGTATGTATGTACGGTATACCTGATCGGCAGTGGGAATATTCATTGATGTTTGGGTCACTTCCGTACTCGGCCAAACAACCTGCTCTTCTTTTTGTACAGGAACTTCATCAACCAATTACCCATGGCTCAGTATTGTGGCAGAGAAGCCAAAATATCTGCAAGCGATAACCCAAACTTGCACCAGGCGGTCGCAGGTGAACGTTCGTGCGAACGGGATGGGCCGCACCTCGACAAGCTTCATCATTCCTCGAGACTCATCTGCAGCACAATGTATATTACGGTTTCAGTTCAATACAAGCTGAACGCTAATGACTCAAAGGTTTCGTTCCACCCTTAATATTGGGGCCCTGACTCTGAATTGCTCATACTAGGATGATACTAAACTACAAATGCAGAATGCGAAACTATATCTAGACCCCAAATTTTTTCAACGACATCAGACAACAGTCCGATTCCAAAATTCTCCATCCTGTCGGTCATATCGCCTCAGTTTTCTCGTTATCCAGTAGAATTGGTGCTCGTGGGCAGTACGTTTGTTGGATAGCACGCACGCCAGATCCGGGTAACCATCAAATTGCACCGCGTCGTTAATCTCAGGCCAACACTCCAGCAGCCAACACATTCTTTCTTGCAGACCCGCCAACTCCGCTTCCCCGACGATATTGGAAAAACCCCAGCACCTGAGATACCTGAGTGCATCGTCCACCCAGTCTTGGTCGTTCCACCAGGGAATATTGTGTATGATGTCGACTCTTTGGAGGATTGACTCCATTTCGTCGAGCTCCTTCCGGTTCACGGTTCCAACGCAATAACTTCCACGCAGGTTGTGCCAGTTTTCGAGAGGCTGGTGGAGCCTGATGTCGATGGCGTAGTTCGTTTGGTCCCCCACAAGCTTAAAGGTGTGCCCTATGCGAGGACCGGTTTCGACCCAGATTGCCCATCGGAGAGGATAAGGCCGCAAGGGCGCTGCTTCGCCTTGCCAAAATTGCACAACTTCGACATTATAGATTTCAGGTTCGACTTGAAAGACAGGAGGTACCTATGGGATTCGGTAAGTCACAGGTTACTAGATGCAAGATACTGTGCTCACCGATGATTCAGACGGTACATCTGGCACGGATGGGGGAGTAGGAGGTTGGAGTCCATAGATTTCCTATTGCGCAAGCCCATGGGATTCGGTAAGTCGCAGTTCGCTAGATTTAAGAAATCGTGCTCACCATAGAGTCATCAAACCGCTGCATATTGAGTGAGGATGGGAGAGTATGAGGTTGGGTTCATCGATGACCTACTTTATATCCAAACCCTTGTGGGCTTTTTCTTTGTGATTGTGGACGCGACTCCCTTGTCCACTAACTTGATGATCTGTGGACCTCCGTTGCCTTCCCGAACGAGCCGCCGTTCAATAGTGGATTCAAATGCATGTGGATGGCCCCACTAGGCTAACCCCCCTAGGCAAGTCCACATCCCGGGCCTACGTTGCCCCTGCTCATTGTGTCACTTTGAACGTACATTCCAATTGCGTGGATTTTTGATGTACGTACTCAAGCCATCCCAACAAAGCACAACCCAAACCTCTTCAATCTACTGTCGATCGCACTTAAACACCCAGCGGCTATGTCTTCCCCAAAAATGACCTCAAAGCATCATGATTCGGAACACACCGGTCATGGGGCCCTAGGCCTGATGAACCAACGTTGTCTTGATTATTGTGGAATTTACAACTGCAGGTACTCTGTAGGTACCCTCTTACGATGCATCATAGGTTGACAAGTCCATTTACAGCGCCAGGATACAGGATACGAAAATGGGATTGCGAGTAAACTGCTTACCACTCGTTCATCTATGATCGGTTGCCCTTTCCTGAGGTGCCTGTGAGCACTGCAGCACTGCCAATGTGGTAAGTCGCCAGCTCTGTGTTTCTTTACTGTTTTACAACAAGCACTGGGTCGACATCTCTGACCAAACAGCACGAACTTCCAATTCTCCGATGGTCTGAGGCATTTCAGAGATCCGTTGGACATATGTAACGGCCTGCGGTCCCCAATAATCCATGATAACATATGCCATATGCTAATTGTCATCTGCATCACACAGTCGCCTCGCCGTAATTATATTGCAGTATGGAACACCCGGGTCCCCCGTGCATATTGTACACATGTCAGGGTCTCATTCAGAATGATGCAAATTTCGTGAAGTTAGATTGACGCTGATATCCGCAATTCAAGCGATACAGGCCTGGTTGAGGGTGGTGCTATGACTCGCAAACTGTCACAGTATTGATGCATTGATGATCAGATCGATCATGACCACGGTGTTGATCATTTTGGATACTTACTTACTCGCTGCTTTTCTTTATGCACAAAATGGAATGGATGAGCCTAGGGCCCCGACGGATCCGAGCAACGTCCGACCCTCCCGCCGGACATGCGTGTGAATTATTCATATTTTCAGCTTGAGCTCGGCCAATTCTCAGTGAACTGAGCGAGGTGGAGACTTGTCACGGTGTGCTCACGGGAGTCTTACAATGTTGAGCATCAGCTTCAGAGGTGAGTGTTCTTACTCGTCATTTATTAATTTGTGCTTTTTCAGTATCATGATGTCCAGTTGTTTTCGGAAACACGAGGATGTTTGGGATTTTTTGGATCACAGCACTTCTGACTCGGAAGTCCAAAATGCCCTCGTGTTTCATTCATGTCCGGTCGTTCAAATTTCTGGGACCAACGGTCGCACCTGGCTCAACTGAGTCTTCCACAGGGAGACTGATGGAAGGCAGATAGTCGTCAATTCTGCAAAGCGCATAACGGAGTCACTCCAGAAGTACTACCGTGACTCACTACTTAGTACAACGTCTCCTCCATCTTGTTCCACTTGGGCGATGTATCCAATGCGAGGGATTGAAAATCATAGCACGACAAAACTTGATCGGCGAGGGAAGCTCTCTGTTTTGATCAAGTCACTCGCGACGGCTCAGGATGTCTGTGATGCTTATATATGCTAATACAAATACAGAATGCTAATATCTGGTGAGCGTTTTCACTCAGAGTAACAGTAACGATGTCAAATATTTTGATCGATCAGTCGCAAACCCCTCGCACTCTAGATCCCTTCCCTCTCTAAATTCGACCGTATTCCCAATCTTCTAGCAGGCAGTACATCTGCGTTTGAAGATATGAAAGCCTGATCTCCCAGCTAATATTAAAACCTTGGTGTCGAAGATGCCTGAGACTCTCCCACACCCAGCTCTGGCAGTTCCATTTGGGATCGTGACGCATGATAGGAATGCTTGCGAGGTGCCGTTCCAACAAGGTCAGCTGATGCGCAGCTACTTTTCCAACGGTAAAGCTTCCGCGCCATGCATCTGGGTTTGGGTATGGTTGATTGCGTCTGAATTCTATGGTGTAGGTGTCCGTGCTTCCTAGTACGTGGTACGTATTCCCGATACCAGGACCAGTTGGGATATGTATCACCCAGTGAAGTGGATAAGGCTGATGGGGCTCTTTCTGCCCTCGCCAAAATTGAACGACTTCAACATCATAGTACGCGACTGGGGCGGGCATGTTACAATATGGCTATATGACTCGGTAAGTTGTAGTTCATAGGGCGCTGGATTGCACGATATTGTGCTCACCGGAAGTCACAATACTGATTGAGCAAGGACGGGAGAATGTGAGGATTGAGTTCGCCGATGTCACGGATTTATACCCAAGCCTTGGTAATTCTTGTTTCGTGAGCGGCCTGGAAGTGTGGGTGAACATGTCACACTCAGTGTGCTCGAGACTGAATATGGTGTACGCTTTGGGTAGACTGCCAATTGCCGCTCCCGGCATATAATTAATAGCCTATTCAAACCAGATGTCGGTGTTGCCTCATTTATATGATTCCCGTGTGTCATACAGCCGCCGGAAGTGTTCTGGGCCTCTGAGATGAAGGAAATACTCTGAATGGAGGTATATCCGAAGGTCTTTATAATGACATTGTTATGTGTCTCGTCGACAACGTGCTTTGAGGGGGTCACTTCACACAGACCGCCATTTGGAGTCGAGTTAGAATCAATCAAACTACCACCGCTTGGACTACGTCACGCCAGATTTGGGAGTAGCTATGTTGCTGCCACGCCTGCGGCCGCGGTCGTGATGCGCCTAAAAATGTCACTGTTCCTGTCGGTCTTGTAGCTTGAAATAAATGACTTGTGAGGCTCTTCAGATTTAATCTCAAATATTGAAATAACACAGGTATCTTACTAAGTATATTTGTAGTACCACCCTGTGCAAGGGGCTTGATATGGTTCAGATAGGTGAGTTCTACGGACGTCAAATCGGACGCTCACCCTTGATATGACTCAATTGCACATTGTGACATCTCGTACAACGACCGGGCCCAACTACGTCCACTTCGTCAAAACCCCCACCCTTTCAAGCGTGTTAGTAATTGATTGAGATGGCAGCCGAGCCCGAGTGATGAGGACATTGTTTGGGAATATTTCCACATCGCCAGAAAAGACTTGGGTTGCATGGTAAAAGTTTGTGTATTGCAACAGGCCGCCGGGATTTGATGCAAGGCATGCGTCATGATGACAGCTCAACCAAGCGCAAGGCCATGCAAACAATCTGCTGAAACCATTGACACGGTCGTGACGCGACATGATTGGGGTTTCGACGCGGCATGGGTGTACCGGTGAGGCTTGACATAACACTGATGAGGCATCAATGGGATGGGCCCGACACGGCACAGACGAGGCTCAGCTTGATGTATTCAATTTGCACGAATCTGCAGAAAATTAATGTCTACTGGACTAGAGTCAACAGACCGCACAAAAGTTTGCGACCTGCTAGGTGATTCACTCTCGCTACGTGAGTCGCATGTACAACTTGAAACACCTCACCTGAGGATAAGATTTCAGTCACGTTTCAAGTAATAATGTTGCACTGTCATACAGCAAGTTATGGGTGGCCACGTCACAGGCAGCGGCAGGCGCCGCATGACCGCCCCTGGCCCTAGTTATTTCTCACTGGTCGGATCACGTGCCCTATCATTGAGCATACATCCAACTCTACATGATTTCTATGGTACATATACAAACCATCCCGTCATAGCACGACCATTACTGTCAACCGCTCAAAAAATCCATCGGATATATCCTCCAGGAAACCGACCTCAAAAAGCAGTCGTCGAGTCCACCTCGATCGTAGGTACAATAGAAGCGATGAACTTCAAGAACACCACAAGGTAAAAGTCCACGCGCATGCCCTCGACTTCCTCTTCCTCCACTGCGCCCTTCGCGCCCTCTTCCTTCCCTCCCTTGCGCCCGAAACCCCATTTCTTCTTCCCGTCTTTGTCTTGGTGTTTGCCGGAATTTTTCCGTGCAGCGAGCTGCTCTTCAACCACACCTGCGTTCATGCGCTCGATGACTTTCTTCATCACGCTTGCGTGTTTGCAGGGATGTACGGAGGCTGCTTGGAGCGTCGAGGAGTGTGGGAAGGCTTCGATGGTAACGGTCTTGAGAGCATGGTCTGCTGAGATGTCTTGGAAGATCTGCGATGGTATTAAGGGTGTGCGATTCTGAATTAGAAGCAAGTTATGAGTGGGAGACATGTTTATGAAGCGATGGAGACAAACCTCGTCATAGCCGAGTAGCCAGATCCGGGGAGTTTGGTAATACTTGTCGTATGTGATCATCACGTCATACGTTCGTACTTGCAGGAGATTGCCATTAGCGACCCCCACCTGCCTGCGCATCTCGTCTAAGATCAAACTTGAATGAAGATCAGAGAGGAAAACTCACGATGCATCGATGGCGCCACCCGCCTTGGGCACAACCGGTGCCGCCGTAGCTTCATCTTCACCGTCCTCCAGCCCTTCCTCTTCCATGTCAGGGATATCATCTAGATCCGGTGTTTCTCCCACCGTAGCGCCCGACTCCGATACCATCGATACATCCGCCATCGCACTCGCCAGTCCATCGCCATCCAAGTCCGGGATATCATCGATCTCGCCTGGGTTCGCAGCAGAATCCACCGTGGCCCCTCGCCCTGCATGTGTTTCTACCCACTCGTCGGCAGTAGCCGAGGAATCACCGAAGGAGAGAAGCCGCTCGGCGTCTTCATCAGCGTCCGTGTAAGCCAGTGATGTGGCTCGTCGAAGGCAGGGGACGCCACGAGTGACGAGATATTGTTTTTCAGCGGGGAGGTAATCGCGGGCTTTGGACGCGTCTCCTTTTTCCCTGAAGTATGGAGATTGGTTTTGAGGGGCTGTATCAAGGCTGAGGAACTAGTCGCACGCACCACGTCCATACTGGGAACTTGTATGATAGGAAGTCTCCTGCTGCAACAAATTCCTCTGAAAGCAGAATCGAGATACTGGTGGTTGGTAGTGATAGAATACGTACCTGGTGTTATACGTCCGTGCTCTTTGAACTTGCTTTCTTTGAGGACCTGGGCATTACTCAGACTCAGCGATAGTCAACTACGATGGCACGCACTGGGCTGAGATAGTCGCGAACGGCCCAATATTGTTGCTAGAAAGGATCTTAAGCCATCTCCGAGTATCATGCTGCTTTAGTACGAACCTGAATAGCATGCATAGTAATTTGTGGTATGCTTCGTCTGAAGAGTGGAGATGAGAGGGAGAGCGAAGGACGAACCCTTGCCACAATCACTGAATCAGTACTACATCGGTCGTACCTAATCCGGAAACCAATGATCACGAGGGGTTAATGGCACGCGGCTGTGGTTCTGACTCCTGGCACCTTAGAGTAAGACTGTTGCGGATGAGCCAGGTATATTGTCAACATCCTTCTAATGGCTAGCCTATGGGCTCCTCGTAGAAGCAGCTCATCACCAAATCCAAAACAAATCTCGTAGATACTCAACGGAAGCAGCCAATTATACCGACGACTTGTCGGATTTTTTGGAGCTCCTCTCCTTCTTCTCTTTTTTATCCCTCTTCTTCTCTCTCTTCTCATCATGAGTCGGTGGGGGGGTATCGACACCCACCTCAGCATCAGCAACTGGTTCCACGTCATGCTTCTTTTTCTTTTTCTTCTTCTCCACAGGCGCAGCAGACGGGGCGTCTGTAGGCGTTACGTCGACGTCCATGCTGTCCTCCGGGACCTTTTCTGGGTTGTCCCTTTTCCGCTTCTTGGTTTTTGTCTCTCCCTCCGTCTTAACTGGCACAGGAGATAGATCTGACGTGCTGTTCGTTGGCGCTTCTTCGACTTTGTCCTTCTTCTTGCTCTTCTTTTCCTTCTTCTCTTTCTTCCCTGCACCTGAATCTACGGTCTCGTCGTCCCTCTTCCGTTTATGCGATTTAGTCCGGCTATCGTCAGCTTCTTCGTCTTTGGTCTCTTGGCTCTCCAAACTCTCTCCCGCAACAGCAGCAGCTTTCCGCTTTTCCTTTTTCTTGGATTTCTTTTCCTTTTCTGCTGCTGGAATTTCGGTCGGTGCCAGGGTATCGTCGACAGTAGACTCCACAGCGTCCTCAGTAGACTTTTTATGTTTCTTGTCCTTTTTCTTCTTCTCCGCCTTTTGAGGTGACAGAGATGAAGGCGCAGATGATGGTTCGACAATAATAATATCTTCCGATGTCTTGTACGAGTTAGATACAACACTATAGACAACGAATTACGCGTACTCACCTTCTTTTCTTTGGCTTTTGACTCGGACTTTGACTTTTTCTGTGACTTGATCTCAGTTGTTTCCAGTGCTGGGGCCGAGTCTTTTGGAGGCTGTGCCTCTATTGGTTTTGGTGGTATGACTGACGGTTCTGGTGGCGTTACAGTTATAGGCGACATGCGCTGAGGTGTGCCTAATGGAGTTCCGTTGGCACCAGTGGCCTGGTAACGATTTGGTGGGCGCGCCTGGTATCCCCCATAGTTTTGGTACCCATTGTGTCCATTCTCTCGAGGCGCTGCTCCCCAGGTCCCGGCCTGTTCACATGAAAAAACTATCGAACGTGCAGGGATGGACAACTCACCGATCTAGGCCCCTTGTACATAGTTTTCTGATACTTCTCTGCTTCAGTTACGCAAGAAGTGTGTCCCTGGTACTCAGCAGGGGTGTGGAAGGTGGTCGAGCAATCGATGCAGTCGAAGGCTGCGTGGCAAAAACTGTGGTGTTGGTTGAGTTTTGGTTTTTTTACGACGTCACTGCAGCCTGGGTGCGTTGGAGTTAGTGTCATTCGAGAAATGCATGATAGCAGATACGAACTGTGACATCTGTGGATCGTACGTTAAGATCATGCACATGTATTGTGAAAAAGAGAATGGATAGCGTACTGGAATGATACCATTGATATAGAGATCTCTTGTAAACTTACACCAACCGATTTTCTTCCGTGCTCGTAGGCCTAGGCAATGTTATGCCAAGCGTCTGGACTGTAGAGTGAAGCAACAAAAAAAGCTGGTACGGTAAGTCACATGTAACCCTAACCCTAGCACCGAATATCGACCAATGTAGACGATTGACTTCGACTACAAATTTTGAATTCGAATCATGATCATCATTCAACGTTTCATCTATGTATGTACAAAGACACGGAGCTGGTATGGAGTGTCGTATGCTACGTATAACCTGATCAAGGGTCTGATGATACGCCGTAATATTGGTGTTGCATCAACAGAAAAGCATTGCATGCACTTTGCGCTCTCGGCGATAATCACTAGAGAGTTATATTTGGATGACTTTTAGAGATGCACATCATGCACAGCGAATGAGACTAATAATAAGTGACGGGCAGCCGTAAGGCACAATGCATATAGAAGTACAGGCATGACGAGACACAGGGTCTGGGAAGAAAGACAAGGAAGTAAGATGAAACCCATGATATGTTACCATCACGGTTTCCCAAATCTCACCACCCATGTCTCTGCAACATTCGCACTTCCAGGTAGATGTCTCTTTTTCTCGAATTCCTCGTCCTTCTCCAGTCCCTTGAACATTGGCGTGTCCCCCAGCCAATCAATTCTCTTCAGTCGTTTGTCCTTGTCCTTCTCCTGCCTCAACTTCGCAGCTTTCTCGATTGCTTCCCTCCGTGTCTTATCAAGAGCCACGATGGCCCATTCCGAGTCTTCGATGTACTTTTGTAGCATCTCATGCAATCCATCGAATATCGCGCCGCATGTGACCACAGACCCAGCAGGCGCACGAATAACGATTGACCAAGGAAATGCCTTCGAGATGATGAGCATCTCATACGTGGGTGCTACGAATGCTGGAACGTGACTGATTTGTTGCCATGTAACTAGTGTGATCCCTTCCCGTGCAGGCTTGCGAATATCATAGCGCACATAGGTCATGTCCGATGCAAGGACGGGGTTGAGACTGGGCCATTTGGATTTTGGTGCTGGGCGATCAACTGCAGGTGCACAGAGAGCATGGTAAGATCATGAAGGCGAGTAACGGAGATTGAAGGGCACATACAGTTGAATCCAAGCCATCCCGTTGGTTGGTACGGCTGGTTGTAGTACGAGGGGACATATACATGGGGGTTGTATTGTCCGTACCAGTCAGTGGGCTGACGATTTGGGTAGGGATTCATAATGAAGCGTGAGGTATATGATCAAAATGTACGCTGGGATATATTGCGGCCTTTATAGCTTCGTGAGGGCGTCTATCGGCCTGATAGGACTGCAACCGAGACACCCGAAAGTGTAGGTTTCCGTGAGTCTCCTATAGCACCTCGGTAAAAGTCGCGTGATGACAATGACGGGAGATGACTCTTTGTGCATTGCCCTGCAATCGCTCAGATTAGGGGAAGCACATCAAGGAGGCTAAGCTATTGCTAGGTTAGCGAGGCAGTGCCTGGAAGTTCGGAACCCACTCATTCCACGTGATGCAGAGAGAACAGCCACGAAAATTTATCGTGTCGCAAGGGGTAAAGCGCTTAGCTTCAAGTTTCGGGTGACATTGCACACTGCCTATCATTCGAAATCGAGGGCAGAGGCGCTCAGAAGCGATGTAAGAGAAGCTGGATCACTTAGACGCGCCGTCGACGGGCAGTCCATGGAACTCGGTTCGTTGAGTGCCGCTAGATTGAAGTGAAACCCGGACGTTTGAGAATCTTCGACTTCGTCAACCTCAGGAACTTGATTTAGATCTCCCAAGGATAGAACGTTTTGCGCAGTCTCGTATAACAATCAGAGATACACGATGTGACATGGCTGGGCACTCCTCTCCGAGGCTGACAAAGTTCGGGTTTGTAAGACTGCCAACATGGGCCCGGAGAGGCTAAGTTCTTGGGCGAGCACTACGCGAGGCAGATTGAGGTGAACTGACGACTCGGGTGACAAAGAAGGCCTGTGAAGATTAGCTACTTATAGATGACCTTAAGACTTGCCTTGTACGAGCCCTCGTACCCAATTGTTATGCGTGTGATGTGAAAGAAACATGCATCCGAGGCGTGTGAAGGTGTTGAAGAAGCTCAATTATTAATATAGTGCTCGTCCATCGCAAACGTCAAAGGGGCGCCGGCTAACCGTTGAGCTTGCATGAGCCAGAAGGCATGCTGCATGGATGAGTCCTCTAACCTGATATATATCCCAATGGGGCTCGTCGCGTTGTCTAAATGGCAGAACACAATTGGCTAGCAGGGAACCGATTACGGATTATGTAAACCCTTACAGAGATTCAGCTAGCTGGCGGTCAACGCGTTAATAATATTCAGTGCGTCCCTTTTCGCCATCCAACTTTTTCTTTTTCCACCATCATGTCTTTCGCCGCGTTTCGTGCATCACTTCGCAGGCAGGCTTTGTCTGCATCCTTCAAACGGGCTGAGCTGCGCACGTCTTCCTTCCGCAAGTATTCAACGGAGGCTCCTCCAGCAGCCAAGTCTAACACAGGTCTCTATGTTGGCCTGGGTGCCGTCGTTCTGGGCGGTGGTGTTGCATACTACTTGTACGACTCATCTTCGGATACGGCGAAAGCGACGTCTACCGCACTGAAGTCTGCAGCTCAGTCAGCAAAGGTTGCCACAAACTTTGTCCCGACTAAGGCAGACTACCAGAAAGTTCGCTTGAACCTATTTGTGAAGGCTAGTTGGAGCTTATCTGTTTAATTTTAGGTGTACAACCGCATCGCCGAGGTGATTGACGATGCTGGTGACTACGATAGTACAGTTTTCCATCGCTCGGTTCGGTTCCTGTTCTCATTTTTTTTGTAGATGGCTCTTTTGGTCCTGTGGTTCTCCGTCTGGCTTGGCATGCCTCTGGAACATATGACAAGGCTACTGGCACTGGTGGAAGGTCGGTTTATCCTGCCGGCCGATTAGAAGTCGCCTTATCATTGACGTAACGGTACAATAACACAGCAACTATGCGACCATGCGTTTCCAGCCGGAGTCACTTCATGGAGCTAATGCGGGTCTTCATGTCGCCCGTGAAGTGATGGAGAAGGTTAAGCAAGAGTTTAGCTGGATCAGCTATGGTGACTTGTGGACGCTTGCTGGTGTTGCTGCTGTGCAGGAGATGGCTGGCCCGAAGGTTCCTTGGAGACCTGGTCGTATTGATGGCTTTGAATCTCACTCTCCCCCTGATGGCCGTCTTCCTGACGCCTCTCAAGGGGCGCCGCATATCCGGGATGTATGTGATTTTGATTGACAATTAAATGTGAGCTGACATACACGCCAGATTTTCTACCGTATGGGGTGAGCCTGCATTCATGTGACAAAATCCCCGGGAGACTGACGCCATGCCTGCAGTTTCGACGACCAAGAAATTGTTGCTCTCTGCGGTGCCCATGCTCTCGGCCGTTGCCACACTGACCGGTACAGCCTCCGCAGTATTTTCTTTTCTGTTGCTGATTTTGTTCTATTCAGCTCTGGTTATGATGGACCTTGGACCTTCTCTCCTACCATGTTCACTAATGACTACTACAAGCTCTTGTTTGATGAGAAGTAAGCATATAGCCTCCTCTCAAAGGCAGAAGTGTTGACGTATCGTTGGGACAGGTGGGTGTGGAGGAAGTGGAACGGACCTAAGCAGCTTGAGGACAAGAAGACCAAATCGCTTATGATGCTCCCGTATGTTACTTTGAGTATACATCAACATCGACTAAAAGCCTTTCAGAACGGACTATGTTCTTACACAAGACAAGAGTTTCAAGAAATACGTAAAGGCCTACGCTGATGATGTCGACCTGTTCTTCAAGGAGTACGTCACTTGGTAATTAGTGCATTCATACGCTAATATGGCATTAGTTTCTCTGCCGCTTTCGCCAAGCTCCTCGAGTTGGGTGTCCCTACCCAGCAGTTTGTCGCGTCCGAGGCTTGGATCATGCAGACTGTTGATGAACAGAAGTCTTAGGTTTTGCATAGAGCAATTTGTCATGGAAGGGTAGATTATATTACCCCACTTCATCTTACCGGTAGATTTAGGACCACGATACTATCTCGAACTTATAAGTACAGTACCTGTTACGTACTAACGCCTGGCGGATTGAATTTTGGGTTTATTCGTAGATAATTGATTTCTGTTGGTCATGTGCAACGTCGCAGCAGTGGTCATGAGTTGTGTACGCATTTGTTGACAACCGTTTTGCCAGCGTTATACGGTCTCAGATCTCAACGTTAACCTCGACGTGTGGAACCTTTCTACTCAGTGGCATTCAGTCATATCATCCTCAACTGTGACTAGTCACTTTCACCGAAGATCAAATCGTTCATAATGTCTGCCGCTTGGGCGACCTCAAGCCAACCAACCATGCCTCCTGCACAAGCCATGCATTATACCATTGTCGGATGCTCGGAGCACAGCGGGAACTATGTTCCGGAAAACATACTGGTGGACGCACCGCAGGATCCGTCAAGTAGATGGAGTGGCGCGCAACAGTTACCTACAGCGAAGCAATGGATTCTGCTGAAGTTAGAAACGCTCAGTGTTGTCAGTTGAGTAACTGCTGCGCTTCACAATGTCGCACGCGCTGACATGACATACCCCGCTCTTGATGACATGAAGAGAGCATAACATTTGGAAAGGTGACGCCGACCAACCTTGTCATCGATATGAAAACTAAGTCTGGCGGATGAAGTTTAACAGGAGTATGTGAGCTCACTCCTCCAACATTCGGGCTCTGAACAGATTCAACAGAACATCCATGCAACATGAGGGAGTTCAGGGTCTATGTAGGCCTGAATCCACACCATATGATGCAGGCGCTGCACACTCAGCTCAAGGACGATACCATATACGAAACGTTTCCTTTGAAGCATGTGAATAGCGAGGGCATCTGCTTTCCGATACGGTACATCAAGATCGTACCAATCTCGTGAGTGGGCATGTTGAATTTGCTTGTTTGCTAAATATGCGCATCGCGTTAGAGCGCATGGGATGAGCTTTCATATTTCGATCTGGTATGTCTCCATTTCAGGTATAGCCGATCCTCTATACGTCGACAATATCCGCTCGGGATACGAGGAGGTTTGATGGGCCATCTTTATCACACGCGCATTCACTGAATAAACAATCATAGTACCGAGAAACCGTAGTGCTTCGTCATGTGCTCAAGCATCTGAGGCAGCGGAGGTTGCTAACACCATATCAAAACATCCTGGCGCGCTCGAACATTCAGGTCGAGCACCCTATTGTCACAGCCCTGCACACGAGCCTTGTTCTCCAAGGGACTTGGGCTGAATCTGAAGCACTTTTCTCTGAAGCATCTTCAGCTGGCCTTCTAGACGCTTATATCCAATTTTGTCAACCACACTCGCAGTGGAATCGTCTTCACGGCGTGGACGCGGACGGCGACGCTCCGAGCAAACGCGGTGGCCATGCAATGGCACTCGACCCTGACAATGGCCTCATCTACCTTCTTGGAGGCTGGGATGGGCAGAAAAGCCTAGACGATTTCTGGGTGTATGACGTAAGTGCTGAGCGGTGGCGTGTGATAAGTCACAGCACATCTATCGAGAAGAACGGGCCTATTGCAAGGTCTTGTCACAAGATGGTATATGACACGAAGTCGGGGTGCATCTATCTCCTGGGTCGACTTGGCGATGGGGATATTTTGAAACCGGAAGATAATCAAGAACTATTGAGAAGAGCGGGTGAGGTAACAGATGGGTCTAAGTCTACACCATACTGTTCGGAGTTTTTCCGTTATCATACGCGAGGATTGGATGTTGGAAAATGGGATCTGTTGTCGTTTGATACGGCGGTGAGTGGTAGAGCTGACATTACATTTTTCTTAACGAATGATACTAGTGCTTCGGTGGCCCACCACTCATTTTCGACCACCAAATGGTGATGGACTGCGAGGCGCAAATATTGTACGTTTCTGGGGGTCGAGTGGTCGATGGTGACTGGGATTCGCCGAAATACTCTGGCATGTATAGTTATAACGTCCGCACGAGCAAATGGAAACTCCTACAGCGAGTATCGTCATTACTGGTCATTTTTTATCGTTCTTATTGTGTCTGCAGACCCCAACCTGCGTTGTCAACATCATCGTCTGTACAGCCGCTCATTTCACCCCGCTTTGGTAAGTCTGTCTTAAGTTATCATCTCTAGTATACTGAAGAACGGTAGGCCATTCAATGGTTCTCGACCCATTGTCGCATACTCTTTTTATTTTTGCGGGGCAGCGTGATGATAAGTATCTGTCCGATATGTACGCCTACGACATCGCGAGCAACACAGTGACGGAATTGTTCAGCAACTTCAGCACAAGTGGGGGTCCTGACGCATGTTTCACTCAGCGAGCGATTATCGACGGACGGTTGAAGGAGATTTATGTGTACGCGATCTCTCCCATTTCTGCCTTGCTGCTTTAAATTAAAAACTTAATCTAGATTCTGTGGGCTGACTCGTGCGCAACCCACTGGTGCGCTTACTAGCTTACGCACCGACACGCCAAATTGGGTGTATCAGTACGCGCACCCTTCCAAGCCTGGGAAGTGGACAAAAATATTGCCCGAAATGGTACAGGAGGACGGAGAGCCTGCAGAAGTCCCTCTTCCGCGATATGCGCATCAAGTAGTGTACGATGAGGGGATGAAACGCGTATTTATGCATGGCGGAAATGCAGGGGAGGTGAATGTGCCGGTGGAGAATGTGGAGGCGGAGGTAGAGGAAAGTGGTGATGGTGAGCGTCCGAGGAGCAGTGATGAGGATCGTCCAAGCAGGGTATTGAAAGAGACGAGGCTGGATGATTTTTGGACTATGAAGCTATTGAGGTGAGAAGTGTTGCTGTGCTTCACTGCATGGTACTAATGGCATGTGGCTTACTCTTCAGAGCGGCACCCGAGGAGATTATTAGGCGAGCAAAATACCAGATTCGACAACAGCAGTAGGTAATGAGCTCTTCAAAGGGATATATTATGTTGATTCTGCATAGATTCCGAGAGATGTGCGAAGAACAGCCTGCAGTCAAAGCACTGCGTTTTCTACAAACGCAAGTGTCTGCGGTGGTGGACCACACAAACCCCGAAGAGACGAGTGTTTTCAGGGCACTCCTGGGACATCTCTTTTCAACTTCAATTACCACAGATGATAGCTCCGCCGAGTCTGCAAGCACACCTAAAGAAACCACTATATGTCTCCTTGAAGAGCCACCGAAAAAACGTTCACGCCCGAACACGCCCGACGAAGCCTGGACGAGTCGGTTGGATGATGAAGATGAGGACGAGATACTTGATGCGAGCACGTCGGCCGCTGTCACCTCTAGTGGACAGAAGCGGCGGCACGCGGTGCTTTTGATGGAAGAAGATCCCGAGGAGACTGCGTTGCGGGACGCTTCGACGAAGCCACTGTCACCTGAGCGGTTCAGGCAGCGTACGGAGGTATTTGAGAGTTTGTTGCAATTTGTAGGGGAAGATGGGAAACAGCCTATGGGCTCGCTTTTGGATGTAGTTGATGCGGAAGATGGGATATGAGTTTTGTTCCGTTGTTGTGTTTATTTTTTTTTATTTTGAGGGGATCTGTACTACAGTCGTGTCTGGTAGGTTTGTTTTAGACAACGCATAGGTTTGGCATGTCAAGATTATTTGAGAGAGTTGAACGTTGACCTCGAGAATACGGTCTGGACGAAATTGACTCTCGTACGATCGAGGCAAGGATATTTGAAGCGTTCAGACCGACCAAGCATCCGAGGTCTGATTAGAAGCTATCCCCTCTTGTACAATGTTCAGCGATCTTTGGAGTGCACGTCCCCCACGCACATTGGAAATATATATTAGTGCAACATCGTAGCTTGGTTCTTGGAGGGAATGTCATCCATTAGATGTATTCACTGCAAAGACATAATCTTTTCTCAGAATTCAAAGTCTTGGCAGGGTATGTTGTCTGAAGGCTTGGAGCTCGGAGCCCCGCTTGGGCAACCTTGAAGTGCAGACAGACGATTTTATCTGAGATCTGGGGCAATGCAGAGGTTAGTGAGCTGATGTTTTGATGATGCGTACGTCTATATATTGTTGCAACATGCTAATTATTCCACTAAGATACAAAAGATCACGCATTGATTACCGTCCTATTTTTACTCAAGCGAGCGTTTTAGGGATGCCCTGGGCATCCAACAGCGCCTCACTATCGCTCAATACCCGGGGGCCGTCACCTACACGGGTGTGAATAAGCCCCTTCACAGAGCCCACCTCCCACCGCTTAGCAACAGCCTCATTGAAACCCTCTGGCAATGCAGCCTGTACTTCCTGTCCTCCAATGACGACCTTCTCTGCTTGGGGGAAGTAGTACAGAATAAGCTGTGCTATCTCACGGACGTTGGGCGTGAGTGTATAGATGACGGCATTTGGGCCTGCGTCGTACGTGTAAGCAGCCTTAGGCTGCTCCGAGAGACGGTTGTACTCGGTGATGATAGCGATAATGGCGCGACTAACATCGTTCATGTAGAAGATAGGCGGGTAAGTGTCAAGAGCGACAGCATGGAACTGGTTCGAGTCCCTCATGGTGATCTCCGCAAAGTCACCGAAACGCTTGTCTGCAATGGCACTCTCGATGTCTGCCATGCGAGAGGGAACGACAGATCCAATGCGGTGCTGGATGAGTGCAGAGGTAACGACGGTGCGCTGCATGCCGCTGGTGCTGCTAGTGCCTTTCTTGGCGTCGTTGACAACGCAGATGAGGGCTTCCATCTCGGGCCAGTGAGATTCTGGGGCGACTTGACGGGCTTTGCTGTCTAGCCCGGTTGCGTCGTCGCTGCCCATGTCCCAGGCGACGAAGCCGCCAAAGAGGGAGCGGCATGCACTACCGGATCCGCGACGGGCGATGAGGCTGAGTTCTTCAGGGGTTTGGGGGAGGGCGTAGAGTTTAGCGAGCGCGTATACGAGGGCTGCAAAGCCTGAAGCAGATGAAGCAAGACCCGCCGCGGTGGGGAAATTGTTAAAGGAACAGATGTGCACATTGAAGGAGGCGATCTAGGTGTGTGTTACAGTGTTAGTGACATCGTGCGAGGGCCTGTGCAGAGACAGCACCTTTGGTTGATCGGGATTTGCTGCTTCAAAGGCTGCGCGGAGACGCTTCATTTCAGAGATGCACGTGTGGAGACGACCGCCTGCTTTGATTGGGTCTACCTTGCCATTGAGCCAAAGGCAATCAGCAGCAAAGGAAGGGTCAGCGCGTGCAGTGGTGGTGCTCCGGAGGTTATCCTGGCTCAAAGTAACTGAGAGAGAGGAGTTGGTGGGCAGGATGAGCGACTCATTACGCTTGCCCCAGTATCTATAATCATATAATAGATTAGATCTTGTCTGAGCACATGAGTAGAATTAATGATCACTTTATGCAGGCGATGTTAACTGGCGCAGATGTTGTTGCTTGGTAGATGGACATGGTGGAATGAGAAGAAAAAATGTTGAAATCGAATGTCGTTTTATAAGATTCAATAAAAGCGCATCGTACGAGCAAGCATAATCCCTTATTCGCGATCGAGGATGAGGCTACTTAACGGTGGCTGTGCAGACAAAGTGACCCGGTCACGCCGTCCGTGGTCGCCGGTGTAACAGTGGCAGTGTCCCTCTGGTCGAGCTTTTGACTTGTATTATTGTTGCGTCCATTCCACCGACTCCACTGACGACAACGACGAGCACGACGACGACAACAGCGGGAAAGAAAGTGAAAGACACTTAAACCGTCTCTCTTATTCTGTTCATATTATCGTGTAATTCTGACGTCTGACGTGTAGAGCTTACAGTGCATATTTCTTGCGTGTGATATTGCGCTGGCCCAGATGCGATGTTCTACCCTTCGCAGTCTCCCGCAATCTCACACAAGCTCGCAAACCACCCACACCATGTTAATGTTCAAGACCAGTCCCCTTGGTCTCGAAATGTTAATCACACACATACGCACCACCCACAGCAAAGCATAGGTCCACCCCCACCATCCCCAGGTTACCCGCTCTATACAAATGGTGCCGTGAATCCTATCCAGCATCACTCACATCACCCCCTTTCGCACCCACCGCTCCCTCACCACCAGCACCAGAATTCTTTGTCTCATTACCCTTCCCCACCCAATGGTCACATTCACCCGCAGCATATGGGCCAAGGTTCACCAGGAAGTGTGGGGAGCCAGATAATAACGCCTCATTGGCAGCAGCAGCTTCTGAAGTGCGAGGTACGTTGAGCAGTGTTCCGTTTAATCAAATCTTATAATACGTCATACAAAGATGATCAGGTCCTCTCGGTCTTCACATCACCGTGCCCGTGCCAGCGCCATGGCCTCACGCACGGTCATCAAATCCGCTATCCCTATCACAAATCCCAATCTTGTCAAGCCCAGTACGAGCACAAATACTGACATCACAGAATCTTCCTTGAAAGACCCACCCGGAACACCAGCTCTATCCTCTACCCCCGTTTCGAGTGCCGGCGAGAGCTCACCAGGCGCCGCAAATGCTGTGGTTAATCACCCTTCATCCACAGTTGCTCCTATTGCCGAGGCCCCGCGGCCTACTGCCAAACCCCCACAGAACACCTGGAACTCCCTCGACATGGGTGGCATTAATATTAAAACCATCCCACCTTCCTCTGGCCTCTTCACTTTTACGTTCCTCATCAATCTTTATCTCAACCACAATGCCCTCACCTCTATACCCGCCGCAATCGCGAAACTCCGCCACCTTGAGCTCCTTGATCTCAGTGGAAATAACCTCTCGACGGTTCCCGCTGAGCTCGGCATGCTCACCCAACTGAAGGAGTTATACTTGTTTGACAACCACATAGTGACCCTGCCACCTGAACTGGGTAGTTTGCACCAGCTGCAGACAATCGGTGTCGAGGGTAATCCCATGGACACGGCTCTTAAGGGCATTGTGCAGAAGGACGGCACCTCCGCCCTTATTTCTTACCTGCGCGATAGTTGCCCTGTCCCATCTCCTCCACCAGAGCGTCTTTGGAAGTCCCTTATCTCGCCTCAAGAGCGCGAGGCCCTTGCCACGGATCCTGCCACAGAGACGCTAAGTGCTCTCTGCTACAACATTCTTTGCGAGAAGTACGCGACGGAGCGGCTGTACGGGTACACACCGTCGTGGGCGCTCAACTGGGATTATAGGAAGGAATTGATATTGACGGAAATAATGAATTACGATACCGACTTTTTGTGCCTGCAGGAAGTGGATATCGCACAGTACGAGGATTACTTTGTGAAGCATTTGCAGGGGCAAGGGTATGAGGGAATTTATTGGCCGAAGAGTAGGTATAAGACGATGAGTGATGCAGATCGTCGGCAGGTTGATGGATGTGCGACGTTCTACAAAGCGGACAAGTGAGTGCCTTCTTCATGTTGACTTCGACTTTATTTATTTATTCATTCTATCAGGTACTCCCTCGTCGAACGTCACAACATCGAATTTGCCACCGTCGCAATGCAGCGGACCGACTTCAAGAAAACAGATGACATGTTCAACCGTGTGTTAGGCAAAGACCATATTGCCGTTGTCTGCCTTTTGGAGGTGAAAGAAACCGGTACTCGAGTCATTCTCGCCAATGCCCATGTTCACTGGGATCCTGCCTATCGTGACGTCAAGCTCGTCCAAGTCGCGCTCCTCGTTGATGAGATCGAGAAGATCGCTACGAACTTTGCACGGTTGCCCCCAAGGCCGGATACACCCCGCGCACCCGTCTATAGCGATGGAACCAAGATCCCGCTGATCATTTGCGGAGATTTCAACAGCGTCCCGTCTTCAGGTGTGTACGAGTTCCTCGCGAACGGGAGTGTACCGCCCGACCACCCAGACTTCATGAGTCATCTGTATGGGCGGTACACCACGGATGGATTGCGGCATCGTTTGGGACTCAAGAGTGCGAATGCGGCGGCGGGTGAGTTCCCGTTAACGAATTATACACCAAGCTACCAAGGCGAGATCGATTATATATGGTATTCGACCGCAAATCTGGCTGTGAATGCGGTATTGGGAGAAGTGGACAGGGGGTACTTGGAGAAAGTGGTAGGGTTCCCGAATGCTCATTTCCCGTCGGAGTAAGCCCCATCTCTGCCGTTTGGAACAGAGCCTCGTTTACTAACATGCTTGATAGTCACATATGCATCATCAGCGAGTTCCGCGTGAAGCCTCCAAGACCCCCAGCTTTGCTACCAACGGCGTCTTGAGCAAGCATCCAAATACATCATTTATCGTCTCATTTCTTGTACGCACATGTATCTGGCGGTACATTGGTTCTACATATCGGGGTGCACACATCACATATTCATGATATTCTTTTTCATGTCTAAGCTTCCTTGTTTGTTGATGCTGCAGCTGTAGTCGTACGTCGTTCTTTCAAGTTTGCGTACGAATTTTGTTTTATCCTGTTCTTTCGTTTGTCTTTCTTTTCCCGTTCCATTTTTCATTCTTTCTGGTGTTCATTATAATGTTGCGCCCCCGCAAGCGCCATTGACATACATACATACATACATACGACATACGACAAACTTTGTAGCGTGTAGCATGTGCTGTACGGTTCTTTGTATATGAAACGGCTATTCCCTCTCTGCTCCTTGTGCTCTCAGTAGTACCAAGTTAGGGAGTTCATCGAATCTAAGGATATTGAGATGCGATGACTCAGATCTATATATGCCGTGTGCTATCAAATCTTCGTCTCGGGTTTGAGTTCACCATCTTGAAAGTTCGTGTCTTAACTATCGACATGAGGAACCTTTTCGTGTATCATATTCCCGGTGCAACGCGAGCAATTCGATATTGTTGTGTCATGGGCAGTGTAGGGGGAGCACAGTGCAGGGGTTAGCGTGACGCATGGCGCAGAGGTCAGAGCGAGGCGAGTAACATAGAGATCAGGAGCATAGCGCAGAGGGTAGGAGTCAGTGGTCTTGCATAAATAGACGCATGTTGTAGACAGCCAGCATCGACACACAGCAGCAGGTTCCCTTCCCCTTCAGAGAGCAAGGCTGGTGGGTCCAGCGGAAAGCGCCACCATGATTTTGTAAAGCTAATGCCCTAGAACCATTACTCCGAGTTCAGGTCTTATGAGGTAGGCAAAGCATGAACTCGTGGCGAAAACACATACCTGATGTACTCCTGAGGCCTAACATTCGAGCTGATTGAACCAAAAGGGAAGACTATGGTGCTTGGTATTATGCCTAGAATCTCGCTATGGATTTTGCTCGGTCAAACCATCATGGCGCGATTCTCATATTAAACAGAATGGTAAATTTGATGTACGATCCCCGTTTGTGAATGCAGACGCGCTTGAGGCACTGTGAAATTTGTGTGCGAGTGTCGCACAGGAGTGTCTGGTAGCGAGGATCTATGGAAGAATGAGTATAGCATCGTAGATGCACAAACATATATCACAATACTGACAATACTGTACATTGGCAAGCGCCACAGCCTGCAAGGCCCTGCCACACCTGAATTTGATTTACGGCCATTTCTAACACTGGCACTATCAGCGTACGACAAATGGGGAATGAAAATAACAGACCAGAAGGGAATGACGGTTCCTCCGGAATGGAAGCTGAGATAGCTTATCTAGAGTACCTAACACATCCGCTCAAGCCGAGATGGAACACATCAAAAGTGCTCGAGTCAGAAACTAGCCGGATAGGCATCGAAATGACAATATGAATGAGCACGTATGACGTGCTGCCCAGGTTGGGAAGGCCTGAGTCTCGGCTCTCGATCAAATATCCCAGTATTTGCTTTGGCCCGATAAATAGGGAAGCGCCGATATCAAGACTCTGGTGAGCAAATAAGGAAGTAGAGTAGGCCAGGGGGGACTGTGAAATCTGTGGCAAATGGAGAAGAACACCACTCAATCACCCTCTGAATGCTCTTCCTATTGCGGCTGCGAGAGCTCAGGCAATGAATAACAGGGTACGACAAATGAGCAATAAAATAGGTACAAACCAGAAGGGAACGACGGTCCCTTGAAAATGGAGGCTGAAGAAGGTTACTCAAAGGCTAGTTGTGGACATAGATCTAGAATGAGATGGCTCACATGCTGATATCGGTGGTATATTAGTCGTATGTAGAATCTCGAGTTTTAGAAAACGAGGGGTACTGCAATGGACGTGTCAATGTTCCTTGTTTGTGAACTTGGCGTGGAAAATTAGGCGTCAGGAGCGCTTTGAGATTTGGCGTGCTTATGCAGCAGTGGTGGAAAGAGACAGTACCATATATCAGATACAATTGAACACTGCCCTGTACTAGCGAAACTCACACTTTGGTGCCTACAATTGACCATGATCGCAATATGCCTTATTTGAAACCAATAAGGGATACAAGACTTTCTCTCCCAGAGGACTAAACGCCCCGAATATTTCCATACGAAACTGTGGTGCCATTGCATTATGCTAGGGCGCCTATAATCAATTACAATACATCTTTGCGAGATGCTAAAGATGCAAACCACATGTACGAGACTGCTCCGTGTCTACGCAGTAAAGTCAGAGTACTGCCTCACGCCTTGTACAATGTGTCCAAGAACATCGTAGCAAGCTCGCTGACCAACTCTGGGCCGATGGCGCTGGATTTTCCAAGTCCTGAAAAGAGTGGGTCAGATCATACATCCATCATAATCGTGACCACAAAGCGGAAAAACAGCAGATGCGAGTTGCAGACATGATTGTCAGGTCACGGGACTTGACCACAAAATAACATCAATTAATCTTTGAGACGTACCGTAGAGCATAACCATCGTCCCCTTCCCGGACGGCGCCGACTTAGCTTCCTGCACAGAGTCCCTGAGATCCGCGATGAACGTATCAACAAGCGGGAGCGTAAGACGCTTTCAGCAATACATGATTCAGTCCCAATAGTTGCGGAGAACAAAGCGAGAAACTTACCGTGCATGCGATGTGTACCGCGGCCGGTCCAGTCAGCGCATTGAGATGCCAGCCTTTTTTCGACATCGCGTCTCCGACCTCGTGGACGTTCACTTCAGGAGACTTGGACCCGAATGCAACGACAGAAGCGGGCGGGGAGCCAAGTACATACAGTTCCGGGATGGAATTTGTAATGGTGTTGGCAATCGTACGTGCGCACGAAACAATTTCACGGCACGACTTGAGATAACCACTGAGAAATGGGCTCAGGAATTACAGGAACAAATCGAAGAGAAAAATAATGCCACGTACTCTGAGCCCATGTATTGCATCGCTGCCCAGGTTCCCGCGATCAATGCGCCAGGTCTAAGGGCACGGAAAGTCAGTCGCAAAAATGACGGAACTAAAAAATTAACATACCGGGAGCCTGACAAGCTTGGGCTGGCATAGACGCCACCTGCAAAGAATTGAAGTTGAAGTTGGTAAAAACATTTGCCAGGAAATTACGAACCTGTCCAGTAAGGTGTGATGTAGTATTGATGACGCCGTAAGGCAGCATCGCGATACATGATTACGGAAGTCCCCTATTAAGATCAGGTAAGCGTTTACGAGGTGCGCATGAACAAGGGCTGACCTTCGGTGAAAACCCATACTATTATGCCAATGAAACTTCATCAACCACATACAACTGGATTGTATGACGACAACTTACTTTATGAGTGTCACAACTGATACTAGTGACTCCGCGGACTCTGAAGTCGAATGGACTGAGTTTATACTTTGCGCCTCCGTCTTCTCCGTCAGAAAGACCTGCTTTCTCAAGGAACGGCACAATGAAGGATCCAAGGCAACAGTCGACATGCAGACCAATATTATGCTTTGCAGCAAGTTCGCCCAAAACAACTATATCGTCTTGATTTCCATCCGGGAAATTGACGGCTGATCCTACAAGCTGCACAACAACGTTCAATACTACCGCTATGATAGAGGAGATGCTTACAAGGATTGTGTTCCGGTTGCTATTGGAAATTATCTGAGCAAAATATCATTGACGTAGGAGGTAACACTCACATGGCTCTACGAACGCGTTTGATGTTTGCCTTTCGAGTTACCGGGTCCACTGGAATCAAGTGCACTTTTATACCCATGTACGCCGCGCCTTTGTCAAATGCGGCATGGGCGGTTGCTGGAACAATCCTGAAATATCATGATCAGGAGTAACTTACATCTTGTGAACAACAATACCCACATCTCAGGCTCCGTGATACCCTTCACTTCACGTGCCCAGTCTCTGTAAGTTTTGACAGCCATGACAATAGACTCGGTACCGCCTGAGGTCATGGTACCAGCTCCATCCGGGTTGTTGTACATCCGTAGGCACATTGACACGATCTCAGCTTCCATTTTGCGGACAGCAGGGAAGACGTCCGGATGCAAAGGGTTGGAAACTGTGTAGCGCTCGAAAGCAGCGACAATAACTCTTGACAGATCCTCTCCCCCATCTGTTGAGAAGGGTGAGATAGGAAATGACTATGATAGTTGACGTACGGTAGACTGCCCCTGATAATTTCCCATGTTTCCAATCAGCGTGCGGACCCATTTCGCCATCCATCTTCTCCATCTCTGCTAATATCCACTCCATTGATTTTCCTTCATCTGGGAGAACAAGATGCCGCGTCACATCGGCTCCCTGGGGTACAAGCTTGCCCTCAATATCCAGTCTTGCCTGGTTCATCTGCTGCTGAACTTCCTTTTGCACTGAGGGTACTTTCAACGCTAGCAGTAATATTTGCTGTCTTTCGGTCAGCTTTCATAACAGTAACACTCAGTAAAAGCCACGCACTCTGTAGGTCCATGACCAGGAGTCTTTCAGAGAGTCAGTTATGCCTCGAGCTCGGACATGCCTGCAGAGCTTAAAGGAGTGAGATATGACGAAATAGAAGAACAGTGCTGTCTTTGCTGTCTCGAATGGTGTCCTGGTCCGTAAGAAATCCCTAACCATCATCGGATCTTGCATAATTAGCTGGATAGAGGACATTTTAAGTTGAAATCGACGGGCGAGCGATTCGCAGTGGTAAAAAGAGTGACGCGTCAACGCCTCCTGTGAATTTCGACAATTCACTCGAGAGCTATAATTGACACTCTCGGCCCGCGGCCGGGCCTTAGGATTTTGCCGCATCGCACCGCACCCTGCCGCATCATTGCCGCACCCTACTTGATAGTGTCTTATATCCCTATCTATGTCGTCTATACAGGTCGTGAGTGTGATTATTGATTTAAAAACACTATAATGCGTGGTTTTGAGTTAGAATTACAGTGATAAGACAATGAGGTGCGTTTTGAGTCTTGAAAGCTTGATGGATGCGGCAGTGATGCGGTAGTGGTGCGGCAGTGGTGCGGCAGCGATGCGGCAGTGGCTTCTCCAAACTAAACACTCGTCTCAGGAGCATAGAGGAACGACTCGAGGAACTCAAGGTGCGTTGGCAAGCTTGTGAAACCACTTGTTACTAGTACTCATACATACTATTTCAGCAAGAGAAGGAAGCCTTGGATGACCTCTCTACAGAGCTCGAGCTTACTGATGATGATGACAGTGTGTTGTGCGTCTGAAGATTATGCTCGCGCAAGAAGAAGGACTGACTTTGTTGGTCAAACGACCAGATACAAGATCGGTGAATCTTTCCTTCACCTTCCCCAACCCCGCGCGATGAAACGACTCGAAAAGGATCAGGCGGTTTTATCTGCTCAAGTCTTAGACCTATCAGCAGGCGCAGAACAATGCGAGAAGGAGATGAAGGAGCTGAAAGTTACGTTGTACGCCAGGTTTGGCCGCGCAATCAACCTCGACGAATGAGCAGCATCAGTGTAAAAGTATCGCTCAGACATCACGATGTTATCATCCTCATTGTAGTCTTCTGATTCACGTCATGCATGTCAGATACGCATGTATCTCGTAAAACATGACCGTGGTGCCGTCGATCTGAATCTGAATATTCTCGATATCATACGCGTGTGCATGCAGTACCTCGGAACTCTATCAGGAATTTCTGAATCCCAATGTCGTCGCCAATATCCCAACCACCAACAAATAAGGCGATAGTACAGAGACTGAGATACGAAAGACGAAAAGAAAACAATGTCGACATTGTATGTCCAACAGCAAGCTACAGTCACATACAAGACGAATCAGGACCACTTACTAGGCGACGATGGCGACAATGATGATGGCAGTGTGGAAGTCATGAGCTGAGTATTGTGCATATGTAAAAAAAACAAGACTCACAGATAATGTTATGAATCAATAACATAGCCAGCGACGAAATTTGGACTTCCTAAGATCTAAATTATCCGCTGGTTGGATATCAAAATCATCGTTATAGAAATTATGTTCTTCATCGTTACGTACTCATCGGTAATGGGATTCCAAAGGTAAAGTTCCTACTTCAGCAACCTGGATGGTAGCAATGGGGGGGGGAACTGATTAATGTGTTCCGGCCGCGATGCTTGTACTGCTAGATCACGATCATGGCCACTTGTCTACAACAATGTTTAGATACTTTAGGATCAAGAAACAGAAGTATCAAGATTTACTCACAGTTTTCTGAAGTGGTTTGTAATGTTCTCGATCGTGGCGTACCATGTTGTTTTGATTAGCCAGTCAAATGTTGGCAATCATTGCCTTGTTTACTCTTAGGATGGCATGGGATTGTTGTAGCACACTGGGTGTCGCCACTGGCCCCAATAGCTCCAGCCACGATTAATGAATAGTACGTTGCTTCCATAACAACTTGGAGAGATAAGTGCTTCCGCAGTTATAGACCACGTCAATTTCACCTGACCCGTACAAATTGTATCTCAGCTTTTGCCAAGAACGAAGCACGTACCGGCGGCTGCGGCTGAAGCAATACTGAACGAATTATCAGAATCGAGTTGCAGTAGATCACTTTAGGGAGCATACCTTGGACTTGAAAGTGAACAGAGTCCTTGAAGCCATAGAATACACCGAGCGTGATCAGTCTGAACTTTAAGGAAAGGTCATTCGCGTGGACGCCTTGTAACACGTACACGGCTTCTCACAGGGGCATCTTGCCACGGTCGAAACATTCAGGAATTAGATACGTCGACCTGCTGCCAGGCCCACCCGAATGAACATTGGATTTGCAGCCCTTGCTATATCCGTACCAACCCTGCTGATACCCTCTGGCTAGTACCACCTCTCGCGGATCTCAGATCTTAAATCAACGAATTATCGCTAAATTTGAGCATGGCGAGCGGCTGCACTTGTCCTGTGCTATTTTCTCCGTAGATGGTAAGCACGTCATCAGTGGTGGCCTCATAAATAAAGATATTGCAAAGTGGGCAGTGTGCCTAAGTGAGGTATTGCCAGAGTATCCTGAGGCAAATTGTTGATTCCTATGTACCCTGACCAGTGTCCCCACGCAATGTTAAACATCGGGAAATGTCGCGCATCTGTATTATGACAAGTCATCCTCGACTTTACAAAGTGTCTGCTGCCATTGGAGCCACCGAATGATTGTATTTAGCAGGACAATACTGCGCAAGCGGAATGAGAAGCAGTTAAAAAGCCGATGGACTCCAAATAAGCTGGAACTTACTGCATAAGGAGAAAGAATAGGTCAACGGATCCCGAATGTGTGGTCGCTGTTGCCCGTCCCGTCCCGCAATACACACCACGTCATCTTCTGGATGTCAGCGTTTCAACACGTTGCGGTAAACCCGAACTAGGATGAAGATGAAAGATGAAACAGGGAGCCTTCGTTGTCGTCGGTGGGTGTCGTGGAGGGAAATTTCACGCTATCGCGAGAATAATCATCGCATGGGGTTGTTTGGCGCAATCAATTAGTATTCTGTAGTCTGACAGAAATCATACTGGGACAGTCCTTCCTTTTCAATAGTACAAAGTGCCGCACAAGCCGCAGGATTAGGATTCGAAGACAGTGATCACTTTCTTGCATAATGTACACGCGTGTGTATCACGCTATGAACGTCCGTATATCGTTTCCTGTAATATAAACGTGCAATAATCGCGTCTGCTAACAGGCTTTCAGCTTTTTTTCCGTTATAAAAGTGAATGTCCAGACCTTGAGGGTGAAATTCTAGACGTAGATATATATTGCAATGATTCAAATCAAGATGACTTGAATAGCGACAGTATTCCTTGCAACAAATTCAAGTTTGCAAGGACTTGCCAATAGTTTTTATGTGCACCTCTTCCAGCTAGCCACGCTCCCACTAGCATGGATAACTGGAGAGGTGCACATAAAAACCCGATCACAACCGATCTCCAGGGCCACGGCCCACAACGTCGAACTGAGCGGTGAGCATTTTCATTCGGCAGCCACTGAGAAGACGAGAGCAACATGTTTTCCGGTTCTTTCCGATGACACCAATTAGTGTTATTCCAATGTCCGAGCGATCTCCGAAGAAAAACAGGTCCGAAGTAGTCCGAACGCAGGTGCGGGCGCAAACATAGAGTTTTGTTTAAACTTAGAGTCACAGAATTTGGAGTCGTCTATGATGTGCCTGGCGTAGCATCAATTCATATATACAGCCCGCAATGAATTCTGTCGAGTTCACAATTCGTCAGTCTCGATCATTCACGTTTGAAATGAGCACAGCAGTTGAACCTCGTGCGTTTCACTTTCATGCATTTTTACTAAGGGGCTTGGATATACGGAGGGCTTTGAGAAACCGAGTGCTCAAACCACGTCTGAACCAATATAGGGGAGCCAGAGCACGACTGCTGCAGGATGAGGCATTGCTCGCGGTATGCAGGCTTTGTAACACGACACCGAATCCGATGGCATGTCAAATTTACAAAAGCTCATCAACGCATATCAACTGCATATCGAGCGTGAGATTGCCGTACATCAAACGTGCGATCTTACCTTGTTCGGTGCCGGGCATGTCGTTACTCCTCGTGTAGCAATTATCGCAAATGTCTCGCTTGTCAATGGACATCGACTCGTCGAGTCAGAATAGCGATTTGCGCACAAGAATGGTGGCATCGCGAGGGCCATGACGATTGATAAGAGAGAATCATTCTGCGCATGGCATAAAAACACCGCAACAGATAACAAGTATGATCCAGTGAGTAGACGACCAGTGGCAGAATTGTAGTCGAAGAATGAAGGAAAGGGAGAAAGAGGGACGTACGATCTTAATATAGTATCATAGAATGTGAAATAGGATGAGTATGTCGTTGTGAAATCTTGTGCACTGCCGTAGCATACCGGACTTGATGTAGATCTCCAGTAGAGATGAGATGGCATCGCTAGAAGGAGTATCGCGGTGTGCTGGCACAACAAAGACTCCGGAGAAAACTCGGGAGCGCGCACTCATTTTGCCTCAGCGAGGTACCGGGCTATAGCAACTCGAATCGGGCTGGAACGACTGGATTAACACGGCCTTGGCCAACGTGTGAGTTACCGGACAAAGGACAAGATTAAATACATACATAGGACGTGCTACGTTGCAGTGGTGAACAACTCCGAGGGGCCTGGGCTCGCATCGAAGTGATGGAAAGTTCGAGGGTGTAAGATTTTGTAATGGAATGGATGAGCAACTGGATTGGTTGGCTAGATACTGCATTATACCGAGATCTTGGAAATGGAGGACGCGCGCCACAGATTAGCGCCAGGAAGATAACACCTGCTGATAAGTAACACAAGTACTCATTGATGCAAATGGTGCATCAGACGCAAGATGTCGAACTGACGGGTACCAACGGATGTGCCTTGGATGTGCCTTTAATTTTATGCGAACATGGTAGTAGCACTAGCTAGCCTGGCCCACACGACGACCTAGAGCCCAGGTGAGATAAGTGTTGCGCTGGTGTAAATGACGATGGGAAGAATGCAAGAGATAACCGCTGCAGGACCGAAGGCCGATATCAATGGCAATTCCATTTGAGCAGGAGCAGACAAGCTGTGGTTCGGGAACTGCCGTGTGCAAGGGTCGTTGATCTCCCGTAGGGCCGGATCAGGTATTTGCAGCCGGCTCGTTCTGTGCCGCAACATTCGGACGAACGCCAATATTTGAAGGGTGAGTTTTATTATAAGAATGGCTCGAGCCTCGCCCGGTCGACGTCTCTTTTGTCGCTCACAATTGTTAGAAAGTTTTGTTGTCCCCAAGACTAGGAGCGGTTGCTAGACGGTCAGTTTTAACCTAACGTCTGCAGCATTGAACTCTCCTGAAATTCCAATCAACAGGAACTCATCCCAACCAGGGTCTCTCCGCCAAGATGGCATTCAGTATAACACGCCCATCCTCTCCCCAACTACCTACCTCTACTCCTGTAGATGACCATCTTAGCGCAGCTCTTCACGCCGCTCTCAGTCGCGTACACGACGACATGGTCCACCAAGACAGATCACATCACCCACCACCTGACAAGTCTCGCATAGACATAATCCTGGACTCTGATGTCCTTGCACTTAAAGGCACAGCGGTAGACATCGAACCTGCCTTGCTTTCTGGACATGTCGTCCTCACTCTCTCCGAAGCGACATCCATCAAAGAGATAAATCTTCAATTTCGTGGCAAAACCCGCGTGCCTCCTCCTCCTCACGAACCGTACGTCCTTTCCTTCATCTCAACCTTCTTCTTTGATTGAAAATCTACCCAGAATTCACCTTAACTCGTCTGGGCAGACATACAGCCTGTGCACATATGATTGGTCCTTCCTCGAAGGCGAGAAACGCCACTCTCACACCCTAAAAGCAGGCAAACACCTTTTCCCATTCTCGCTCGCCCTCGGTGGCGCCCTCCCCTCCTCAATCTTCCTCCCCTCTACTAGTACTTCCTCATCATTCATCTCCTACAAACTTCGCGCAACTGCCGTCCGTCCCGGTCTCGCGCATAACCTTCACGCATCCCACCCCGTCGCCCTACTAAGGAGCTTTGCAGCAGACTCGCTCGAGTATCAGCAGACACTTGAAATAGAGAACACATGGCCTGATAAACTCATGTACACTCTCGTCCTCCCCCATCGCGCTTGGGCTGCCGGCGATACCCTCACTGCCCTCTGCAAATTTATCCCTCTCACCAAAGGTGTCCGTGTCCTTAGTGTCCTCACCAACCTTAACGAAACTGTGAAGATCCCTTCAAGGGGGACCGAATACACCAGATCCGTTGTGGCCACAAAACACGAGGTCAACAATGGCAAACTCAAGCTTGTCAGCGAAAGTTGGTATGGCATCAGGCAACCCCTCGGCTCAGGTTCTACATTGCATCCCCTTGGCGCTAGCGGTGTTAGTGTGCCCGCATCCCCTGCTCAGGAGGATAGACCGCCAAGTTTAAATCCACCTGATCTATCCCTCCATCTAGTCCCAAGCACACCATCTTCATCTTCTTCTCATTCCCACTCTCAGCCAACCGCAAGTTCCTCCTCCGCTCCTTCACATGATCCCTCACTCTCCCACGACGAACCTCCAGACCCTGCTTTAGACGGATTCACCTCAACAGACCTCATTTCCCCGCTCTCCCTCACCCTCCCACCAAATCTCCCACCGTCTCACCATCTCGACCCAATCCACATCTCGCACCGAATCCGCTGGTCCATCCTTATGTCAAACCTCGATGGGCACACTTCTGAACTCCGCTGCAGCCTCCCCATAACCGTACTCGATGGTCGTCTCCTCCCAGAAGCTCGCGCCGGTGGGCGTTGGGTCCGCCGCGTCGTCTTGGGAGATTACGTCCAAGGTGAAGGCGAGGGCTCTGGCGCAGGCATTTTCGGAGAAAGAGATGACGACGAGGAGGAAGGTGAGACACTCCCCAGTTACACCGCTCATGTCAGGGACCGCGTCACCAACGCCTTCCTACCCGCCGGATCCACTATGCGCGTCGCCAACCCCTACATGTCCACAGCAACACTCATCTCCCCCACACCAGGTAGTGCAACCAGCACGTCCCTCCCACAGCGTCCAGGAGCGAGTTCGCCACCACACCCACATACACACACACTCCCACACAGCGTACTCGATTGGATCAATTCTGAACTTTTATCTCATCCACGATCGCCGCACTCCGATCCCACGAGCCAAGTCCCAAGCCGAATTGTTTCGCGCGCGCCTAGTCCCGAACGGCGTGTGCGGGGAGCAATGGGGCCGCCTGCAGCTATCTCTGTCCCAGATTCGCACAGACCTGTTCAGGCTGCAGTATCTAGTTCAGAAACGCATAGACCTCCAGTGGTATCAGGCCCTGAAACGTATACTCACTCACCGCCTGCATCCCGTACGCAAGGCACTTTGCTGACGGTCGCAATGAAGCCACTTCCTTCTGGGTGGCTTACTGGGGGCTCGAGGACCGGGAGCCATTCGAGTCTTGCTGGGATGACCAGTGGACACGGGTTGGGAATGACGAACGTCAGTGGGTCGTATGGGGTGTCTGGGCATGGAGGGGTATCTGTCACAGCTGGATCTGGTGGTGTGAGTATGAGCGGAGGTGGAGGACTCGGAGTCCATCCCCATTCACGATCATTCGGGAATCTGGTATCGCCACCCCAACCACTCGAATACCCACAAGGATTGACCTCTAATACGGGAGGATATTCACGTCCGCGTGCTGCGTTTACCGTCGGTGGAAGTGGTGGCCAGACGCCTTATTTCAACGGTGCGCATTCTTCGCCGCATAGCCCTCGTACACCTCCCGCTGAGATCGCGGAGAGCACTATTTGGGCGAGGGGATTTACGGAGGCAAATTCGAGCGGTGCTGGGGCGCATGGGGAGGAGTTGGATGGGGTGGATGGGGTTGAAGCGAGTGTGGGAGGTGTCCGAGAAGGGAATGCAAGTGGTGTTCTAGATGGTGAAAACGTGCACGCGAATGCAGCGCCCGACTATCGCGTGTCGTTTCAGGGATGTGTCCCTCCACTGTCGAGTTTGGCGGGTTTGCCGAGTTATGAGGAGGCTGCTGGATCTGGAGTGCGACAGGAGAGGCGACGGTCCAGTCCACTTGATGGGTTGGGATCTGGATTGCGTTTGAGTTTCGATGGAAGACGGGGTGCGTTGGAAGGGAGACATTCTCCTCGGGATGGTGGACGTTCTCCTCGTGATGGGCGACATCCTATCCTGCAAGACGGGTCGCATCATATTTTGCATGACGAGTCACATTCTAGCATGTATGACGGGCGATATTCTAGCATGCACGACGGTCTCCATCCAATTCAACATGACAGGCCTCCTTCTAGTCCACACGAAGCGCGGGACGGAGTACGGTTGAGGGTGCCGATTCCTCGGTGGAGGATGGAGAGCGGTGAGGGGTCGTAACGTTTGTGAGTGCTCCTCGCACTCGCGTTGCTGTCTCCTTGGCTCGACTTGGCACATTGGCTTGAACTCCTAGTTTCTCACATTTGACATCGCATCTCCGTTGACCAAAAGAATCATTGAAGAATGACGGACGACCTCCCTCGTCGTTTCGCATACTAAAGAACAATATGATTCATCTCATCTCGCCTCTCTATTCTGTCCCCAACTCGCATCCCCATTCATTATAGTTTTCCGATAGACAATAGACTGTGAATTATGTGTAGACTTATATTGTATGTATTCAGAGTCTCGGGACTTGGTGTCGAGGCTTTAGTGTAATAAGCATTAATGGGCATCTGAGGAATACTGCTACGATGACCGATTCAGGCGAACGCGTTGCTACTACGTATGGTTCTAAGTTAATGGTAGGAAGGACCAAGCACATGCTGGAAGGTAAGCTTTGGCAAGCGACAAGTCCTTCAGAGGACGGGAAAATGTAACTGCGATCACTGCTGCGCTCCAGTGTATGATATCAACTACTCTACACCTGCCGCTGCTAGCTAGTTAAACCTCTCATTCATCAAGTCCGCAGTCAATTGTCTTGCACCCATTAGTATTGGTCCAGCAGCTCCAGCTGCTATTTTTTTTGTCAGATCGTGACTATGTCATGTGCGGTGATCGATTGATCGATTGATCTGTGATGCGGGGTTAATACGACTACTAGTGCCAGCCTGGGCCGCATAATTGAAGTTAAAGACCAGAATGGTTTATTTAGCAAAGGGACTGGTATTGGTATCTCAGCTGGCCAATCTCTTCCCCACATCCTGGTTTTCAGTATGGCGACTGACCCGTTTCCCCAACACTTACCCACGCTGGATAGGCTGGGAGTTTTTGATCCTTCCAATGTCTCCTCATCTGAGATAGCCGCTGAGTGGCTCAACGCTTTCTCTGCTGCAATAACTCAAAGTGATACCGCAGCTATTGTCGACCTCTTTCTCGAGGATGGCTTTTGGAAGGACGTGATTGCACTGACTTGGGATCTCAGGACATTCAGAGGAAGGAATGACATCAAGAAACTCTTGGATGCTCGTCTCGCTGCTACGGGTCTTTACGAACTGTGTCTCTTACAGGAGCCCTTGACTGAACCTGTGCTGCAAAACGTTTTCCCTGATTTCGCTTGGTTGCGGTTTTGCTTTGGTTTCACCACCAAGCATGGCAAGGGTACTGGGGTTGTTTATCTCGTTCCCCTTCCAGATTCAAAGTGGAAGGCATACACTCTGTTGACCTGCCTTGATTCGTTGATCAATTTCCCTCAAAAGGTGCGCGTCCCCGTTCTTTTGTGAGCACCTGCTGATTCTACGGAAGCTCGGTAACCTTAGAAATAAAGAGGCCGATCATGGCAGTTGGGAGGAGAAGCGGCGTCAAGAGACTGAGTTAGCGAACAATGACCCAACCGTGATCGTCATCGGTGCAGGACACAGTGGCCTTGAGACAGCGGCACGCTTAAAGTACATTGGTGTACCCACGCTTGTCATCGATAAGAAGCCTCGGGTCGGGGATAGCGTTCGTCTTGTTACAACTTTGGAATTCAACTAACGCTAACAGCTCAAGGACGGTTTCATAGTGGAGAGACCGTTACAAAGCTCTTTGTCTGCATGATCCGACTTGTTCGTGGTTTGTCTTCTGTGGAAAGGTTATGTCTAACAAACTTACAGATTATAACCAGACGCTTTACCTGAAGTGGGTGGTTCGTCAGACCTCACTTTGATTATTTCGTGATGCGTTTCGCAGCTTTCCACCAACATGGCCACTCTATACGCCAGCTGCAAAAGTACAATACTATCTACACAATGAACGTTTACTGACTCTAGCGATTACAGCTGGCAGACTGGTTGGAAGGATATGCAAGGTTCCTTGAGCTCGACGTTTGGACTGCCTCAACGATTACCAAGACGTCTTGGAACGATAGCACGAAAGCCTGGACTGTAGAGATCAGTCGCGGCGGAAAAGGTACTAGGGTTCTAACCGTTAAGCACCTCGTTTTCGCCACTGGATCTGGAGGTCGCCCGATAGTTCCCGACATCCCCGGGAAGGTATGTGATGATCAATTACTTCACAGATCGAAATATAAACTCATAGACGCAGGCAAGCTTCAAAGGGTCTACCATGCATTCGTCAGAGTTCAAATCCGCGGCGAATCATGTTGGTAAAAAAGCAATCGTAGTCGGGTGCTGCAATTCTGGTTGGTCCATCTCTTCTTTCGTATCGAATAAAGGTCTAGATATTTTATTAGCGCACGACATTGCTCAAGATTTCTGCAGTCACGGTGCCGACATCACAATGTGTGTCCTTTGCTAGTGTCATTTTCATCTCTCATCGATTACTAGGTATCAGCGATCGTCAACACTCGTGATCTCGGCGGAGTCGGTGGCAGCAATGCTAGGCGGTAATTGTTCCCGCGATTCTTGATAGCTTCGCCTAAATTTTCTTGCCTAGCTATCTATAAGGACGGCTTCCCTATCGAGTTGGCTGACACTTATAATACTTCGCTGCCATGGGCGGTTGGTAGGCTACTGCATCAGCGCATAACTCCTGCGGTCGCTGAGACTGCAGACAAGTACGTCGAACGATTCGAAGGCTCACTTCCAGATGCATTAATCATAACCACAGGGAGATTCTAGATGGATTGGCGAAGGTTGGCTTCAAGACCAATTTGGGCATAGATGGAGCGGGTGTTATGTCCCTTTACCTGGAGCGCGGTGGTGGCTACTACATCGGTGCGTGTGCCTCTGATGCACGATGAGGATGTTTCTCAACAGCTTCCAGACACTGGAGCGAGCAAATCTATCATTGACGGAGACATCAAAATCAAGAGCGGTTCCACAATCGAGTCCTTCACGGAAAACGGCCTTCGGTTTGCTGATGGCACCGAGCTGCAGGCAGATGTCATAGTGTTTGCTACGGGGTATGGTAATATTTCACTCCGTTGAGCAGGGCTCATACTTGCCTACAGCTATGGCGATCCCCGTGACTTCATGCGCGACGTCTGTGGAGATGAAGTCGCATCAAAAATCACCAGGGTCTGGGGTTTAGATGAAGAAGGGCAATCTGCGGGAGCGTGGAGGTACTGCGGGCATGATGGTCTGTGGTTCGCAAATGGTATGCGCGTCGTCTTGTTATGGGCACGTCGGTTTCATTTTGTTGATGAACAGGTAATTTGGCTTTATCGCGTTTCCACAGTCTCCATTTGGCCCTGCGTGAGTTCCTTCCTTGTGATATATCGAGCGTTGCTGATGATCGCAAACGTAGAAATCAAAGCGATAGAAGAAGGTATTTTGAACAAGGCGGATGTGGTTATTTGATGATGTTCCAAGGATTTGCTCACAATCGAGGCTGGAAGACGTGGAGACTGTACGCAAACTGTACGAGTACTTATTGTATGAAAGGTTGTATGCACAATGAATTCAAGGGAATTTACTGGAGCCCTCGTACGTGGAAAACAACATCTTTATTGACTTACTATCATAGGATAGCACACAGGCGTAATACACCTGATTCAATCATTGGGCTCTCTGTTCATGTTGTCATTAGCGAATCTTGGTCGATACTTCCAGGTAATGCCCTTCAACTTGGGCTTTCTGCGGCTTATCATGATATAACTTTCGCACTACCTCTGTTCAGGCCAAAGCGACACTTTGCGGTGTAAAGCTCCAGCATCGACACCATCCACACTTCAGTCACACAACCACCAACAGCCGATCTCATTGGCATGCCTTCCAAAGGAAAGAAACGAAAAATATCAGACCTCACAAGCGAAGTTACGAGCAGGTTATTCCTTGCCCTGGCTGCTCCTCAGGAGAATCATTTGGACGAAACGGATGAGTAGGAATCAACTAAGAACTTATTTGCATTTTTTATTTTTACAATTCCTATGATCAAGACATGGGAGTCCAGGACTCCCACCGTGTGGAGGGCGTCACATCATGTTTAAGTTTTTGTAATTTTTTATTCCTCTGGGCAGGAAGTGGGAGTCCAGGACTCCCACTTCGTATACTAAGGATGTTACTCCATGTTTCAGTTTTTAGTGTCATATTCCTCTGGGCAGGAAATGGGAGTCCCGGACTCCCACTGTGCACAGGGACATCAATACTACTATCAGTCCCGTTTCCTCTTCTACGTCAATGGCGACCAGTACATCCTCCCTACTATACCTATTCTACTACACATACTGAACGGTGCTTGACGGCGGTGGATTTGTTACCCATCGGCACCATATCGTACACTCTGCTGAAGAATCAGGTTGTCGACATTACATTCAACACAGATACTGCCGCAGGGGGCCCTGTGAGTCCATTTTCAAAACACCATGCATTGATTGATTGAGACTGACATATATTGACAGCATCCGTTCCACCTGCATGGGGTACGTCTCAGCAGATCATCCACACATACCTGATGTACTGATAAAATGTGGTTCGTAGCACACCTTTGCGGTCGTCAGAAGTGCTGGAAGTAGCGCTTTTAACTATAGTAAACAATGTTCCCCCATTTTTGACGTGGAAGTGATATTCGAAGTCTTCTCAACAGCCGTCTGTGAAGTTCGTCAGCACACGAAGGTGGACGACGTCCATGTAATGTGTATCCCGCGGGGAGAGCGGAACACCCGCGGAGGTTCGTTAATATGCTTGGAGGCAGCGGAGTCACATCATTTGCCATTGGTCACGTTATTTGAGCTGTGGAGTCTGCGATACTTGCAAGGAGGTAGCGGTGGAAAGGGGCCGCGGGTAGCCACCATGTCAAATGGAAGGTGTACACTGAGGTGTCAGTGAGTTCTTAAGCTTGCAAGATGCACGCAATGGTTCTCAGAGTACTTTTCTGACAGAGCGTGCAGTCGCTGGAAACAGCCATTTCTGGTATCAAGATTTGTTTGATTTACTGTCAAAGGTGTGTAGGTGGTGTTTCTTGTAGTATGATAAACTCTGCCGCTTCAAGTTGGATGGGGAGGAAGACGAAGGCGCGAAGCATATGTGGCCCGTGAATGTCTTGCGAGCTCCGTGGCTGTCACTGTACGCCAGGTATCTCCCATCTCAAAGGAAATCAAGAATGACACACAGCGACTGTATGTTATTCGGAATAACAAGCAGTTACTGTGTGTCATTCTCGAGAGGCCATCGAACTCTTTTTGAACTGGATGACCGAGACGTCACAGTGGCTGATGAGACTCTGTTTCTCATAGCCGTACAATACGCCGCACGCCAGTAGAACGATGAAAATCATAAACTGTTAGGTGTGTTCCAGCTGAACAAGTTCGGAGTTGTGCATAACCTGCTGTCTAAAATAACCCCACGCGTGGGAAGTCGGGATCGAGCGCTAACCAAGCGCTAACTGCACTTTGAACCGAATAACGGCAAGCCAGGCTCATGCAGATGGCCCCTCGATATTATTACTCCAGCCAATCGATAATGGGCGCTTCGAAACACATCTTTGGCTCATGCCTGCTGTGTTTTCACCCTGCGTCCGCCTCCCTCGTTCAATACCTCTACACACTCCTACTCAGTCGTCCCTCCAATTTACTCAATGAACGAAGACCGCCATCTTCAGAAGAAGCGTCGGATATCACAGAACCAAAGTCGATCAAATTCGCATTTGGCAGAGGAGAAAGGCCAGAGGCTAGTCAATGCTGTATGCGTCTTCGCCATTACGACTACGCATTATTTCTAATTATGATTTTAGTCGTCCTTTCTTCCGCCTTCCAGGAATGAATCTCGCAGAGGATTACTGAGGTCCTTGCGCAAGCGCATCGCTCAAAGCACTGGACAGTCTCCCAACGCTGAACCTATAGCTGCAAGTTCCAGCAGACAGGGCCTCCTACACTCTCAGACAAGCCAGGTATGTACATTATTGGTGTGGCCCATGTTTCATCTAATGGCAGCAGGATCTTTCACTACTCACCACTATCACTCTTGAACCAAATCCTGACCAGTCTTCCGACTCGGGCATTGCAAACACAAGTTCGGCCATCACAGTTTGTAATTTTATTATTTCTCTTTCGATCATGTACTAAGTGCCCTCATCAGTCCGAAAAATCTGACCCAAAGCTTGTACAGGCAACACTTGCGAAGGCCAAAGCAGGTGTCGACGGAATCGGCATTGTCTCAGGAAAGGTGGAAAATGTCGCTTCAGCATCCGACCACCTGCAATCCGTTCCCGATACGATCGACTCGTTCTCCAAGATTCTCAAAACATTTGAGAAGTTCCACTCTGTCGCTACAATGCTTACGAATGTACGGGCGTCTAGCTCAATTGTGTATCTGGCTGATCTTCGTACGTAGGTCCATCCCTACGCAAAGGTGGCATTGGGTATCTTCACCTGCGCATCCAAGGTGTGCTTGATTCTATTCTATACTCTTACACTTCGCAGGTTGCTAAGATTGTATGGGTGACAGATGATTCTCGACCAGGCGAACCGGGATGATCAAGTGTCCCGGCTGCTCTCGAAGATATCGGAAGTCTATGCTTTATTAATGGAAGGAGAGGGCTTGGTTAGAATTGCATCCATGCCAGAGATATGCGAAAAGATTGCGCGGCAGACGCTGGAGTGTGCCGACTTTGTCGTCCATTACTCAGATATGAAGAGTTTTTGTGAGTCTTTTGCACGACAGTTGTCCCCCCAAGACTCAGCATCTCTTTACAGGGCGAAGACTTCGCAAGCACGTCTTCAACGAAACAGAGGCCACGATTCAGCGTCACAACGAGGTTCTCGACAACCTCATGCAACAGTTCAGAGATAAATTGGTTCTGACCAACACCGAAACCGTGCACCGTATTGGTATGATCAACTTTAAGTTCTCTTTGAGCCTTGTCTGAAATTCGATACCGATGATTCAGCCGAGGATCAAGACATCAACGGCATGGAATACGTGCATGGCGCCGGTCGGAATACGGCCAAGAATTGTCTCCCAGGCACTCGGGAAGACATTCTGTCTGACATCAAGTGCTGGATCCGTAGCACGGGTGAAGACGTGCCACGCATCTTATGGTTGTCTGGCACAGCAGGGAAGGGCAAATCAGCCATCGCTCATACCATAGCCAACTGGTCTCACGAGCGTGGGGGAATGCAAGCATGTTTCTGCTTCGACCGCACAAGGGAAGCCGAACGCCGCCACGAAAAGATATTCACCACAATCGCGCGCGACTTGGCTGATTGCGATATCACCATGCGGGGAGCATTGGCGCGTGCAGTTCATGACGACAACGAGCTCAAGCACACCATAGACATTTCAAGACAATGGCAAAAACTAGTCGTAGGACCGGTCAGAGAGGCTTCGAAAGCAATCACCGCACCCGTGCAGATAGTCATTGATGCGTTGGACGAGAGTGGCGACGCGAATACCCGGGAACACATTCTTCGTCTGCTATCTGGGAAGACGGACGTTTCTTCCTCCCAGCCCGCTGAGTTGCCAGCAAATGTCCGCATCATCATCATCTCCCGTCCACTTCAAGATATCCGGGATGTCCTGTATGCATCACATGTCCACCATATCTCCATGGATGATATCCCGCCTGTGTCCACACACAATGACATCCGATTATACATTTCGAACAGGCTCGCAGGACTGCGCAACTTCAACGACGCGCACTTCAATACACTTGCCGAGAAATCCGACGGTCTGTTTGAGTGGGCTCGTCTCACCTGTGAGTATATCAAGGGCACGAACAAAGTTGGCCTGAGTCCGGCGGGCAGATTTGATGCTGTGGTTGCTGGAACATCTGAAACAGGAACACGTCTGTTGGATATGATGTATGCACGCATCCTAGGAGAAATCATGCCGAAGCACGAGCACAGGGAAGCTATCCCAGTGTTTTGCTCCGTAATGGGGCAAATCCTTGCCTCGTTGGAGCCACTTCCCATGCCTGCATTAAAAGTTATGCGACTACATTTTCCTGATGGACGCAGCCATTACGATGTGGAAGATGTCATTAGGTCCCTAGGTTCGCTTGTCACCAGTGTCACGGATCCTCAGACTCCCATACGTCCCCTCCACGCGTCCTTCTACGACTTCCTCACAGACAAGTCGCGGAGCCATGACTTCTTCGTCGATAGGTCATTAGTACATAGCGACCTTGCCTTTGCTTCCCTTCGGGTCATGGATTCGAAGCGCGGGCTTCGCTTCAACATCTGCTCCTTGGAAAATTCTTACCTGCTCAACTCTTCTGTCCCTGACTTGGAAAAACGAGTAAAGGACTCCATTCCAGCCCAACTATCATACTCATGTCGATTCTGGGGGACTCATGTCGGCTTCACGCGCTTCGAATCATCGCTCGCCAAGGAAGTTGAAGCTTTCTTCGATGGAGAGCGCCTTCTTTGGTGGTTGGAAGCATTGGCCCTGATGAAATGCCTCAGTGGCTCGGTGGTGACTCACTTATCTATCACAGATTGGTTTTTGGTGCGTAGCTCAATTTTATTTCTTGTTTAACAAATTCTTATGGGTAGTGGGGTGGTTGTAGGGTCATGCCGAGTTCACGCATGTCAGTGACGCTGCCAGGGATACCCTGCGTTTCGTCCGAACTTTCGCAAGCACCATTTTACGCAGCACTCCCCATCTATACCTGTCTGCTCTGCCGTTTGCTCCAACACAGTCGAGAATGTTTCGCACGTTCGCTGCAAAGTTTCCTTGCACCCCCCGCATTGTTGCTGGCCATGTCGAAAATTGGCCTCAGATGGAAAAGATCATCCACGCGAATGACGAGGTTCACTCAGTTGCAATTTCACCAGACGGAAAACGCATCGCGTGTGGTTTATATGACGGAACGATCCATGTGTGGGATATAGAGACTGGTGAGGCATTGTATGACCCTCTTCAAGGTCACACTCGCCCTGTTTCGTCTGTCGCATTCTCGCCGGATGGACGTCGCATCATCTCAGGTTCATGGGACAAAGCAGTTCGGGTGTGGGATGCGAAGACTGGCGAGGCATTAGGATCCCCTCTTCAAGGCCACACTGAGTGGGTTCGGTCAGTTGCAATCTCACCGGATGGAAAATGCATCGTGTCTGGATCGGACGACAAGACAGTTCGGGTGTGGAATATAGAGACATGCGAGGCATTCGGTGCCCCACTCCAAGGGCACACTGACTGGGTTCGGTGTGTCGCAATCTCACCGGATGGGACATGCATTGTGTCTGGATCAGATGACAGGACAATTCGGGTATGGGATATGGAGACATGCGAGGCATTTGTTACCCCACTCGAAGGGCACACAGGCTCGGTCCGGTGTGTCGCAATCTCACCAGATGGGAAGCGCATCATGTCTGGTTCGGACGACACGACCATCCGGGTGTGGGATATGGAAACTGGCGAGGCATTAGGTGCCCCTCTTCAAGGCCACACTAGCTTAGTGAGGTCAGTCGCAATCTTATCGGATGGAAACCGCATTGTGTCGGGTTCATCTGACCAGACGGTCCGAGTGTGGGATGCGAAGACGGGCGTGGCATTAGGGTTCCCTCTCCAAGGCCACACTCAGTCAGTTTGTTCTGTCGCAATCTCGCCTGATAGAAACCGCATAGTCTCCGGTTCATATGACAAGACGGTCCGGGTGTGGGATGCCAACACCATTATGGACAAACCATTGGTTGCTGCCCTCCAAAGCCACACTGGCTCCGTCAACTCTGTTGCAATCTCACCAGATGGCCATAGCATCGTATCCGGTTCAGATGACACAACAGTTCGGGTGTGGGACATGGAGACTGGGAAGGCATTAGTTGCCCCTCTTGAAGGGCACACTGGATCTGTTCAGTCAGTCGCAATCTCGTCGGATGGGAAGAGCATCATGTCTGGTTCAGCCGATAAGACCATCCGCATATGGAATGTGGAAACTGGGGATGCATCGGGCGTTCTCAAAGGTCACACTGATGATGTTCGGTCAATCGCAATCTTGCCGGACAGAAATCACATCGTGTCTGTTTCAGATGACAACACAATCTGGGTGTGGCATATTGGGACTGGCGAGGTACATCGTCTCAGTGGTCATTTAAACTGGGTTCGGTCTGTTGCAATTTCATCGGACGGAAATCGCATAGTGTCTGGCTCAAAAGATAGGACCATCGGGGTGTGGGATATGGGGACTGGCGAGCTATTGGGCGCCCCTCTCTATGGCCACCATGGCTATGTCCTCTCTGTTGCGATCTCGCCGGATGTATGTCGCATTGTGTCTGGCTCAGATGACACGACCATCAGGGTGTGGGATATTGGGACTGGCGAGCTAGTGGGCGCCCCTCTCCAAGGCCACACTGACTCCGTTAACGCTGTTGCAATTTCCTCAGATGGTAGTCGCATCGTGTCTGGCTCGGATGACAAGACCGTCCGAGTGTGGGACATGCAGACGGACGAGGGAGTTGGTGCCCCTTTCCGAGGGCACACTGGACCCGTTCGGTCCATCGCAATCTCGCCTGATGGCAAATACATCGTGTCTGGCTCATCCGACAAGACCATCCGGGTGTGGGATATAGACCTTCTAAATCGGCACCGACCATTATGTTTTTCATCCGACCCGACTCATGCCCTTCATTCCGCCTCTTCCTTTCTTCCAGATTATAAGGGTATTTTCTAAGTCGGTTGGGATCAGCAACAGGTTAGGATGCCATTTTTGGAATTCAACTTACGTATCACACATAAGCATATAGCAAAAAACGCGCAACTAGATTCAATCCTAGATGCGCACGTACATGGGAAATGTGATGTGTTACTACGATAAGAATACGTTAAGCCACACCACG
>JRHT02000094.1:0-52441 GCA_011800875.2 Suillus brevipes Sb2
GTCTTCTCTCACACGAGCTGGTTCTCGAAAACCACCCCGTGGGCTCTTTCGCGTGTTCTGGGGTAAGCCAATTTCGCTCGGTCTTCTATGTAAAACGGAGCCCGCGGCTCTGCTTCGGATTATCTACTTCCGAAGCAAATATTTACGACCTGTTGCAATGCGTTCCACAGATGCCTACGTGTGCTTCATCTGGGTTGTATGCATGACTGTCAGACTGACCTCCATGCGAAGGTCGCGTCGAGTATCTTGACTGATGTGTTTGCTTGTTTCTCGTTGTGGTGACAGATGCATTCTCGATCAGGCAGACTCCGATGTTGCTGTGGCCCGTCTGCTCTTGAAGGTTTGATTCGTTGATCAAGGAGATATGAGCCAATATTCCATACATGCTATCGAGACAGCGCGACGGATACTTGAGTGTGCAGACTTTATCACACATCACTGGCACTCTGAGACGAAGAAGTTTTGTGGGTTGATTCGTCATGGTCTGGGGCTAAAAATAATCTTTGCACAGGGACACGAATTTGCAAGAACATCTCCATTGACATGGACATCGCGATTCAAAGCGCCAGCGGAGCTCTCGACGGTCTCGTTTAACAATTCCAAAATCGAGTGGCTTGTGGTGCCTTGACCATTCACCGCATGGGTAGACCTCAAACTTACTCTGATATTCGATGGCCCGTCTGTAACGGTCTGTTAGAGGTCCTCGCCTTCAACAACATGAAATGTAAGCCCGATTCCAGACTGAACACCCCCAAGCCTCGTATCCCAGGTACATTCTGTCCGAGATTAAGTCCTGGATCGGAAGCGCTGGGAAGATGTTCCCCACATCCTACGGTTGCATGGAACGGCAGGAACAGGCAAGTCGGCCATTGCCCACCCAATATCCAAATGGTTTAATGGGATTGGAGCTCTGGAAGCTTGCTTCTGCTCCAAACTCACGCGGGAAAGGGGGCGCCGTCTCGAGGTTTATTGTTGCACACGTCTTGATGATTATTGCTGTATTCTAAGAGAGAGGCGACTCAAATCTCCGGCAGCTGATTCTTCGTCTGCTCGCCAGCAGGCTGCCTTCTTGGAGAATCGGATTTCTGGTGAACCTCCGTATTCTCGTCACTTCTCTCGTTCACTGGAAGGCATCTGCAATGCACTGCCCACCCTGTCACATATTCGTTGTATATTCACAAAACAAGGCGTCCTGCTTTACATATCCGCCAGGTTGTCAGATCTGCGCAATATTTTCAACAATACACGCTTCCACGCCCTTGCTCAGAAATCTGACAGCCCGTTTGAATGGGCTCGTCTTACCTCTGAGCGGCATCAACCAAATGGGCAGTACTCCGATGCGTTTCGACGCCGAGGTTGCTGGAACATCTGCATCAGGAACCTGTCTGTTGAACGATATGCACGGACGCATCATGCCAGAAATCATGCCAGAGGACGATAACAAAGAATCGACCGCTATGTTTCTTTCTGTGATGCGGGTATTCTACATCATTGGAACCGCTCTGCGTTGACCGCAACGTAAATGCATTCGCCATGCAAGGATGACTAGTACGACGTAAACTCAGTCATCGCTTGTCACCGGCATTGCTGATTGTCGAACATTTATATGCTCCTTCCTTCTGTGACTTTCTCATAGAGAAATCGCGGAGCAAGAAGTCCTTCGTTGATCTGACATCGATACACGATCTTACCTTTGCCTCGTTGCAGGTCATAAAGCACAGACTTCGCTTTAACTCTGCTCCTTGAAGAGTTCTTACTTGCCCAAATCTATTGTCCCCGATTGAGCGAAGGAGTTCATTCCGGCAGAGTTATTGTACTCATGTCAATTCTGGATGATACACGCGCAAACGTCCCCCTTTCAACCATGCCTAGCCAAGGTTCCTTATCTGGCTGGAAGCAGCGCTTCTGCGGGGTCTTTCTCGTCTATCAATAATCTCACGGGTAGTTGCAGGGTCATGCAGGGTATATGCATATTGGACGCCGCTGCACGGATACCCTGTGTTGTTCAAACCTCTGGGGCCATTATTTCACAAAGCACTCCACATTTATACTTGTCTGGTCTGCCGTTTGCTCCAATCCAATCGAAGATCTCTAGGCAGTTACCGCAATACCCTTCGCGTGTTTTCGGCCTATGTCGCACATTGGCCTCTAAAGAACATTTCCTCACGTGCAGCTCGGGCACGCTTTATCGCTTGCAATCTTGCCAGATAGAAATCGCATCGCGTCCGATTCAGTTGATAGAACAATGCGGGTATGGGACCCGAAGAACCGGCAGGTTGAGGGCATACCGCTCGCTTGATATACCTTCGATTTTCGCCAGGTGGAAAACGGACCGCTTATGGCCCAGCTGACAGGACGGTTCTGGTGTGGAACCCAGGACTGACAAGTGGATTGGGTGCCCCTCTCTTGGGGCAAGCTGATGCCGTCATGTCTATTGTAGTCTCACCATATGGATAATATTCCGTATCAGGCTCAAACGACATGACAATCCGGATATGGGATGCGGATACTGGGGAGGAGTCTTGAGTTTCTTCTCCGATGGCACACCCTCTTCGTTCCCTGTGTTGCAATCTCTCCTGATGGAAACGCAGTATCTCTGATTCAGCCGCTGCACATCGGGCTTTACAATGCACACTGGTGTTTGGTCGATTGCAATTCGACCGAATGGAAACATCGTAGTGTTCGCTTGAGACGACAGGACGATCCGGGCTTGTGACACAGACTAACTGCGAACAGGGCACGGGACACCCCACCCGAGGACATGCCGTGACGGACTACGTTTGGTCTGCCACAATCTCGCCAGACACACAACATATAGTGTCTAGTTCCGATCATATGATGAACCGAATATAGGATGCGGAGGCTGGCGATGTACTGGGCACCTGTCCATTTACCTCAATGATATACTAGTGATACCCAACGATGGCGTGCAGCTGGACTCCAGTCATTTCGCGCATGGTACCTCATGGCATGAGTGTCAGGAACAGTGAGCTGCGCTGTCCTTGTGATAATGTTCCTCGTAGATTTCGCTATTGGTGGATGCACAATATACATAGTACAACCCCTGAAGTGGTAGCATGTGTGCAGTTAGTAGCTAGTAGAGATTGGCTTAACGAATCTCACGGGATTTGTTAGTATCAGGTGTACTTGAATGGCGGCTTTTCAGACATAACTTACTGTATGAGAATTGACGTGTCTCTTGCAACTATATCAAAGTTCCTAGGTACCCATACACACTGGACCGAAAGATTGAGAGGTGCTAACCTTTCACTCTTTCACTCATCCCTGACTTTTATTTCATCTGGCAACCGCGACCCCAGCCATCTCAATGCACAAGCCAGCATAAATAAGATGAAAAATACTGCATTCCCTCCGAGAAGGTTGTGTTCCTTTGACGCTGCGAAGAGCGAGGTCGTAAAGGCAGGCCCAATGGCACGGGCAATTGACGCGGATGTTTGTGCAAGACCATTGATGGTGCCAAGTGTATTCTTTGTAGGAGCAGAAGCTGTGATAATCATCAAGAGAGTCCCTGTACTGAGGTGAATAACTTGTAAAGACAAGTCGATGCCATTGCAATACGCACCAAATCCCATACCGCATATGGACGACAGAACTAGTTGGAAAAGTAAAGCAAACGTGACTGCATAATCAGCTCCTCCCCTTGCGCGCGCAAGCCACGACATGACCGGCAACACGACCATGAGCGATACATAGGACGACACTGACACTCTGAATAGGCGCTTTGGACCAAGCCGATCGACAAGTTTGGCGAAGAACAATGCCTGAAAGACGCCGTCCATGATTCCGAACAACGCCAGCCACGACCCTATAGATGAAGGATTAAACCCAAGACCACCAAGATAGGTAGGTGTCGAATAGAATAGCGGCACGAGAGCCCTGCGAGAAATGTCAAGGAAAGCAAACATGGCATAGTTGACAATTGGTATAACAACGGTAGGTGTGAGCAGAGATCGCAAAGAGGTATCTGCCATGGGTTTTTGAGGCAGTGGTTCACCACTTGAAACGCCGAGCGCGGCTGATGTCAACTTTGGTCGACGCTTTGTTGATAATGTCTGCTGATCGTGAGCAATGAGTGCGATAATGCAAGTATCAAGGACCTACTTCTTCTAAGAACAGTGTCATAATGAAAAGGACTAGAGCGAACAAACAGGCTGCTACCGCGCAAGGCAGAAAGTATGGATATTTTCCCCAAAATGAATTGGCAAATAATACGGGCCAATGGTCTTGCGGCCGCGCGAGTGTTCCGCCCATCAAAGGACTGAAATGCGGATTATTTACCACCCCGACAGTTGCCAAACGTACTTACCCGATAAAGCCTCCAAGGCTCCAGACGATTGGGATCAATGCAAACGCCTGAGCCATGTTTGTGGAGTCCGTCGATTCACCTATCATAGTCTTCATGACACCAATATTGCCATTCAGAAAACCGCACACGCAGCGGCTGGAGAAACCGTGTCAGCATGACGTATCCTCCTTTCAGCTGAAGACTCACCTAATCACAAGACTCCAGAAGGTCGTTGAGAGGCCAAAACACAGCATCGAAACGCAAGCACCTCCAAGTCCGATTACCAACACGGGCTTGCGCCCAATACGGTCGGACAGTCTACTCCATCTCAGAACCGTCAATGCCTGCGCGGCAAAAAACAGAGATTCCTGTTGACTATGAGGAAACCATTCTCGCAAGTTGCAATCCCAGCACTTACAATGATTCCAGCATAATACCCCACAGCCGCATCGTCACCCCCAGTGACCCCAAGTTCTCTGATGAGCTGAGAGAACGAAGAAGTATGAAAATGTATGCCAAAAGAGAAGTCTTGTCAATTCGAAGTCATACCTGATTGATGTACGGGAATATAGACGTGGAAGCGATGGCTTCTGCGAGCTGTATCGTCAAAATTGTGCCTATCTGGAATTTTGGAAGCGGAGTTTTAGGCTTTAAAGCCTCAATAGGAAGCAGAGGCGTGGTCTCGCTTGCTATCATACGAGGGGAATGGGAGGTATCCATCCTAGAGGTTCAGGGCTGAAAATCCAGCGAGAGTCTTGTGAGTCCAGAGGCAGATGTTGGCAGCGAAATAAAATTGCCTTGACTCTGAACGAATGTGACACGAACACTGAATCCGAGGCATGATCGATCATATCTAGTATTTATATAGCCTGCGCAATACTGGCTTTGCCAGCAGATGGCATAACATACCACTCCGGGGCTCTGTTATGCCATTTGGTGGCAACTTAGCCATGGGATGGGAGAAAACTCCGCCACGAGCCTTGAGTCTAGATCATAGATCTGAAATTCAAAGGTTCTTGCATACATAGAAACAGACGACCGAAGTATGTTCGAATTCAAACAGATAGCAATTGAACTAGCAAAGTTGCATCGCAGCGCTGTTGTGTTCACCTTGTTCGATGGCAAGAAGGTTAGAAATAGATCAAGAAACGTTAAAAGTCAGTGAGCACTAGCGCCCGTTGATCGCCCACTGGCAATCAGATAATCTATATAAGGGATAGGTAACACAAGCGCGGTTAACGTTGTGTTCCGATATCAGAGTCCAGTGCGAAAGTTGAGGGCATGGGAACCCGGGCAACCTTTCACTTATTCCTATCTTGTATGTCATCTGGTAACTGCGACCCCAACCATCTCAACACGCCAGCCAGCACAATCAAAATGACATATACTGCATTTCCCGCAAGAAGATTTCGTTCCTTCGATATAGCAAAGAGCGAAGTCGCCAAGGCGGGTCCGGCCGCACGAGCCATCGAGGAAAAAGTTTGGCCTAGACCATTAATGGCGCCAAGGACAGTATCGCTAGGGGCAGAGACTGTGATCAACAAGAAGATAGTCCCTACGACGAAGTGAGTTACTTGTAATGACAAGAGGATTTGATTACAACACGCACCAAATCCCATACCCCACACGACCATCAAAACCAGTTGACAAAGTAAGGCAAACGTGACTAGATAATCAACTGTCCCCCTTGCGCTTGCAAGCCATGACATTATCGGAAACATGACCATGACTGGTATGAAGCATGAGACCGACATACAGAACACACGCTTTGGACCAAGTCGGTCGACGATTTTAGCGAAGAATAATGCCTGAAAGGTACCACCCATGATCCCAAAAACCGCCAGTTGCAAGCCAATACGCGAAGGAGCAAATCCAAGCCCACCAAGATAGGTGGGCGTAGAAAGGTACAACGGTACAAGAGCCCTGATGGAAATGTCAAGAAAAGCGAACATGGCGTAGTTTGCAATTTGAATAACAACGGTAGGCGTGAGCAGAGATCGCAAAGAGGTATCTGCCATGGATTGTTGAGGTATTGATTCACCGCTTAGAACGTCGAGCGTGGCTGATGTCAACTTTGGTCGACGCTTTGTTGATAATGTCTGCTGATCGTGAGCAACGTGTGCAATGATGCAGGTATGTAGGACCTACTTCTTCTAAGAAGAATGTCATCATGAAAATAGCTAAAACAAACAAACAGGCTGCTACCGCGCAAGGCAGAAAGTATGGATATTGTCCCCAAAATGAATTGGCGAATAATGAGGGCCAATGATCCTGCGGCCGCGCGAGTGTTCCGCCCATCAAAGGACTGACATGTTGATCTCATTGAATGCCATCTCGGTAATCAGCTGTTCCACTTACCCGGCAAAGCCTCCAATAGACCAGACAATCGAGAAGCAGGCAAATGCCTGAGCCATATTTGTGGAGTCCGTCAATTCACCGATCATGGTCTTTATAACTCCCACATTGCCATTTAGAAAACCGCACATGCATCGGCTAGGCAAACATGTCAGCATTGTGCATATCCCTCAACTGAAAACACACCTAATGACAAGACTCCAGAAGGTCGTTGAGAGGCCGAAACACAGTATCGAAATGCAAGCACCTGAGAATCCAATAACCAACACGGGCTTGCGCCCAATGCGATCAGACAGCCTACTCCATCTCAGCACAGTCAGTGCCTGCGCAGCAAAAAAAAGAATTCCTGTTGAACATATCCGATAATAAACTATGAGGAAACCGCTCTCGCAAGTTGCAATCCCAGCACCTACAATGATTCCAGCATAATACCCCACAGCCGCATCGTCACCCCCTGTGACCCCAAGTTCTCTGATAAGCTGAGAGAACGAAGAAGTATGAAAAATGTATGCCAAAAGAGAAGTCTAGTCAATCCGAAGTCATACCTGATTGATGTACGGGAATATAGACGTGGAAGCGATGGGTTCCGCAAGTTGCAGCGCCATAAGTATGCCTATCTGTCGTTTTGGAAGAGGCGTTTTAAGTTTCTTCGAGGCCCCTGCAGGAAGCAGAGGCGTGGTCTCCCTTGCGATCATACGAGAAGAATCGGAGGTGTCTATCCTGGTGAGTAAGGATCGAAAATCCACAAGAGCCTAGCGAGTCCCGAGGCAGAAGCAGCAAACCGCCCCAATGTAAAAGGAGTAACGTGTATTTAAAGCCTGCGCAATGTCGCCGGCTGTTATGTAAGGCTGGACAAGAGTTCGACGGGGAATTGTGAACAAAACGATGCGGAATTGAGACGAGCGCAAAGGAATTCGAGAGAAGTAGGAAGACGTTGAAACAGTGACTTTCTGGCAGGTTTTTTGGTCGTACTTGGAGCGCGGATCTGATTATAGGATTCGCTGTAGGTATGAGTGTACATGGGCAGTATAAATACGTTTTCAAATGCTCGACTAGGCCAGAACGAGCACAGGGAGCATATGGCGAGGTTAAAATACTTCGGTGGAGCAACTTGAAGGAGATCGTGAATTTTGAGCACAGGGTGAGATAACGAAAGAGAATCTCACTCGGAGGCGAAGATTGCGCTTGTCGCGTGGACAACTTCGACCGTGTGGTTCGAGTGTCTTTATTTTGAAGTCTGGTCGGAGCGTAAAGGACAAATATTAGTCCTTATAGTAGTGTCAAGCAACCTTACCTGAAATGTCGGGAATGGATTAGAACACGGCGCCCCGCACGTCATGGTCGTTCATGTTCCTGCTAGGACCCAGCAAGACCACATAAGTAGTATCCAGTCACAATCATTGAGTTACAACGGTGAAAGATTAACAAAAAAAAGTCATCACTAGCGCTCTGCAGTGGCAAAAGCAGTTAGAAATAATTGTTGTGATTAGAAAGTCGTTCCCTGCGGAGCCGCTCCTTGACTCCAATGGGGGAGCGAGCACCTCTTGGCCGAAGAATCCGTGACCGAGATTCGTGCACAATACTAAGTCGCAGAAAGTCGGTTGCTTGCAACTCCACATGGTCCATCGTAAGAGGCTCTAATGATGAGTCTGGAGTGATTCCGATGGGCGTCAGGACCGTGACTCGGTACTCGGAGGTACTCGGTCAGTTGTACTTGCTTGCATGTGGTTCACGATCATTCATGATGTCAATGATGGGTTGCTATAATGACATTGACAGCAAAATTCAAATATTGAGAACACCGTGACCACGTGCTGATCCATGTTAAAAATAACTTGAGTTCACGTGCTAGAACTTAATGCCCCCACCACTGCGCCAGCCTGGTAAACATATCATCTAACCACGTCTGAATCAAAAACGAGATCCAAACATCTGATAGATACACTCAGATGCCTAACTTGATATCCAGCAATTCATCAATATATACCATACCTGTACAGTGATGAACACGAATCCTACGACAATGCAATCCGATATCAATTCCTTTTGTCAGTCACCTTTCACTCATCCCTGTCTTGTAATTCATCTGGAAGCTGGGACGCCAACCATCTCAATCCACCAGCCAACACAACTAAAATGGCAAAAACTGCATTTCCACCTAGAAGGTTGTATTCCTTTGATGCAGCAAAGAGCGAAGTCGCTAAGGCGGGACCAACAGCTCGAGCTACCGCCGCAGAGGTTTGGCCGAGGCCATTGATAGCGCCAAGGACATTATTTGTAGGAGCAGAAGCTGTGATAAACAAGAAGATGGTCCCTGCAACGAAGTGAGTTACTCGTAATGATAAGACCATTTCATTACAACACGTACCATATGCCATATCCCATGTGATTGCCACAACTAGATGGCAAAGCAAAGCAAAAGTGATCGCATGATCAACTTCGCCCCTTGCGCGCAAAATCCACGACATTATCGGAAACATAGCCATGAGTGGTGCGTAGCACGACACTGAGATACAGAATAAACGCTTCGGACCAATCCAATCCACGATCACGGCGAAAAACACTGCCTGAAAGACACCATCAACGATCCCAAACAACGCCATCCACGAGCCAATAGTAGCAGGATTGAATCCAAGACCGCCAAGATAAGTAGGTGTCGAAAAGAACAGTGGCATGAGAACCCTAAAAGAAACATCAAGGAAGGCGAGTACGGCATAATTTGCAATCGGAATAACAACAGAAGGCGTGAGGAGTGATCGCATGGACATATTTGCAATAGATTTTTGAGCGAGTGATTCTCGGTCGGGACTACATGAAATGGCAACCGTGGTTGAAGTGAACTTTGGTCGACGCTTTGTCGATAATGTCTACTGATCGTGAGTAAAGTGTGCGATATAGCAGGAACGTAGAACTTACTTCTTGTAAGAAGAATGTCATCATGACAAGGGCCAGGATGAGCAGACAGGCTGCCACTGCACAAGGTAGAAAGTATGGGTAATTTCTCCAAAACGAACCAGAGAATAACGCGGGCCAATGATCTTGTGGTCGCGCAAGTGTTCCTCCCAGCAAAGGACTAGTGCGTCGATCTCATCATTTGCCCTCTGCATCGTCAAAGATCCCACTTACCCAAGAAAGCCACCTATGCACCAGACGATCGGGATCAAGGCGAATCCCTGAGCCATATTTGTGGAGTCCGTCAGTTCTCCCATCATTGTTTTCATTACTACAACATTGCCATTCAGAAAACCGCACATGCAGCGGCTAGAGGGACCACATTAGCGATGCATACTTCCTTCGGCTGAAGACATACCTAATGACAAGGCCCCAGAAGGTCGTCGAGAGACCGAAACAAAGCATCGAAATACAGGTTCCCAATAGCCCTATTACTAACACCGGCTTGCGCCCGATGCGGTCAGACAGCCGAGCCCACCTCAGCACCGTCAGTGCTTGTCCGACGAAAAACAGAGACTCCTGCCAATCACATCTGATGAGAGAACCACTCTCGCAAGCAATTCGCAAGTCATAATCCTGACACCTACAATCATTCCTGCATAGTACCCTACAGCCGCATCATCGCCCCCAGTGATTCCAAGTTCTCTGATCAGCTAAGAAAGCGAGTCAGTATCAAAGGTGTACATCGAAGAAAAGTTGTGATTGCGAAGCCATACCTGATTGATATAAGGAAATATAGACGTTGAAGCGATGGGTTCCGCGAGTTGCAGCGTTATGAGTATACCTATCTGAAGTTTTGGAAGGGGCGTTTTAGTTTTCTTCGAGCATTTTGCGGGTACCAGAAGCGTTGTCTCGTTTGCTATGATTTCATGGGAATTGGAAGTGTCCATCTTGGTGTATCAGAGTTGTAAGGCCCGCGAGAGCCTGATGTGCAAAGGCAGATGTCCAGCGAACTCCGTTTGATTTGATGATACGAATTCGCACCTGTATTTATAGGCCTACCCATCATCGATAGTGTCAGCTATCATTGTGATGGTATGTAATGTAGAACTAATTTGTCAAGGGACATACCTCTACTGAAAGATTGGCGAGAAAACCGGCACGAGCCATCCGGGTTTCCAATACGACGCTGTTACGGAGGCTAATAGTAACATAACGACCAAGTTAATGGTTCCTGATAAGCATGCAAGCACCTTCAGCACTCGTGTTTGGCAAAAAAAGTGTGAATAAAACATACAACATGCAGACAATTCGGAAGCGATTCCATACGTTGCACTGGTTGCCGCTCCTTGAGTTGAAGTGAGATATTGAAATTTGCAAGCCAGGCGGCGACTAATTTCCATTCTGGAACGGCTGATTATTGTTTACGAGAATCATCACGAGGGTGGATGTAATCGCGTCAGGGATGTTTGCTAGTGACTCCGCATGTCAGATAGAGAGAAGCGGGCAAAATTATTAGTTCAGGAGTATTCTTCTTTCTCCTTCAAGTTGATTACACTGTGGAGTTCCATCAGTTAATCTCCAAAGGTCGCCTATGCTCACTCGTGATGCTGTGATCCAAAACATCCCGTGCTTGAGGGATAGGTGAGATCCATGAAAAAAAGGGTCCGATGACTTGTATGGTGAGACTTGCAGGTGTGATATTCACGCCACCACCATCTGAACTCGTCCAAGTATTCAAGTATCTCGTGTGCCCTTGTCTGCTCTCGTTGCCGAGACAGTTCATAAAACCAAATCTGGACGCTCGTCTTCACCTGCTGGCATGTCAAACAATGAGTATCATCATGCAACAACTGAATGTAAAAATACAAATGCAAGCGGAAGTCGTTTACCAAACACCTATGCTAGAACCGGTACGAGTCCACTACGGAATAGCAAGGCCATTCTGGACAGCTTCACGCGCTTCAATACGATCAAACCACATCTAAAGCGATCAAACTTTAGAACAAGGCGCACGATACAAAACACGTTCAGACGCCCACCTGTAGACTCGGCCACTCATCAAGAGATTCGATGCCCGCGAATTGATGGACCCTAATCCTGGATACAAGAGGACCAGAGCCAGACTCAGCAAAACGTCCTAGCAGGTCAAGAGGAACCCACCATGGGAAAACATTGATGTCTGCAGCGCTGTACACGCCTCGGCCGGGCCCAGCAAGGTAATCACGGTCTGTGAGGCGGATCTCCATCACGCCATAGAGGCGCTTCGTTTCCAAAATATAACCTGAAGTCGTCGTCGTCAGGCGTGTATAAGACACCAAGGAAAAGAGACTTACGCTTCTTCGCATAGGGAATGTCTACGGGTGCAGCCCTATTGAAATGATTCGCTGCGCTGTGTCAACTCAAAACTTCAACCCCAAGTTGAATCTGCAGACCTTGCCCTTGCATAGGACCAACGCCTCCATGCTACAACGACCATGTCGTCAGTACCAAAACCCACCAAACGTCAGAGGCATGGCTCACCGCCCACAACATCCACTGAAGCATCTCGCTGTAATCATTAGGCTGCAACACAGGGTCAAACCCAAGCTTCCTCTCCGGATCATAATGCTGTTCGAGATAAAGCAAAATAGCAGCTGTCTCGAACACGACAAAGTCGTCCCGCGCGCGGTCAACGAGGACTGGGATTCGGCCATTTGGGTTTAAGTTGATGAACCAAGGCTCCTTTTGGACGTTTCGAGATATGTCTATTTTCTCGACGCTGTTGTGGTAAGAATCCAGGATATCATTCGTTCAGGGAGAAACTCACTCATAATCGACCTTCTCCCCATAGACCGCTCTAAGCTCCTCTAGGAAAACACTGACTTTGCGTCCATTGGGAGTCCCAGCGGTGTATAGAACAAAGGGCTTGGGCTTAGAGATATGTACTGGTATGGGTACAGCGGACATATTGCGAGAAGTGAATGATAGCGCTCTTGTTACAGAGGAGAGGCGGTTGAAAGCGACCTGCATCTAGGGGTGGATGACGCTGGATGACGCGTGACGGAGCGGAGTCCATGTTGAGCGACGGGTGGCTGACGGCCGAGAATTTATAGTTCCACCGCATCCCAGCTCGAACGGTCTCATGAAATTCCCTCCACAAATTCGCGGACTTCTTGATTTCTCGGTCTTAAGCTTCTTCAGGCGTATCTTGCCGATCCAAGTGATCTAAGAGAATTTGTCCAGAAGATCCAATTGTCAATGGAGCCGAAACTGCTGCCGAGCACTGTTTATTTGATGTGGCACTTGTTCGGGACACGTTCTGAGTTGAAAACTTGAAACTTGACTTGGAGTGAGAGAAGAAGAACCAGTGGGAACCAGAAAGGATTTAAAAAACGTGTAAACTTGAACTTCTACCGCGAAAAAAAAACAGCTATAGCTATAAGTACACATATATAACGGAGCACCTTGGAATGAAAAAGAGAATACTAGTAGGTCATGAAGAAGAAGGAAAAGGAAGGAGAGGAGCGCGTATATGATATGATACTAGAGATATGATATCCATCATGATATAGACTCGCATCGCCCATCAACAAACGGAGTATGATCGAAAAGGACTAGCGAAAAGATAACACAACTCGAAAGCGACTGTACTGTAACCACGAAAACCTATGCATGCGATAGATCAGAACATATGAGATGAGATAACCGTGGCATGGAATTTTCCAAGATCGTCGCACAAGTGAAATGCGGTCATGCAGAACGTCCGAGCGCAGAGAGCAGAGAGCAAAGAATGTGTCCTGAGAGCATCGGGGAAAGCAGTGATTGGCGTCGTGCCATCGAGAAAAGCCGTGCTGACATGACGTGACATCAGCAAAAAGCAGCTAAAAATCAGCGCTCTTCCGCATTTTTATGGCTCGCTGTTTCCCCACTCCCGCTCCCACCACCACCATTGAACGCCCCAGAACTCGAACCAGGGTAATACATCCTACCTGGTGGTCGCGCCCCATCAGCTTGCGCTTGCCGAAGCGCATTTGAACGCTCAGGCCCAGGTACTGCCTGAGATCGCAGCGGCGGTGTACATTTTGGGTTAGACACAGGCACAACAGGCCCACCACGACTTGATGAAGTAACGAATGGCGAATAAGGCGTTTGAGATTGAGATTGCGACTGGCCCTGTTCGAGACGCGGGGCATCCAGCCGTGCGACAGAGGTCGACATGCGGCGGTCACGATCTGTATCAGGAGAACGAGACGCGCAGCGGTCCCTGTCTTTATCGGTGCCCCAGCTAGGTGGGGAGACTCGTCTACGCTGTTCAGTGCTGGTGTTCGGGAATCTGTACGACGAAGACGGCTCCGAACCCGAACTCGACATTCCATTTTGTGGGAACTTTGACTGGGGGTACCCAACACCGCTCGTGCTCTGATTCCGCACCGAATCCGCACGCACAGCACGAAGTGCCTCCTCCAATGAATCCATGCGCTGACGCATGCCCTGCATCTCCTCTTGCATTGACCGTGTCCGTTTCTCCACCAAATCCTCAACTACCGCATCCACCTTCTGCAGAGATTGGAGAAGCGCGTTTGATTTTTGAAGCTGCTCAGACAGCCAATTTTTCATCTGCTTCGAGTCGTTGAGTGCGTCGTAGAAGACTTCGAAAGGCGCTAGAAACGCAGATTTGTCTCCTGAGTATCCGGGGTGCTGGAGGGCTCGGGGTGTGGGCGGGACTAATGAATTGGCGATTGGTATAGCAGGAGGAGATCTAGTAGTCGCTGTCTTGGGCGCGCTCACCGAGGGTCCTATTGTGTGTTGCAAGCCAAATCGGGTCGGTGTTGGAGGAACGTTTGTGGCTACTCTTCGTGTGGTCTGATTGCCGCTTAGAGCGGTTGGAAGTCGTGGTAAAGCCATGGGGAAGCGACCAAATTCTGGAACTGGAGGGGCGCTTTGAATGACAGGTGCGAGGGGGTCAGAGGAGTGGGTGCCACGAGGGCTGATGACGATATCAGCGGGTTTTCTTTTGCGACCACCAGACTGAGCTGCGCGACGACGTGCGAAACTGATAGGGGGAGGTGGTAGGGAATTCGAAGGCGGACTTTTCGGTGGTACCTCAGGTTGATTCGCGGTGAGAGAGAGCGGCTGCTGACTCGGGACGATCATAGGAGGAGGAGTGAGTGGCTGTGGTTGAACAGTCGCACGATTGCCAGATGGAAGGGTGTTTCCACCTGGACGGGTGACTGTATTGGGACTACGCCTACCCAACCTTGGGAGACTTAGCTTTGATGCTGCCAAGGAACCTTCTGGAGGGGAATAAGTGGCAGAAGAGGATGAAGTACCATTATTAATAGCAGCTGAGAGCATGGGGCTCGGACCGGGGGGAACAGCGAAACTTGGTCTGCGTTGTTCGAGGAGCTGCTGTTTTAGGGTAGACCTCAAGTGAACATCGTCTCCGGTTGGTATTGTTATGACCACAGGAGTTATTGGGTTTGAATGTGATAATTCAGAGGACGAGGAGGCGTCTGAGGGAGGGAGCGTTGTACCACTCACAGTCACTCGTCGTTTCTTTGGTGAGGGAGGAATGACGGTAGGAGAGGTGATTTGAGGAGGGGAAGGAGAATCGATGAGACTATCATCTGCAGGGTCATCTTCCTCCTTGATTCTAACGACTCTGGGTGACTGGCGGCTAAGATTTTGATTGAGAAGGGAAGTGAAAATAGGGATTAGACATACCCAGAGTCATCTGTGCTATCACGACGTATTGCGACGTCTTCTCTAGAACGTTTCCTAGAGTTCCTTAATTGTTCTATGCTAGGTTGCCTTGATGGAGAAATTGTATGATGAGTTCTTGGTTGAATTGGTGGTAACGCGTTATTAGAATTTGGGATTGAACTAAGAGAAGAGCTGCTAAATGCCTGTGCAAAGGATGGTAGAGACTGTGGAGCGTGATTGACGGACATGGTGGTCGTGGTGGTCGAAACGGAACCGAATGAGAAATCGAAATAGAGTATGCAGAATTCAAGAGTTTGGATATGAACCAAAAATGAAATGCAAGTTTGGTTTGTAGGTTCCACAAGAAGATTCGACTATTCGCGTAATTGAGACCGTTCCAATGGCGAGATCATGATAGAGGCTTTTTAATTAAGTGCAATGGTAGCCGCACAGCTCATCATCACATCTATCACCTGTGCAACACAACACTGCAACACGGCTTTCGGTCAACTTCATAGTAATCCGATGTCGCGGCTATCCGATGCAGCTGTGTGAGTCTCAATCTCATTGCATGCTGGTTACCACAGGTCTTACACTCGTGGGTAGGACACCAGCTTCTAAAAACAGCGTACAAGAACCACATGCCGACTTCATTTAGCCCATCTCACTTTTAACTCCAGACGTAAACGCCAATGAAAAAAAAATCCATACAACGAGAATCTTCCTCCGAACCAATTTCAGGTCAGATCACAATTCAAATTCCAGCCTGAACCTGCAAGCCACTTTACCCCGTAACCACTGAGTCTAAGGGTACCCGCGACATTCTCCTCCTCAGCGGTCGCCTCGTATTTCAAATCAATAACCTGATAGGCTGCATCGTTATTCACCGCGCATCACTTCGCCCGCTTCTTCCTCGCTGTCAGCACCGTGATGGTTGGAGGTGTGCCGTTACCAGCGCTTGCAGCTTCCTTCGTCGGCGGTGGGCGATTTTTTACCGCAATCGTTCCAAATATGTACGAGTGGTATGTTTCTAGAGAAGCAACTGGCTCCGGAAATGGATTGGGAGATATGTCAATGATCGGCCTTTTTCCATTGACAAGTCGAGGTGGGGGCGTCTGTGGAGGTGCTAGAGTGGTCCGAACAGGGTCTGGCTCGGGTGTTCGTCGGCCCGATCTGTCTGCAACGACAAGCGGAAGAGGATTCGACTTGAGTCCATCGCACAACCCTCGTATAGTATCTTCAATCACTTTAGTCGACCACACCGCCTTTTCCACAGTTGGAAATTCATGAGCAGTCAACAGTGACGTCAAAACACGTTTATTCATCTGTGATGAAACCTGTCCTGCTTGGGGTGCAAGCGGTGACACTTCACTCGTCGAGAGTGTCGAAACTGATGGTGTCCTGGTGGCAGAGACGCCAATGACGAAAAACCCGGTGACCGCCCCTGCAATACATTCCTGTCGGAACGACATCCGCTCCCAGAATTCTTCCACAGACACCTTCTTGACTTCTTTATGCGTCTGGTCCTCTTTTTTACTCCGACCTTCCTTCTTTTCTGAAGCGTCGGCTGACGATGCATCTTCTTCGTGCGTCTTTAACGTATCCGCTCTGGGGCGTTTTCGCTCAGGGGACCTCACCCCATCCGCATCCGTCGTGTACGCAATCTCATCGATAAACCGAGATTTGGGGTCATCATCAAATGACGGTATACACTGTCCTAGATGACGAGGCGAATCGCCTCCCGAAGGACAAGGACATGGTAGGGGGATTTCATCCTGGGAATAAGGGTGACCGTATGTCCAACTGGACCTCGAACCAGTCGATGGGTATACCCTCTCCAGCGAGTGATAAGCTTCAAACTCGCTGAGACCGGGCAGAGTGTAATATGACTTCGTGCGGCAGGTATCACCCACGCGAGTCGCTAACTCGCCTACGACGGTGCTGATTTGGCGTTTCCACCAAGCACAGAGCTTGATGTCGCTTAGGGGGTGTTTCTTCGGGTATTCCGAAGAATTAGGGAATAGATATTGATTCTGTGCTCTTGCAAACACGTGGATCCACAGATGGTCAACGGAGATGGGACGCGTGGCAGGGTCTGCGTAGAACAGCAAGAGTGCGCGAACAAGAGCCGGAGTGGGAGATGGTGCAGTTGCTTGCCCAGTAGAGTCGACTTTTGAGACATACAATATCGCACAGGACGTCGCTGGGATGTTATACACGCATGCTTCAATTGCAGAGACGAATACAGAGGGAGAGTCTGGTGTGGTTTGTTCGGAAAGCAGAATCAAGATATCCTGCAAGTACGACCTCGGCCGTGGATTCGCAAACGGGAAAAGGTTCCCGTGCTTTCTGGGTGATGAGACCAAGACATGAAGATGGAACTCACGAGTGCCTGGTAGGCTGTTGAGACCTGCCAGGAGCGCGTCCCGCAAAGTCATGACTGCGATACGTGGGAATATGCGATTTCTGCTCAGCGGCACAAGGATAGCCGAATAAGTTGGTAAGAAGGAGCGTTGGAGGATACGGAGGAGTTACGGGGCTATGGTGCTGTTCCACCGTCCTGTGTAACAAAGCGGAGAACCACTGCCATGTAATCACACGCCTCCCCACTCTACCGCCACTGATGTTATCATAGCTAGATCAATCATAGATGGTAGACTAATGATGCTCTTTCGCTCCCGAGAGCATATAAAAGAGGGAATAAAAAGAAGAGAATGTGTGCTGGGCCTTCCGAGGACAATGTACGATATTAGGTTACAAGAAGGAGTGTATAATACAGGGAATTGCCTTGATAAAGACTAGAATCATGCCACATATGCAAATGTGTCTCTCGTGCCGTCCACGCGCTCAATATACTCCTTCTCCAACAGCGTGTCGATTGCCTAAAACCATAGATAAGTCAACGTTCAAGCGAAGAAACAGGGAATCCTACCTTCTTGATATCGGGAATCTTGGGGGCGAATCGTTGTGAAATCTGTGAAATCACCTCTTGAATCAAAGGCTGGTTCTTCATCGTCTTGCGCGCCTTCATGATACGGACGATGGTAGCCTGGATCACATATTTACGGTCCTCATCAACGGTCTTCAGGACCTCCGAGGACTCTGCCTTCACCTCAGCCTTGATAGGCTGATTCAAGTTAACACGGATTTTCTTAGACTTGAAGTCTAACCGGAGTATATTAGCCCCACACGCAATGAGAAAAGACGTAAGCCATACTCGGGTTCAAATCATATTGATCGGTCTCCTCGTTGATCAGAACCTTGGCCTTTACCAAAAGCGTGAGCACCTGAGACAAGATGTCCTTGCTGATAGCCGTAGCGGTGATCAACTCCTCCAGTGATAACGTGTCGTGTTTGTTGTACTGCAGGAGAACGGACATTTGATAAGAACTAGTCATCAAGATGTACTTCTGATTGAGGTAGTTCGTCCTCAGCTCATTCTTGGAATAATTCCACAACCAGGTCAGTTTGCGGCCAGAGTGCTTCGTCTGGTAGTACTTAGAGAAGCGGTCGTACGTAGGAAGAATTTCGGGAGGAATGATAAAGTCATTGTTGGGTGCGCTGAGCGGCCAGAAGTTCGTCCCGAGGACCATGATGGAGAAGTTGATGTCCATGTCCTCGTGGTTCGCCATTCGCTCCTTGAACTGATCAGTGAGGTCTTTACTAAGACTCATGTCTACGGAAAGTAGATAAGCGACCGCAAGGTGATGCACGGAGCATGGAACATACCAGTGAACATTCTCTGTAACTTGTTGGTGTACTCGAAACCACAAGCCTCCTTCAGCTTGGAGATCATGCTCGCCTCACTCTCGTCCGATGCAGACACGCCGTGAATGAGACGCTTGGACAATTTCGTGGCGTAGAACGTCTGGAAGACGTCCTTGTCCTCGATGTACTTGAAAAGTACCATCTACGCACACAAATGAGACATCAGTGGAGAGCATCAAGCGAGGTACTTACCACGCGGTTCAGAGCACCTTCAAGGTCCTCCTCCTCAGCCATCTTGTTGTTTTTGCGAAGCAACATATCCGCGTGCTTGGCGAGCAACTCTGGTGATTTTGTCGTCGATGAACCCGTTGCCGAATTGCGATTGACAAACTCTCTGCATGCCTTATCGAGCGACGCTACAAAGCCAGCTTCTCCCCTAAAGCTCCTCGAAACGGTTTCCGAGTTCTTGCGATGAACCTCAAGCAGTGCATCGACATATGCCTTGGGATCCAGCGAATCTGCACCCTCTGATCCTTCGCCCAAGAGTTTTGCAACAGCAGCCAGACCGGCCTTCTTCACATGTTCCTCAAATTTCTTTCTCAAAGGCTCCAGGCCTTCGGGTATGCGAGATAACAATGCGTACATCCTCTGCAGGTCTTCGTCTTTGTCAAAATCGAGCAGGCTTTGGAAGCTCTCCCACATAAGGTCAGAGTGTTGTCGGATCAGCACATGCTCGCATTTGCTGACGAGCTGCTTCCGTGTGTCAGTGTTTAGGTATCGGTCGACACGGTCCTCTTCCTCCTTCAGGCGCTCTTCGGCTTTTTTCAGATAGTCAGATACACTGCTCTCCGCGAGGAATGCCTCGGATTCCTGCTCGTAATACTTCTCCGTTGCGTCAAGGAACGGCGTCTCCAGATGCTCCTTGTAGACATCAAGCGACGCCTTGTTAATGTCTGACTCATCAAGACCAAGCGAAACGAATGAGTCGACCACTTTTTTCACAAGACCTTGATCGATCGTCTCCCCATTTCTTTGGCGCTCGATCAATCGGAGGATGGCACCAGCGAGTTTGGTGTGCTTGCTTTGAACATGAAGGAAGAAATTTGATTTCCATTGTACGAGTGCGAGCTGTGAGAGGTAATGCGTGTATGAGGATCAGTATGATAGCGTGAAGAAACGGGGTGACGCACGGTGTATACAGGATATACTCCCTTCCGGCCTTCGTCCCTTTCTCGCTTCACCCAGTGGCGATTGAGGTATGTGAATAGTCGATTGATGTAGTTTGCACCTGTCGTATATCTGTCCCATTCACCTGCGTAGTATCGCAGGAGAGCTTCATCTTGGAGGGAATCGGATTGCTGTAGAACGGATAAGGATGATATCTGATCGCGTGAGATCAGGAAAAAGGGAGTCAACGTACATCCTTGAGGAGCTTGAGATGGGTGATAAAATATCGAATGAGATTGTTGTACAGATCCGAGCCCATCAGATTAGCCCCTGCTGCTGAGGAGTCAGACTGAGGCTTTATCACCGCAGGAAAGTCATTACTGCCAATGAAACTTACTTCGGCTTCCCTGCCCAACTGTATCGGTAGTGGTATTATGCATGCGCGAGGACGTGCAATAATTGTATGCCACTGTGTAGAGGCTCATATACTTGGAGTATGAGACGCCAGTCTGGAGCTTGGTCATGATGTGGTCCACTCCCTCCTCAAGGAAAGCCCATGTTGTTGCAAGATCTGCAGTCGCAGGTGGCATTGGATGAGAAACATTAGCGGGCGTGGTTGTTGTTGAAGACGACATGATGATAGTCGTTTGTGAAGGACTCGTGAGTACGTACGCTGGCAGTGAGGCGCGGCTGTCACGGTACCGGTGGCGCTACCTCGCGTGCTTTGTTCAAATAATATTGTTTGCAACAACATGCAAATCACAAAGAAAGCGAGACACAATGGTAATACGGGAATGAAAATTATGATATGGCTAAATCTTCACTCCTGTGTGTATCGAGGCGATGCCTCCCCAGAGATCTGTCCATGCACCACCATCAAAATCGCCTCCTGTGGAGAACCCTGCATCTCTGATCATCTGCGCAAACTCAGGCTGGCTTGGGAATTTGCGTATTGATTCTACCAAATATTGGTATGAATCGCGGTCGCCAGCTAGGATGGTTCCAAGCAGTGGGATGACCGTGAATGAGTATTGGTCGTACAGTCTACAGACTAAATTAAAATGGGATAGTAATAAAATGAAAATGACTTACGTGCTCAGGAGCGGGTTATTAACCTTGCTAAATTCAAGACACGCGAAGGTAGCGCCAGGCTTGAGGACCCGGTAAGCCTCGCTTAACACGGCAGGGATGGACGTGCAGTTGCGGATACCAAACGTAATCGTGTACAAGTCGTATGAATCATTCTTGAACTGAGAAGCGGGCAGCTCTTGTGCGTTTGCCTCATGGAACGAAACCTGAGGTGCTGACAGATGTCATGAAGTAGAGTATATGACAGACACAGTAAGCTCACTATTGTGGTACATTGTCTTTTTGAACCTCGTGAATCCCTCCTTGAGCATCTGCGCGTTGATATCCACGATCTCCACGGTTGTCTCTCTGTCCGCATAGTTCTCCCTCGCATGATCCAAGATACGGAGAGCGATGTCGCCTGTTCCTCCTGCAACGTCTATACACCGAAGAGGACCTTTACGACCCGGTTTGAGAGTATCTACAAAGGAGTCTTTCCACAGCCTGTGCACGCCAAGGGAGCTTGCATCATTCATCAAGTCATATTTTGATGCAACAGAGTCGAAAACACCCTTCACAAGTGATTCCTTCGACTCCTCTGGAACTGTCCTGAAACCAAACGAAGTTGTCCGTCCAGAAGGGTCTGATGAACGAATAATGGAATGGTTATGAATTAGGCGGCATGCCGACAGCTTGCGAGGTAGTCGTATTGACCTTGTTGCCTGCATCACTCGAATGAACTTTTAGAGCAGACAACGCGTCCGATATAGGGATGGGAATATTATGTAAGCGCCAGTGTTTTGCTCGACTGACGCTGACCTCCTGCGGACAACTCAAATGCTGAAGCCACGGTTATCTCTTTGGTTCACTCGTAGCTATGCCACTCGCATTGCAGAAAAGCCTCCAGCGCGTTTTCCAGATCCATTGCTGAACCATCCAGACGCTGTTGTCAAGACACTCAAGGACGAGAACTTGACCTTCATTCATCGACCTCCCCCAACAGCACCTTCACCTTATTCGACGACTTTAGCTCCTGCTTCTCCGTTGCTCAAGTCTCCAACACCATCCAATAAACATGCACCCATGCCACCTTTATTGCGGCCTTCGGCTTACAATGCTGCACCGTCACGAATGTCTGATAAAGACATCGAGCAGCTACGAAAGCTGAGGCTATCTAATCCAGAAAAATACAGCCGTGCTAAACTTGCAAAACTATTCAAATGCACGCCAAATTTTGTATCCAAAGTTGCCGCCCTTCCGAGGCCCCAACGGAAGGAGTTCGCAAGGAAGATGGAGGCGGAGCATGAGACTGTGAGGGGGCAGTGGGGAGAGAAGAAAGCCACATTCGTTGCTATCAAGCAGAAACGTCGTGAATTCTGGTGATCTCGGCTGAGTACTTAACCAAGGGAGCGTCATGACTACTTTTTGGTCCGTTTCCCAGGCCTCTAATCGTTATGCACGACTGACTAGCTCTGGATTCACCAGCGCATTTAGGTTACCTTTGTCTTCATACAGTCGTGTTGATTAGGGAGTTTGGACAGAGTCTGAATGGATTTTGCCTACTTCCACACACGTTTCTCTTTTACCGATGGGCTAATTGATCCTACTTGACTCATCAGTGTGACGAGCCGCCCGACGCGACAACCCGTTCCGTAGTTTCCCGTCCTTCCGACCTACTTCCATATCGGGAGTACGACTCAGCCATCGTTCCACTTCTCCCCATGGACCTGCAGGGTCAAATGAGTCGATTTTCATACCAACTCGCTAGCAGAACGCTCTAGCGTTTTCCCCGTGGTCCAATTACATTAATCCATCGTTTGATACTAACCTGATTATGAAAATTTTTGCCGAGGCACATATTTCCTCAAACCCTGTTTAAAGCCCTTTTTATAGACTCTGACGCCGTGGAGAGTCTGGAGCTTTGTGAACTTCCTCCTCTCGTACCACCTTGTACCGAGAATTTTGTTTCAAAATCTGAATGCTTTATCGTGCCACTTGCTCTTCTTATAAAGCTACACTAGCTTCTGCGTTCAGTCGGCCAGCACGTTCCCTTGCATCCAACTTTCATACGATGTCGCCCACTCGTTTTCCTCCCCATTTTGCCAAAACTGACCACCGCCAGCGCTCTCTCAACCAAATGCGTTCCAAACAGCTTGGTCTTGAGAAATACATCTATCTAAATGGCCTCAAAGGCCGTGACTCCGATCTATTCTATGACATTTTGCTTGAGAACATGCAAGTAAGCTACCCTCATCGTCTCGTGTAAAACCGGGACTGAGGTGTTTTCAGGAAATGATTCCCATTCTGTATACACCGACTGTAAGGTGTTCCACCAGGTCGTGTGACCATACTTAAAGAAGCGCTCTTCAAAGGTCGGAGAAGCATGTGTTAACTACTCACACATATGGAGGCGACCCGAGGGTCTGTATGTCTCCATTGAAGACAAGGGCCACATTCGCGACGTTTTGGCCAGCTGGCCAAATTTCAACGACGGCCGGATAGCCGTCGTCACCGATGGTAGGCTAGAACGATGCTCTATGTTATGTACCTCCCTGATCAAACCATCAGGTTCTCGTATTCTGGGCTTGGGCGATCTTGGGGCAAACGGCCTGCCCATCAGTCTTGGGAAATTGTGAGTGATTTCACTTTTTCAGAGGATCCTCATCAAACACAACTATACGCAGGGACCTCTACATTGCTGGTGCCGGCATTAAACCGTCATCTACTGTAAGTCCATGCAGCTAGTATCCACCTGCACTTGATTGACCCTGGCCAGGTCCCGATTTGCCTGGATTTAGGTACCAATACACAACGCTATCTCGATGACCCTCTCTACATTGGCGTTCGCCGCCCACGTCCGTTGGGTCCAGAAGTATGTCCCCTGCTACCATTTGCACATTTACATACTCACATATATTGAAGATGGACGAATTCATGGACGAGTTCATGGAGGCCATGAAAGAAGTCTTCCCCACCCTACTTGTACAATTCGAAGACTTCTCAACGGACAATGCGTTCAAATACCTCGAACGGTACCGCCATCAGTATCGTGTATTTAATGATGATGTCAGTCAATCACATTCCAGCTCTCACTCTGTTTTTGCACTGACCCCTATGTAGATTCAAGGCACTGGATCCGTGATTTTGTCAGGTTTCACAAATGCCGCTCGTTTGTCTTCTGCTGCTTCTGGGCTGCCGCCATCAGATCAGAAAATCTTGTTTCTCGGAGCCGGTTCTGCAGGTATCGGTGTCGCGAAGCAACTATTGTCCTTCTTTACCCTGTCTGGAATGAGTCCCGAAGAAGCAAGGTCTCGAATCTACGTGAGCCAAGCCACATTCGAAGGGCATTTGAATTTGTCACTCATTGAGCCTGTTAGACTGTTGATTCAAAAGGTCTTATAACTGCTAACCGCAAAGGTCTCCAAGAGCACAAGAAGTGTACGAGGATATGTCTTTGTTGTCTTATACCATCTAAATTGTGATTACAGTCTTCGCGCGCACTGATTACGACGGCCCTGCACTCACTGACCTCGTTGACATCATCAACCACGTGAAGCCCACTGCCTTGCTCGGCCTGAGCACCATCAGAGTACGCCTTCTAGTAATAGTTATGTTTTGCATAATCTCACTTCGTTATAGAATGCATTCACTGAGAAAGTTGTCAAAGCGATGTGTGCGCTGAACCCCCGTCCCATCATGTTCCCCTTGTCGAATCCCGTTGCATTATGCGAACTGGACTACAAGGACGCCATCGAATGGTAAGTTAACAACGCCCTTTCAGCATGGTCGATGACAATGTTCTTCGCTTGTAAAGGTCCAATGGACAGGTCATCTTCGCGTCAGGTAGCCCGTATAAGCCCGTCTCCCATGATGGTGTCGTGTACGAACCTGGCCAAGGAAACAACATGTACATCTTCCCCGGTATCGGTCTTGGTTCGATCCTCTCCCGAACTCGGCATGTATCGGATGCCATGGTCGAACAGGCAGCCATCGCACTTGCTAACTCCTTGACCGAGGAAGAGAATGCGGCCGAGCTCGTATATCCTCGTCTTGCGCGCATAAGGGATATCAGCGCCCAGGTCGCATTTGCAGTTATCAGACAAGCACAAAAAGAGGTAAGGGGGAAATAGCGTTCACGCCTTAGTAGATCTTTGATGCTGACCTTTGTACTTCAGAAATTGGACGATAATGCTTATCTCCGCACACTTCCCGATTCCGACCTTTTGGGACTCATTCATGACAAGATGTGGCAGCCGCCTGCACTGCAACTGCGTTCGTTCACACGGCTATAATGACGAGTCGCCAGGGGGATGGAGTTAGGACAGAATTCTGAGACTGTCAGGAGGGATGATGGAGCATGCGGGAGGGCGACGGGATGTCTCTATTTTTGGAACTGTCGTTACTTGCACGCTATCATTGCTTTCCTTATGCCTTAATTCATCGTTGTCCACCGAGCAGTATGTATGTATTGTAAACTATTTCAATGGAAGAAGCTAGAAGAATCGCTTGGGTGGCCAGCAGCAGAGTCTATGTAGCTGTTTATTCACTACGTACGGACCGTAAAAGGACAAGATTTTATATCTAAGCGAGTGGCACATCAGTACAAAAGGTTGAAAGGGAATTCCGTCAGTGTGGTGACACTCCTTACATCTAGATATACATCTGCTTACCAGGCCCATCTTCGTCTGCTCGTCAATATCAGAGGATGGTTAGATGGCTTGGTTGCATATTTGAAGAACCATTGTGCTATTAGGCCATCTAGCTAGACGGCTGTTCATTACACATCTATCTGATCGTTATGCATCTATCTGCTCATCAAGATGTGCTGGGGCTGCGCCGCCTTCTATTGATCTCCAGTGCGCAATGCTGTAGCGGTGGTTAACACCCTTGAGTGCAGGCAGACATGCAGATCCACCGCATCCTCCTGTCTGTGGCATGGGGACAATGTAGAAAACCTCTTTCACGCGCGAATGCAGCAGCGCCATGCTGCACATGATACATGGTTCGTGGGTTATGAAGAGGGTTAGCCCAGTTAGCAGGTAATTTGTGCCGTTGCATAACGTGTCTGAGATTCCAAGGCTGCCATCAGAAGGGGACTCGGAAATAGCGGACTTCAGAGGGTCGGGCAGAAGATCGGTGGGGGACGTTTTTGCACGCCAATCGGCTACGTCTCGAATAATGTTCATTGCGGCATGGCGTAAAGGATGCCCAGTGGACATACGCGTGTCTCCGGCTGTAAATGACCGAGACAATAGAGCTTCGTCTTCGAAGGGCTTAGGCACATGTGCAACGACTGGAAGCTGAAAGATTGTGAGGATGCCTTTCCATTGCAGACTTCTAATTAACCTACCTCGTCACTTGACATTATTCGTGCGGTCTTTCGCAAAATGTGACTGATGGCATCACGAGCCCATTGAACTTTAGCAATAGACCATTTCTCGGGCTCCCATTTCCGCCGCGGTGCGTATACAGTAGGCCACAACATATTTTTTAAGAACAGTGACGTTTGTGTTAAAGCGGGATTGCAGGGGACAGAAATCCGATAGGGATCTCCGATATCAACGTTCGTAGGAAGTACAGGAACAGAAGACGAGACGCTGAGCAGGAGCGTGGAGATACTGTCTTTTTTCCTGATGCGTTTGAGATGTGATAGAGTATCGCTCTCGAGACCTGACTGTTTCAGCCATCTAGTGGATTTGAGAGTTGGTTAGGCGACATTGAAGCGAATAGTCTCACTTTAACATCGTCGCTATGTATTTTGAATCCGGGATATCAACCGCCCAGGCCTGCACTAAACGGTGTGATGAATTACGCTCTCAAATTTCAAAAAGGTGGACTGAACGTACTTGTCCTAATGTCTTCCATGGATTCCTCTTCTTCATCTATTTGAAGCTTCTTCCAAATGAATGGAAGAGCCTCGCCTTCCAGGATATCGTTCGGGTCCCTAATGTCCCATTGTTCAGCCTCATCCATTTCATGATCGATAGCCAGAATATCAAGAAATGCAGATTGGTCACTTTGGTCGAGACAGACTTGAGGTTCCAAATTCGCTGCAGTGCCCACGGGATCAAACCAGAGTTTATGGCCGTAGAAGATACACAACTCTTCGTCAGGGTTGATTGTCCTTGTGGACGTGTACCTGATACAATAGTGAGCGGGATCGATCGTGTATGACACGTTTGGATGGCCCGAATGATTGAAAAGGGAGCCTAGGTGGTACCACCGCGTCTCCATTGAGTAAACGATGATGATGAGCAGAACAAATCTCACCGAGCCCAAGGGCAAGAGCCATTCGTCCATCTCGCCATTTGAACGTGTAATGGTCCAGGATCGTATGTCTTCCATAGTCCTCGTACTCATTCCTGGTGAAAAGCAGTACAGGGCTAACTTCGATCACGGTCTGGGGTGGAATAACGCGAGATGCTGCCAACCGCAATTTTTCTTATGTTCTGATATCTAGATGAGATTGCTCACCATAAACACCTCTTCCTTTATCTTCTGCAATCTTTATGCAGCATCCTTCACGATTCAACACCCAGTTGCTCCGGCATGATAAATTTTTCGCACATAATTCCCCTGAGCTGGTTGAAGTGGAATTTGAAGTCGTGGCCATAAACGGAAGAGCAGCGCATCTCACGTGCTGAAATTTGAAACTTGATCTCGACACGTCTTCATCGGCGTGTTTAAGTCACGGCGCCAGTGGGGAACTTTACCAACAAGAACATTACTTATATCGTAGCGGCGCCGCGAGCGCCAGTCCCCGACTCCGAAAGAAGACAGACAATATATGATTCGCAGATATTTACAAGATAACGACGTGGGTCATTTACAAGACAACAATATTAATGTAGGTCGTTTATACAGTTTCGGGCCAAGACAAAGAAGTCGACAAAACAATCACAGGAACCTACTCAATCATAGTATATTCAAAATCGTCCTCGTCGAGCGCATCGGTAAAAGTACCTGTTTTAGTGGGCGACTGCCCAGTCGCCTCGTCCGCGGCTTTTCTTTTCCCCTTCTTATCCTTGAGCGAGTCCACGAAAACCTGCTGAGTGTACTTAGTGCAAGGGAGAAGTTGCATGTGCTGCAGTATGATCTGGTAAATACGAGACCCTGCCAAACGAGGAACGAGGGGTTGGCTGCCTTCTGCGACAACTGGGGTGCGGGATGTAGTTGATCCTTATTCGAATGCATCACTCGTAGTCGGGTAGCAACAAAATGACACAACACTGCGCGCACACGGTCCTTTTTAGTTTTTCCGCGCGGAACAGAGAAACGAGAAATATACTCAATCAAGATACTATCCAGGAGGACCGATAAATTTTGCTCTTGAATTTCCTCGCTATAGGAGAACCATATCGGGTAGACATCTAGTCTTGAAGGTAGACAACTTATGAATAGAGAGCTTCACGAGCGGAAAGCTTGCACCGTTGTTTGAAATACAACCAAGGAAATTTGACCAGCGGCACTTCAAACAACACAAAGGATGAGATTTAAGCGAAGACTTCAGTCATGTGCCAAAACTTTCGGATGTTTCAAAAAACGCAAGATTAAATTGTGGATAATATAGGGCTTCATAATGTCCTTCATCGAGAAGACGAGCCAAACGGCAGGGCAACTTTGTAAGAAAAACCCTGAAAACACATGAGCTATACTGCAACGAAACGAGAGGGAATTGTACTCACATGCGTCTCCGTTCGTGCTTCCACTATAAGCAACTAGGATATCTGCAAGAAAAAGACGCAACACCGCTTTTCCACTGACTGATATGATGACTAAGCGCATTTTCTCACACCCACGGGTCCATAGGTAGGAAAATAGTCATTTCCTGTCGACAGAACCCTCTTCCACTAAAGTGGAGTCGGGGACTGGAACTTCGGCAGACAAGTCATGGCGCCTCCACTATCCCCCAGGCCGCTTTCTAAAATCTTGCTCATGTCCCTAGTACCTGTTGCTTCATGGTTTGTTGTCCGTCCTTTGCTAGACCCGGTCCCTCCATTGCCAGCCCTATGGGCATCCGTTGGGTTCTCTATATTCGCGTTCATTGCCGCGCTTTACCTGGTTCCTGCACTTGGTCCAACATTCGTGAAAGCCAACTTGAAAGGGAAGGATCTTTTGAAGGTGTACTCTGATCCTATGTTCGTGTCCTTGAACGAGGGCAAGGTCAAAAGCTGACCTGCATCTTAAGACCAGAGAGTCAAGGCCTTGTCTGCGCATCAATATATATTTTGTTATTAATCTTGTTTATTCCTTTCCCATTTTCCACTTCCATCGCCAGCCTTTCGGGCGGAGGAAGCAAGATTGAAGGCTTGATGGGCGCTGCGTCTCTACATCATGAGGTTAGTATCTCTTCAGCTTTAAAAAGAATCTCTGTTTAACGAGCAGTAAAGCTATCCGTATATCTTTCATCGTTGCTATCGCTCTTAATGGCAACTCTTTTGGGGTTCCTCGACGATGTGTTCGATATCCGATGGAGGCATAAACTGCCTATCCCGCTTATTGCTGCCATACCGCTCTTGATGGTCTACTATGCGGAAGGAGGGAATACACATGTAGTTGTACCCATTCCTCTTCGGCCATTCCTTGGCCTTCTTGTTAACCTAGGTTTGTAATTTTCATTGTATCACCGGTTGTGATGTTCCCAACATACCTTCAGGTCCCCTGTATTATCTCTACATGTCACTCCTTTCGACATTCACCACTAATAGCATCAATATCCTCGCTGGAATCAATGGCTCCGAAGTTAGTCAAGCATTGATCATTGCAATCTCGGTCATTGTCAACGATCTTCTATACCTGCCCTGGCCATTTGACTTCCGTATACCCATGCACCTTCTTGGCAATCAAACAGAAGTCGAAGTTGGTGGCGCCTGGCATGCAGGAATGGCTTATGGAAGTAGCGAACTTGTTGGCAGACATCTCTTCAGTCTGTATTTCATGCTTCCTCTCGTAGGTGTATGTCTTGGATTTATGTACCATAACTGGTGAGTTCAAATGATCTAAAGTCCTCAACGTGCCATCGCTCATTATCCATAGGTATCCCGCTCGCGCGTTCCCTGGAGACACACTCTGTTATGTTACTGGAATGGCCTTCTCCGTGGTCGGAATACAGGCGCACTTCTCTAAAACCCTACTCCTGTTCTTTATTCCTCAGATCTTCAACTTTTTGCTCTCATGCCCACAGCTCTTCGGTATCGTGCCGTGTCCTCGGCATCGTGTTCCAAGGTTCTACCACAATCTTTGATATACAGTCTATTATTGACTAACTTATGATTTCCTTTTAGATTCGTGTCTGATACCAATTTGCTGCACCCCTCGAAAACCGTCTTTGGCAAACGGCCTCCTACGAAACTCGCGTCTCTTACTCTTCGTATATTTGCCACACTCGGTCTTACAGAGCTGACTGTGGACCCAACAAATGGAGTCGTCCTTGAAGCCACCAATCTGACTATCCTCAATTTTCTTCTCTTGCGTCTAGGTCCTATGAACGAGAAGAAGCTCGTTCAGGTACTTATATGTACTCAGGTGTGCACGTCTAGCATATCGCCTTGCATCAAATCACTGAAGCAAGCACCTCCCTCCTAAATATTTTCCTCACAGATCGCGGGTAGTGTCCTTGCTTTTATCATACGCTACGGTCTAGCTGGACTCGTCTATGACGGCGATAGGCGGTGATGATGTATATTAACAGCGACGTGGACAACAATCAAATTAGACAAACGCAAGCCTAGGTTTACTGTCGTGGGGCGCAACCTAGAGTGGGCCCCAGGGTGCGTACCTACTCCTGGACATGGCGGTACCACAAACAGCCCGCATTCGCCACGATCAGTGCGCAGAGATTTTGGACGAGGAGCCTGCTGGAGGATGTATCGTGGTTACACAACTTATATATCATAGTATTAGCCGGTATTAGCTAGGTAGTTGCCCTGTTTTTTTCATTGGCATATCGTTCAGTCTGCTGTCGTTGTTAACGGCATTGTTCGGCGTACCACGGGTTGCGACAGGTGTCAGTCAAACAGGACCAAAGCCATTTAAGTTTTTGGCTGTCAAGCTTTCAAGACTTTCATCTGATCAGTGCCCTGACTCGGAATGACTCCAGCGCCAGCTAGCAGCACCTTGTGATGTCGGCCGAATCAATGCTTTACCACTAGAAGCCACTAGCTGCTCATGGCTCGTGGTGCCGCTGAAAGTCCGTATAACGCCGCCTGTGTACTCCGTGTTTCCGGACATAGAGCGTAATCACGAGCATGAGTCTGCAATCTCACTCCCTAGTATCGGCAGTATTGGAGTTATGGTTTGTATCTAATTTGCATCAAGTGCTGTTAGTGAAATCACATGTCTCATTGGTACCTAGCCGCTGAGCTTACTGACTCCTTTTAACGACAGTTTCATATTCTGTTCCTACCACCATCAATCATCCTCCCAGTATTACTGTTATGGCAAACACTGAGCGCGTCGCTTTCCAGGCAGAGGTCGCTGAGGTCGAGCGGTGGTTCCAGGTGAGCCCCTAAACTGCAAGAAGTGAGTTGCAGTATTGAGCAATGTCGATCATGAAGAGCCCACGTTTCGCCAGGGTGAAGCGGCCATATACCGCTGCTCAGGTCGTCGCGAAGCGGGGTACCATCCCAATCAAGTATCCTTCCGAGATTCAAGGAAAGAAGCTCTTCGCCCTACTCTCCGAGCACGCCAAGAATGGTACACCATCCCACACATACGGAGCGTAAGTGACCTCCGCATAATAATTTTGTGTGATGGGATTGATGGGAGGTGTGTAGCCTGGACCCCGTACAGGTCACCCAGATGGCCAAGTACCTCGAGACAATTTATGTTTCTGGTTGGCAATCCTCTAGCACGGCTTCGTCCACCAATGAACCCGGCCCCGATCTTGCCGGTACGCACATTCATTCGGCAATGTCATAGTCTCCTTAACTTGCATCCAGATTACCCCTCAAATACGGTTCCTAACAAGGTTGAGCACCTATTCATGGCACAGCTCTTCCATGACCGTAAGCAACGCGAAGCTCGTTCGAATATGTCCGAGGCGGAGCTTGCTGCGACACCGTTTATCGACTATCTTCGTCCACTCGTCGCCGATGCTGATACTGGACATGGTGGCCTCACTGCAATCATGAAGCTTACAAAGATGTTCGTCGAAAAAGGCGCGGCTGGTGTCCATATCGAGGACCAAGCACCTGGGACGAAGAAATGCGGACACATGGCGGGCAAGGTTCTTGTACCCATATCTGAGCACATCAACCGCCTCGTTGCCATTCGACTTCAGTACGATATCATGGGTGTAGAGAATCTGGTTATTGCACGGACCGATTCAGAAGCCGCTACCCTAATTACCTCAAACATCGATGACCGCGACCATGCCTTTATTTTTGGCTCCACAAACCCTGATCTCCCCCCTCTTGTAAATGTGATGACCGATGCTGAGAATTCCGGAAAGTCTGGTGATGAGCTGCAGGCGGTCGAGGATGCTTGGATTGCGTCTGCAAACTTGCAGTTGTTCTCCGAGACCTTAGCTAATGCCCTGTCTGCACAAGGTGCATCGAAGGCTACCTTGGATCGATTCATCTCTCGTGTTGCGCATTCGTCATTCCCTCAAGCAGTAGTCATCGCACAGAGAGAATTTGGTCTCAAGTCTGTACCCTACTGGAACTGGGATACACCTCGGACTCGGGAAGGGTTCTATCGCTACCAAGGTGGCACCCAGTGCGCGATTAAACGGTCTATTGAGTATGCACCATACGCCGATGCCCTTTGGATGGAAACAAAGAAGCCAATCTTGGCTCAAGCCCAAGAGTTCGCTCGCGGGGTCCATGCTGCACGCCCAGGTCACTGGTTGGCGTACAACCTCAGCCCTTCATTCAACTGGGAGGCCGCTGGCTTGAATAGTCAGGATATGAAAGGTTTCGTCTGGGAGCTAGGTAAACTCGGCTTTGTCTGGCAATTTATCACGGTCAGTACTTGACAAACCATCAACTACCGTTTGAACTGAATGGACCTTTCTTGTCAGCTCGGTGGCTTGCATTCCAATGCATATATAAGCGATCTCTTTGCTCGCTCATATGCGAAGGAAGGTATGAAAGCGTACGTGGAGATTGTCCAGAGCAAAGAGCGGGAGATTAGCTGCGATGTCTTGACGCATCAAAAGGTTTGCCCCTACGATCTCATGCGCGCGCCCTGAAGCTAATATTTGAATAGTGGAGTGGTGCCGATTACGCCGACAATCTCATAAAGACTGTAACTGGTGGTGTATCGTCCACAGCAGCCATGGGCAAGGGTGTCACAGAGGACCAGTTCAAGGCCAAATTGTGATCTACGGCACTCGTGTTCCTCTCAGATTGATCTTAACATTAAATTCTACAAATACATCACAATTAACATCTACATTGTTGTTCGGACGTTCCATGGCTGTAGTTTTATCTTTTTGTAACCAGTAGAAGTACACTCGCTGGATTACTAAGTTATGCTCTCGTCGGCAGCTGCCGATCGATTCTCTATGATATCAAATCACAGCTTCAAGTTCGAGTTACGATTGAAAGCCAAACCTACAAGACGTGTCAGAAGAATCGACCATCGTGATGAGCTCTGAAGATCGTGTACAAGTGGCTGCTTCCTTCATCCTTCAATCGCCCCCAGGAGAGATTAATGACGTCTTGAATGGTGCCTAGCATTTAGTACCTGGCCTTCTCCGCGCAACACTGACTTCTGTTCCATTTTTGTGCAGATGTTCGTGTCATTGTAGATGATGATACGGGATTAGAGGAAGGCATCCTTCCTGCCCTTCGGGAATATAATATCGCGCAGTTCACAACGGTCGAAGTGCCAGGTGAACAACATCAAGTCAGTATCACATAGCTCACCGCGTTGGGATACTGATATTCAATCGATCTTGCTCTAGACAATAGTCAGCGATTTCGCGCGTGTACCCGACGCCGAAGACGAACGTTATCTTGACCCACGATCTAAAACTTCTTTTGTTTTCAACCACTTGACTCTAGTGAGTCCTCACTTTCAGTCACGAGCGGTGGTCACCAATGGCGTTAGTAGGAAGCCACTGATCCTCAGTCGGAGGAGCCTTCGGAGGTTGAACCCCAGCGGTCTGTGGATTAACTGTCATGCATCGATGCGCATTGGATTTACCAGAGATCAGTGCTGCGTTGGAATCTGCTGCTTTGTCGTACTTGAGCGCACACTACCACGATGGAGTTACTACTGTGCTAGCCCTGTCGACCACCCGGTTCGCAATTCAGATCGTCTCCAATAAATACAACCCATCAAATTACTGGTTTGTTCATTATCACATATCGCCTATGTCGAATTAAATTATCTCTCCAGGGCTGGTAGATGGCGCTCGCACTACGAAATAGACTTTGAGAGTAGGACCATACAGGGAAGAGTCCTCGTGAATGTTCACTACTATGAACAAGGCAATGTAAGACTCGTCGCAGGACACAAATTCATCGATCTGACGTTTCGTAAAGGTCCAACTCAGCACATCGAACGACTTGTCGATATCAATACCATCTGCTGTGTCATCACTATCTCCTGCGTCATCGGCATCCAAGATATTTGCATTGATTGAGGCTGAAGAGTCGCGATGCCAGACATCACTGAATGATGCATATCATGAAATGGGAGAGAAGGCGTTCAAAGGGTTGAGGCGGGCATTGCCCTTAACGCGACAGAAAATAGACTGGGATAAGGTGAGTATTCTATTATGACGGACATTACCCTGACTGAGTTTGCGTAGACTATGGGGTACAAACTGGGCGCTGAGCTTACTGCCAGTAATCGCACCTTTGGCGCCCAAGCTCGATAGTGGTCATCAGCAGTTGATTTACGTCGCCCGGTTTGGTCTTCACTTATGTGTAGCCGTATACTGTGGAAATGAAATGAAAAAAACCCATTTCATTAAAATGACGCGTATGATGACAAGTCAAATAGCGCCATCTCTCATCCCCAGACGGCGGGAGCACAATGCGCATAGAAGCCCACACGCTTCGACTGTCGACCTGTTTATGGCGTTATGCTAGCCAGTATTGGCTTGGTTAGTTTGAGCTTGAATGATTCCAACACGTAGGATATCAGATGAAAATGACAGGTGGCATGTGCGATTTTCAAACTAATGCAGACAACCTCTATACCACAAACTCCACACAATTGCCAGGTGCGAGATACTAAGCAATCAACGAAGCGTTTGATGCACGGGACCCCCAGAATTCCGGCATTGCCTCCTGCTGTCCGATCAAAGTTGTCCAATATCTGTGCGAATACCTCGGACTCGGATGAAACGCTCATATGTAAAACGTGGGAGATGCCTGCAATGAAATGAGGGTTAGGTGACCATGAGTCTCGTTCAGGGGCAGCGTGATCCCAGAACAGGTTAGTTTTACCGAGGAACTCCGGATGTGTTCACCGTTTGTCGCCAACTTCCTTGACCATGTGCTGAGTCGTTGTCCCGGGTCGTGGACAGGGTCATGTAGTTGAAAGAATCATCTGCAAGCCTGTCCATTTCTTCAATAGCGTTTGCGGACGTTCCTGAGTGGCGACAGGTGATATCCCGCATTGCGACTGAAACATGTATCTGCGTAATGCAATTTGATGTAGAAGGCAAGGGGTGATGCTGCCTGGCAGAAAAATTCGTACCTGGCGGACGACCCGTTTCAGAATGTGCAAGGCCCACAAACCGCTAACAACACGCCTACTAGTATAGGCACCGCTTGACCTATTGGAAAATTGCTACACATCGCTTTTGAATCCACTATGTCGTTGAAAATTAGCAGTTGTATCACTGACCAAGGTGTTGTCAAATGTCGGCGTGGCCTGACTGGGGATCGGATCTGATGGTCGATGAGATCCAGCGATGACTACTGAGGGGGACTCGGATATCGCGTTTGCATACATTGACAGATGTCGGTCTCGAAGTTTCAACTCACATGGCCATAGCAGATGCATAAGCCAAGTCCTGGTGAGGTCGACTTGCTTGTGGGTCTCCGGACATGCGGAAATCGCACAAGTAGTATAACGCTCAGAGCTTCCGCTACCCATATTCGCGGACGTTCTTCAGCATCGCGTTCAAAACCCAAGTTGGTGCGTCCATGTCTTGCACGCCTTAGCAAAGTTTTGATCACCTTTCTTGCTTCATCGGCAGTGAATATTCCAGGGTTTTGTAATGCCACATTCGCATTGCCGTTGAAGATGTTGATGACGGACTCAGGTTCGCCGCTGAGGTCGCTCAAGTGGCAGATGTTACTTATGTTTCGTGGATGAACCGTGAGGTAGCAGGCGAGTGGAAGACGGGCAGTATGGTGGGCTTTGTTACTACTAGTTGGTGGCTCTTTGGTTACAGTCACGGTGGTCGCTTGGTTGTTGGACTTAGTTACTAAAAAGCTTTCCATTGGATTTGGGACCCAACTTCAAAGTCTACAACTTTGCATAACAAGTTTGTAACACGTCCCATGTCTTGCAACCGCTGTTCGCAGTCCAGCAGCACACCCGAGAACTTCCTTTTACTGTGCAGAAGCTGCAAAAAATACTGGCATCATAGTAAGTGATTAGTTGTCTGTGACGCCAGAACATCTACTAGGAAACATACCCATCGTTTTGATCCTTAGGATGCCACCCCCCTCCCCTCGAAGACGATGATCTTCTTCGGCTCATCCGCTCCCAAAACGCAGGCGATCGCGAAAATGGCCTACATGGTTGGAAATGCAAACGTTGCGTTAAGAATCAAGCTGCTGAAACCTGCAGTAAAACTGCAGCTCAATCACTGAAACCGAAATTGGACGATAGTAATCAAGACCCGCCGCCCTTTGCTCAGACGCAGGAATCGCTGGGGCTTGCACTTCCAAAGGACAAGAGGAAAAACAATTCGAGCGTTGCAACTCGCGGCGGCGGGCTAGCGGGACCTACTAGTAGTATCGAGGCAGCCACCCATAAACTCCATACCGCCGAACCCATCCAACACAGTGATCACGGCAGCCAGCACCTACAACAGCAGGGCAATCATACAGGTAGCCAGATGAGAAGTCTAGGTGCTGAAGAACTACGCTCCGCAGGTTTGCGCTCTGACGCTTATGTTTCCAGATAACAATAATCTTCCGACTTCTACAGATAAAAGGCTGCAGGTGAAACGCGTGCTCCAGGAGCAGCACCTTGATGGCCCTAGAGTGGACTGTGACTATCCCATCAATACGGAACTCTGTCTGGTTCAGCCTGCTGTGCCTCCGAGTCCAAAGTACGCCCGTTCTCAGGACGGAAAGAAGCTCGTCTCGTCCGAGTATCCACCAAGAGTGGAGCGACTTCAAGTTATAAATCCTTTGCACATAAAGAAACCTGTAGCAAGAAAAGCAGATACGCCCTCCTCTCGCTCTGTTACTTTGTTTTCCGAAAGGGTTTACTCTCCATTCACTTCACTACCTGTTGACGAAGAGAAATACGTTCAGTCTGATTCGGCAATGAAGAGTCCTGGGGGCGACGGGCAGGAAGTTGGCACTCGTATAGATACTCCTCCAGGAAACCCCGTTGGACATGAAGACATTCACATGAAAGATGAGACTGATGATCTCTACGGACCTCCTTTCCTACGGTTCAGTGGTTCCACTCCCATTCTGTCTAGTTCGAAAACATTTAGCGAGCAGCAAGGAGGGTCCGTGAAGCAGGAAGATCGTCAGACAGTTCAACAACAAGGAGTTTTTCAATCGCATCATCAACTCAAGGGCCAGAGCAGCCTCAAGGTCGGGCCTACGTTTGGAGTACAAACAGTTTTTCCTGACGAGATTCAACAGCGAACAGCGAAGGCAGAGGCTAAACCATTGTTGGGCCCTGATTGGTTGAAAGCTCGATACTCGTTTGTCGATGATCCATGGCGCTGTCTTTGCGATCCACAGCGCCGAATGTATGGTGGCAGCAGACGTAAGAAATGTACAACTAAGTTCCTTGGTGATTCGGCGCAATCAGTGGCGACAACAGATAGAGAACTTCTCGGGTATTTGTTCTGTCACGACTGGATTCAGCAGACACAAGCCAATATTCGATAGCCATGTTTGGGGTCCAGATAATCGGCGCGTTGCTGGTACTGGTGGCATGGGTGACTTAATCAGTCTTAATGTACATGATTCTTGTACGCAGTTGTACTAATGGTCTATTATAAATCACTGGGTTAACGGTGTAATGTCCCGCTGCTGCAAGATATTGTTTACTTCTTCCCATAGCCTGCGATGATGCCGACCATTAGGCAATGTGCCCAAAGGATGCTGCCACGCATTGATTCTCTTCAGTCGGGGAAAGATATTGGACAGGGCACGTGCGACATATTGTGGATTGGCCAACATCGAATCACCCAAGCTCAGGGAAGTCACTGCCAAATTGCGAGCCAGTGATGTGTCCTGCCGTGAGGACTGGGATGTTATGGGACAGGGTAGTAGGGCATTTAAGACTATCGCAATCTGATAGAGCCTCGGGCACAAAGCGCACAGCGATTGGAGACCACGGATAGTGATCGATTGTCTAGGCTCAGAAGCGGACAGATGCCAGCCACGTCCATCATTGAGGCAAAAGACCTCAAGTTCTGGCCAGGAGCTTGCCATCGCCGTAAGGTCTGAGTCACCGAGAGAATATGACAGGCACACGCCCAGATCAAACACTCGTAGTTTGGTGAAAGCGAAAAGTGGTCTGAATACGTCCACCGTGATGATCTTTGAATTGGGAAGAGGCTGGGAGACTCCGAGTGTGGCATTTGAAAGGCTGTCGTGCACTTTAATGGAACGCATTGCGTTGCATTCACTGTCGCATTGACTGGAATAAAGTGTGCTAAAACACTCTGTCAAGGAAGAAGCGGTTGGCGCTTCAGAGATGTTGAAGACAACTGACTGCAGAGGCCTGCAACCAGGCTCCACGAAGGATGTGATAACTGGGATAGTATATGCACGAAGATGCAGATTACGCAAATTGCAGAACCACGAACGATCAGCACAGTCCTTAGCTGCCCCGGATCTATGAGGCACTAAGATTCCGTGGTCGCACGACACCCATGGAGGGATGCCCAAGCTTAAAGTCACGAGTGACTTGAGTCGAGATAGGTGCAGAAGATCTGCTTCGCTGATGGTCGACGACTTGCATTCTAAGGTGGTGAGACGAGGTAGCTGACAGATCGTCTGAACGGCAGAGGGACCCTCATCTCCCGATAAGGATATGACAGAATGCTTGCTTATTGTCATGCTGTGGAGGTTGGGGCAGAGTTTTGGCAGCAAGGTTAGGAAGGGAAAGTCGGGAGGTTTGTGGAAAAAGAAATCCAGCTCGAGTGACTCCAGAGTAGGACTTAGGAATAGTTGGATATACACATAACGTGATTGATCAGTGTCAGTCCATGACAGTTGACGGAGGTTGGGAAACAACGAGGTCGTGATGCGCATCAAGCTTAATAATCGCAGTCGTTCTGTAAGGGCGATTTGGGAGTGGGTATCTGAACATGCCAGAGCGGGACATGATAATTTACGGACACGAGACGCAGCGCGTTGGAAGGACGCGCATGGTATTGATGCGCGCGGGTCCTTGGAGGATTGAGTCAGCAATCAATGTCTCTGGTTCTATTGTTCGCGCACATTTGGTATCCTTGGTTTCATATATTGAAGTAAAGGCCTTACGTCTGGCAATTCCGACCATAAGAAGTCCAACGCCAGAGGTGATAGGAAATGACATGTCCGAGCGACAGCATTGAGCTGACTGTATGGTGCGTCTGCTTCTCGTAGCACGGTAAGTATGTTCAGCAGGATTTCGTCAACTAGCAACGCGTGATGCATGGTAGGTATGGGAGGGATGATGTGAGTGTGGCTCCTGAGGCGCTGAGCGAGAGCGGGAGTTGACAAATACAATAGATGACCGATCAATCGCCTTGTACAAAGATAGGCACTTGTTTGCGGAGGCGACGATTCGTTATCGAGACTTGAGCGAAACGAAAGCTTTTGTACTGAAAGGATTCTATGGTATATTGTCATTCATGCCATGAGACTGTCGGCATGGGAGGTCGTGAGAAGTAGAAGGCTGGAATGTTGATTCACTGGCGGAGCTACCGTGGAACTATTGTCTTGCCGTCTAAGACGTGCAGGGACATGAGCCGTGTGGCAAAGCCCAGAATTCAAAGTTGCCGAGGCTTGGTGTTATCATCCGCTGCATTTCCATCATCCGAGGGACGTCCGTGAATGACTCGTTATCAATTATTCCATACAGCTTAAGGTAGAATATATCCGTATGAGTGTTCTTAAATGAATGCGACGAAACCCTGACCTGATGTGGCTGACTTTCAAACACGAGCCTATTAGAAATGATCATGGCGCTGGCTGTCATCCTTTTGTGTTCTCCATTGATGTAAACCGAATATGTCGCATCCTCAGAGTAGGAGTTCGCGAGCTTATGGCGTAGCCACAGGGATATTCGTATGGCTGCATTGAGATCCCGGCTGCAAGCATGCCAATGCGCTCTGCAGAAGAAAGTTCCGAGACGGATCTGTTGCCATGTGTCGGAACCTGAGATTGTAACTCAAGTTCGCTTGTAAAGTATGAGGCCTGGGCCTGACAGCATTCAACTAGACGAGAATGACTCACTGCGATGTTTGCCGCCGTAAGAAGTGCAGTGCAGCGCCATGCTCACATTTGCGGATCATGAACTATTTCCCCCTGCTTCGGGAAGCGCACCAACGGCACAAGTACTAAATCGCAAATGGCGGTGATCTGAAAAGATTTTTCTAGACCTCATCTGAAGCCTAGGATGCAGCCGAGCAGAGTTTACATACAGCTGCATTATTTTGCCTTGAAGAAAGAGGCCGAGCTCCTGAGATGCGGCCACTGACTCGGATATGTACTGCCTTGCCGCGAAAGGTTGACCGGTACAGAAAGCTGTTGGGACCAAGCGCAATCAAGGCGGCTTGTGCTACCGAACCCGGGCAGTGTCAAAATTCAGAAATTTGATCCTATGAACATATACGTGGTTTTAGATGGTAAATTGACCGTTGCTTAAAAAAAACTCACATACCAATAGCAAGGTCAAATCTGAGTCCAGGCTATTTCAGAGGCACATACACACTGCAACTCACTGGCTTAGTACAAGTTGAGCGAAGCCGAAATGAAGCGAAAACCAGCGCGGCACGGAGGCAATAGAACTAAGTATTGTGACTGGTTTGAGGGTCCCGAACGTCCTCAGGTGAACATGTAATAATAATACTAGCGGACCAAGGCAGGGCCAGCTGCAGGGTTCTTGAATCATATCTAGATCCTAGTACGTCAAAAGTCTCAAGCAAAGCGGACTCGCCAGATAATTTTGAGTTATGGGCAGTGATGAGCTGGCTGCATAACTTTAACTAATTAACTGGTGCTAGTATACTACTTAGTGTATCATTTGCGACCCCTCGTGGCGCCATACGACCCCCCATTCTCCTTTGCCTTCATGACATGACGATCGTCGACGGAAACAGCGAGAATGACCTTATTCGCTTGCTCAACAGTATCCAAGAACTTTCTGAGCAGCTTACACAGAATCGCTCCATATCATTTTCGCTCCATGCCTCAGCTGGTGCTATAAAGGTTTTGCCTCCTTTTAGTAAAGTTAGAGGACCTCAATTGATCGAACCATAGACTCAAGCGGCACATACACAGACAGGCTTTGTCCTCCGCAGGTGGGAGCGAAAATGTTGAGTGGGATTTATAGACTGGACTGACCGTGCCGCAGGTTCAACCTCGACAAAGTTCAAGGTTTATCCTACTCATTACTGATGTATTATTACTGGACTGACTCTTTCTTTGAACGCAGATGTGTACGACGGAGAACTGGAGCGCATGAACGCCTCCCTTGCAGCTGAGAACCAGACACTGCAGCACGACAACAAACAACTTGGTGCCCTCATTCGGGAGTATGAGCAGACACTCGAAAGCGTAATGAGTGCATTCCGCACAAGAGCTGTACGTGTATATATTCACGTCATGGCAACTCATTCTAACAAAAATGTCCTCTTTTTTTCCTTCGCCTCGATCCGCCGCCCTATACACATGTGTTACGCGATAATTAATCTGCAGCGTGACGTCCAAGAACACGAACTCGCTCTCATTCGCGAGTACGAATCCAAGCTTATTGCCAGGGAGTCGGAAGACCTTCTCCGTGCACTGTTGGCTAGCACTGCCCAATCGGCGGCCCTCGGTCGGGTATCAAATACGCTTCGCCTTCTCATGCGCGTACTGAATGGCGAGGATGCCGAAGCTGCTGATACGCCTTCGCCCGGGGCTAAGCAAGGCGATGTGGAGGAGTTTGATTTCGAAGAAAAGAAGGATTGGTCTCTTGAGAGGGACTGTGAGCTCGCACGGTTGGAACGAGAGAACTCTGTACTACGGAGAATGCTGGGGATGGAGTTACATGAAATCGAGGCTGACACTAAATGGAATGCTACAGATTATGCAGTAGACAACTCGCGCCTGCTCGAACCGCGTTTTGGATCAAGCAAGCATCCTCATCAGCCTCAACCACAAAAGAAAGTACTGGGCGGTGCGCCAGGCACAGTGGGACCGTACGGAACATACAAGAAGGGCAAATCAGGTTGAACATAGCGTGAGGCCTTTTTCTCATTCATTGGATTTCTGTTGACCGTCACTTCTTCAGTCTATCCACTTTCTTCGTTTTATTACTTGTGGACTTTTGTACATTCATACCATGGTGCAACGGCAGGATACTCCCAATTCTTCGATGCGTTTCCACGCAAGAGCTATATCGAGCTATGAACAGTTCATCATCAGTATTTCAAATTTCGTGTGCAGATCAAACTTGGCCCGAACCTCACTAGATCTCACTTGGTGATATAACCATCAGAACTGGTTTATCGCTATGCTCTTATTCATACTTTTTTGCTACTTATGCAGCACGAAGAGGGATGTAATGGGTTAGATCACTGATGTTTGGGATAATCACGTGAGTGCCACTAAACATATTTGAATAGCATGACCACTTAGATGTTCTTGAGAAAGAGAAGGATTTTTACAATGTCATTTTTGACGTGCTTAATAGCTATTTCTGCAGTGCCACATGGGAACTTTGCGGTGCACAAGATCCCCACAAACGCCACGTCGAGGCTCGAGTCACCGCCCTTCCATCACACTGACTTACATACACTCAGGTCAGGCTGTGTTTATATTGGCTATATATGCTAAATCTGCGTATCGATAATGGGCTCTAATACCCGCCTCTTTCATGAATACCCGCCTCTCTCATGGCAACTTCTTCCAAACCGACAGAATATCATTGGAATCCAACAAGTCTTCTTTCATGTGACGGGCTGTCGAACTCTCGAGATGACTTTGGCTCCCTCATACCTAACACGATGTCCACCACTGAGACTGGAACCGAATTCTACGACCGTAGTCTGAAAAGCCACAGATATGCCCTTGTTGGAATAGTGTTTTCTGGTGTCGTCAGCTGCTGTTGCATCATTGCAGGCATTGCCATTATGGCCACTGACAAAGAGGACGGCGCCACGGCTGCAATAGTCGTATTGTCAAGCAGCAAACTGCAGAGAGACATGATAGTTTTGGTTCTTACCTTAATTGTCACTTTATGCACCGAATCCACTGGGTTCGTACATGGCATCTCACTGCGCTCTGCCCTAGCCTCAGAGTCTCGGCTCCGCTTCAACTCTAATATGCGGCTTTTGACTGCAGCTCGTGGATGGAGAAACCCCAACGCAACGCTGCCCAACAGCATCATGGCCGTCCTCCTTATCACATCCTACAGCTCAGCCTCCCTCATTACATTATCTGACGACTCGATCTTCGTGATGAGGTCCGGTCAGGTTGTCTATCCCTCTAGCATCTCTGGGCTGCCTGTTCTGTTATTGGGTATCGCACTTCTTCTCCAGGTGGTGATCGCATGGTCAGGTATACGAGCTGTCAAAATATTGACGTGGAGCTCCTCACCTTTCGACTTGACCGCTGCTCTGGTTCACCACGCACAATTGATCCCGGTCCCTTCCCGGTGCATGCGTGCGGTGTCCGAGCTGGATGTGTACGGAGGTCCAGCGAAGCCGTCGGACACACAGCCCTCCGCGTGGTATACTCATCCTAGCATCCGCAAAGTTATCATGTCTCTTTGGGGCCTCGTTGTAGCATGTACTGCATGGGCTATGCTGGCCATGTACTTCTACAATAAGTATGAAAGCAACTACTCCGTCATAGCGACCTCAAAATCGTGGTCGTTCTTCCCCAGTAACCGGTCTTCTAATGTGGTTATCTATGGGATGCCGTTTTCTGGGAATGGTCCATGGTGGATTTTGTCCCTCGCCAATGTGGCAGTTTTCCAGGGACCATTGGCACTTGGGCTGCATTGCTCGGAGCTTATCGTGAATGTCATTCGGGACGAAAGTCATTGGAGATGCGCTAGTAGAGCAAAAGGACTTAAGTCAGCGACAAACCCGTTGAAGTCGGTTTTTGCCAATCCGCTTTGTCTTATACTTTTGGTTTTGAAACCTGTACTACGTGAGTCAACCGTACCCGCTTTTAGTCAGTGTTATTGAACAACATTGATATCTACGATATAGATTGGATGTTTGGGCTTGCATACACATTGTATCCCGGCACCTATGCCCAGACACAAGGAGTCGCGTTCTATATGCATATAATGCAGGTTCGCATTCATAGTCTAAGTACTTGCAGCCACTACAGATCCTCACATACTCATGTAGATCTGGAACTTGTGTATAGCATTGCTCATATTTGCCTGTTTCTTTACTCTCGTCTCATTGCGCCGACCGCACGGCCCCCAGCCAGCCGCATATGGTCACCTCCAGACACTCACAAACCTCGTAGATGAGTGGTCGCCTGTGATGTGGTGGGGTCACAAGAAGGACGGAATTCCGTATTGTCATGCTGGTAGACTGCTTGCTTGGCCGTGGGGATAGTTTATTGACGTTTTCGAATAGGAACGAGTGATCACTCGCTGCCAGCTGTGAAAATGGACTGCATTTACGCTGGCTCCAGGACTAATATCGTGAGATGTCCTTGCTTTGAAACATGCATTCACTGAACTATCATTTGTAACAGAGAAGGTAAATCCATGCCACTTAAGCTAGCGATGCATGGACGCACATTCAGGCCTATCTAAGTCAACTTCACTTCAAATAAATACCAAACCACGCCAATTTGCAGTGACCTATTTAGACATTATAGTGGTAGCTGGAACGTATGGAGTGAGAACAGACCATAACTTTTGTACATCACGATTGTTCGAGATACTCAGAATTTTCTTGCTTTAGACAAATTTGCGGTGCTAAATCAATGCTAGATAGTCTTTAGAATTAGTCTTCAATTGTTACAAAGATTGCTAACAGGATCGCAGTTACTTATCACTCCTTAATTAAGAGTAGTTCTGCAATGCTCGCCCTTCTCTTTGGAATTACCCATGATGATCAATGACATAAGTGATATCAGATAGGTTTTGCACTGGGTGAATACAACAATCCTGGAGACGTTTGTTCATTGTGAGGGCTTCGGATCTTCGCTAGGTAGCCGAGTGACCATCATCGTCCTAGAGATAGAGATGCATAGCAGCAAAAAGATGGTAAGTCTATTGTGCAAGTTTGTTCCAGATACTGCTCAAAAAAGAATTGCCCGTGCGTGGGCTTTATCCCTGAAAAGTTGTAGGTGCTTAGAAATTGATCTGAAATCCGCGGGAGGGACGAGGAGCAGGTGTTGGCCATCAAGTTCTACGGCGCACTGGAGCCCAGAGGACGCCATGTGGCATGCATGGCGAAAGGTCGAGCATACCAGTAAAATAGGCTTGTCAAAATAAATAAGATCGACACCGACGAGTAACTTAATGTTGATTGTGACTCACAGATGTGCAATTAATATCTTATCATAGCAGGAAGTATAGAATACTCGTTGGACCGAATCTCTTCAGGGAAGAGACAGAAACTCTGCTTTGAGTTTCAAGCTCAAGCTCTCGGTTCTGTGTGATCAACGTACTGTTACATCTCTCAGAATGATAGTATCATTCTGAGTTGTCCCACCCCACACCGATGACCAAGCAAATTTTGAACCCCGTGATCGTCGGAGTTCGAAATCAAAAAGTTGAAGGACTGGTAATTAGTCATCGACCAAACTTTCACCGTCGCCCTCAACATCGACGACGATGAGTTCGTTCATTCGCCCTCCTCCGGGCTTCCCGCCCCCACCGCCAGGCATGCTACCACCGCCAGGATTTCCACAGGCTTCCACCTCAAAGATGCCTCCCGAAGTCCTTGCACAAAAGTCGCAGAAATGGGTGTCCATGCAGAAGAAACGCTATGGCGAAAAGCGCAAAGGAGGATACGTTGATATGGGAAAACAGGTGGGTTCAGTTGGTATGGTATTTTACACGTACTTAAAAAAATGGTTGCGCAGGATTTGCCTCCGGAGCACGTTCGTAAAATTATCAAGGACCACGGCGACATGAGCAACCGCAAGTTTCGCAATGATAAGCGTGTCCACCTCGGCGCCTTGAAATACGTCCCTCACGCTGTGATGAAGCTGCTTGAAAATATTCCATACCCCTGGGAGCAGGTCCGCGAGGTGCCCGTCCTGTATCATATCACTGGCGCAATCACTTTCGTCAATGAGATCCCCCGTGTTATCGAACCCGTTTATCATGCCCAGTGGAGTTCTATGTGGCTAGCTATGCGTCGAGAGAAGCGTGACCGCAGGCATTTCAAGCGTATGCGCTTCCCACCTTTTGATGATGAAGAGCCACCGTTGGATTATGGTGATAACGTACTGGATGTCGAGCCTCTTGAAGCCATTCAGCTGGAGCTCGATTCAGAGGAAGATTCTGCCATTATTGATTGGTTTTACGACCCAAAGCCGCTGGTGGACACACCTGCAGTCAATGGTCCATCATATCGCTATTGGCAGCTCACACTACCTGTCATGGCGAATTTGTATCGTCTCGGGAGAACCCTGTTATCAGACCAACCTGATAGCAATGCAAGTTATCTTTTCGACAAGAAATCTTTCTTCACTGCAAAAGCTCTCAACCTGGCAATTCCTGGAGGGCCGAAGTTTGAGCCATTGTACCGTGACATGGATGCTTTCGACGAAGATTGGAACGAGTTCAATGATGTCAATAAAGTCATCATTCGTCAACAAATCCGTACGGAGTACAAGGTTGCCTTCCCGCATCTCTACAACTCTCTCCCGCGTTCTGTTCACCTTTCTCCATACCATGCGCCAAAGAATGTCTATATTCGCACTGATGATCCGGACCTACCCGCTTTCTATTTTGACCCACTCATTAACCCTATCTCCCTGCGTGGCGCTACTCCCAAGAACGCACCGCTCGTCTCTCACGAGGATTTTATCTTCGGCCCGAACGGCGACGATGACGACGACTTTGAATTGCCCGAAGATGTGCAGCCATTCCTTGAGGACAAGCCTCTCGAGAACGACCTCACTGCTGATGGTATTGCTCTATGGTGGGCGCCTGAGCCCTACAATCGGCGCTCTGGTCGCATGCGTCGTGCACAGGACATTCCTTTGGTGAAGAACTGGTATTTGGAGCACTGTCCTCCCAACCAGCCGGTCAAAGTTCGCGTATCGTACCAGAAGTTGCTTAAGTGCTTCGTCCTCAACGAGCTCAAGAGTCGACCTGAGAAGGCGATGACTAAAAAGAATCTTTTCCGGCAGTTGAAGGCGACGAAATTCTTCCAGACGACAAAGCTTGACTGGGTGGAAGCCGGTTTGCAGGTTTGCAGACAAGGGTATAACATGCTTAACCTCCTCATTCACAGAAAGGTAGGCGTTTGCAAAGACTTTCGGGATACATTGAAGTTAATTTTCTTCTTCAGAACTTGAACTACTTGCATCTTGACTATAATATGAACTTGAAGCCAGTGAAGACGCTTACTACGAAGGAGCGCAAAAAGTCTCGCTTTGGAAATGCCTTCCACTTGTGTCGCGAGATTCTGCGCCTAACAAAGCTTGTCGTTGATGCCCATGTTCAGTTCCGCTTGGGCAATGTTGATGCTTTCCAGCTCGCAGACGCACTGCAGTATATCTTCGCGCATATTGGGGCGTTGACTGGTATGTACCGGTACAAGTACAAGGTTCGTATGATTACTGTCATATTTATTGTCTATTGATTTTTACTCATCTAGCTCATGAGACAAGTTCGCATGACAAAAGATCTCAAGCACTTGATCTACTACCGCTTTAATACTGGCCCTGTTGGCAAGGGACCTGGAAATGGCTTTTGGGCGCCTGGTTGGCGTGTGTGGCTTTTCTTCATGCGAGGCATTGTACCACTACTCGAACGCTGGCTCGGTAACCTTCTCGCGCGTCAGTTCGAGGGACGCAACAGCAAGGGCATTGCGAAGACTGTGACGAAGCAACGTGTCGAGTCTCACTACGACCTCGAGTTACGTGCGGCTGTCATGCACGACATTCTCGACATGATGCCCGAGTCCATCAAGCAAAACAAGTCGAAAACGATTCTCCAGCATCTCTCGGAGGCTTGGCGTTGTTGGAAAGCGAATATTCCATGGAAAGTCCCTGGGATGCCCACTGCGATTGAGAACATTATTTTACGGTACATCAAGAGCAAGGCTGATTGGTGGTGCTCGGTTGCGCACTATAATCGGGAGCGTATCCGCCGTGGCGCTACAGTTGATAAGGCAGTAGTGAAGAAAAACTTGGGCCGGCTGACTCGTTTGTACTTGAAAGCAGAGCAGGAGAGGCAGCATGGGTACTTGAAGGATGGACCGTACATCAGTGCGGAGGAGGCCGTTGCAATTTATACAGCGACTGTTCACTGGCTAGAGAGCCGCAAATTTGCTCCTATACCATTCCCGTAAGTGGGTCGGGCATGTTTCGCATGTTATGAACTCACCGTTCTCTCTAGTCCTCTGTCGTACAAGCACGACACGAAGCTGCTTGTACTTGCACTTGAAAAATTGAAGGAGGCTTACTCAGTCAAGGGTCGCCTTAACCAGTCGCAGCGTGAGGAGCTTGCTTTGATTGAGCAGGCGTATGACAATCCGCACGAATGTCTGTCGCGCATTAAGCGACTACTTCTCACCCAGCGTGCGTTCAAGGAGGCTGGCATTGAGTTCTTTGACACGTATGACAAACTCATTCCGTGCTACGACATCGAGCCCGTTGAGAAGATTACCGACGCCGTCAGTCTCAGTATTTACTCCGTTATATGCCATGCTGACGTTGATATTACACAGTATCTTGATCAATTCCTATTCTTCGAAGCTGATAAAAGAGGGTTGTTCCCTGCCTGGATCAAACCTGCCGACACAGAGCCGCCGCCGCTGCTTGTGTACAAGTGGTGCCAGGGCATCAACAACTTGACAGACATCTGGGAGACGAGCGAGGGCGAGTGCAACGTGATGATGGAGACCGTCTTCTCCAAAGTTTATGAGAAGATCGACCTGACCCTGTTGAACCGTCTTCTCCGGCTCATTCTTGATCACAATTTGGCAGACTACATCACTGCAAAGAACAACACGGTGCTGACGTACAAGGACATGGCGCACACGAATGCATTCGGTCTCATCCGTGGCCTTCAGTTCTCTGCATTTGTCTTCCAGTACTACGGTCTCGTCCTTGATCTCCTCATTTTGGGCTTGCAGCGAGCTAGCGAGATGGCAGGTCCTCCACAGATGCCTAACAACTTCTTGCAGTACCGCGACTCGGCGACGGAGACTCGCCATCCCATCCGCTTGTACTCTCGTTACGTTGATCGCTTGCACATCCTCTTCCGCTTCAGCGCTGATGAAGCAAGGGACTTGATCCAACGCTATCTTAGTGCCAACCCTGACCCGACCAACAACAACGTCATCGGGTACAACAACAAGCGCTGCTGGCCACGGGATTGTCGTATGCGCCTCATTAAACATGATGTCAACCTCGGAAGAGCAGTCTTCTGGAACGTTAAGAACAGCCTGCCGCGCTCACTCACCACCATCGAGTGGGAGGACACCTTTGTCAGTGTTTACTCGAAAGACAACCCACAGTTGTTGTTCTCGATGTGCGGCTTTGAGGTCCGTATCTTGCCCAAGATTAGGACAATGGGTGGCGAGCAGTTCTCGTTGAAGGACGCTGTGTGGAATCTCACCAACGAGCAGACCAAAGAGCGAACTGCGCAGGCGTTCCTTCGTGTCTCCGATGATGGTGTCCAGCAATTCAACAACCGTATCCGTCAGGTCCTCATGAGCTCCGGCTCCACCACTTTCTCGAAGATCGTCAACAAGTGGAACACTGCGCTCATCGGTTTGATGACCTACTACCGCGAAGCCGTCATTCACACAAACGAGCTCTTGGACTCTCTTGTCAAAGCAGAGAACAAGATCCAAACTCGTGTCAAGATCGGCTTGAACAGTAAGATGCCGTCCCGTTTCCCTCCTGTCGTCTTCTACACACCAAAGGAGCTCGGTGGCCTTGGAATGCTTTCGATGGGTCACGTTCTAATCCCACAGAGTGACTTGCGATGGTCCAAGCAAACTGACGTTGGAGGTTCGTTCTCCCTCATGTTGGATAACCATTCTCTGGCTCATAATAGTTCGTTTGATCAGTTACGCATTTCCGTGCTGGTATGACCCACGAAGAGGACCAGTTGATTCCGAACTTGTATAGATACCTTCAACCATGGGAGGCAGAATTTTTGGATTCGGCTCGTGTTTGGTCTGAATACTCCATGAAGCGGAAGGAGGCCAATGCGCAGAATCGCCGTCTCACCCTCGAAGATCTTGAAGATAGCTGGGACCGCGGTATTCCTCGTATCAATACCCTTTTCCAAAAGGATCGTCACACATTGGCATATGACCGAGGTTGGCGTGTGCGGACGGATTGGAAGCAATACCAGTTGCTGAAACAGTGAGTCGCGCTATCTGGATTTATTGCTGACTAATGAAATGTCTGTTAGCAACCCCTTCTGGTGGACATCTCAACGCCATGACGGAAAGCTCTGGCAACTGAACAACTACCGTGTTGATGTTATTGCTGCACTAGGCGGTGTTGAGGGTATCCTAGAGCACACGCTCTTCAAAGGAACCTACTTCCCCACCTGGGAGGGTCTTTTCTGGGAGAAAGCGTCTGGATTCGAAGAGTCTATGCGATACAAGAAGCTTACCAACGCCCAGAGGTCCGGTCTTAACCAGATCCCTAACCGTCGATTCACTCTTTGGTGGAGCCCGACCATCAACCGTGCCAACGTCTACGTCGGTTTCCAGGTCCAGCTTGATCTGACGGGTATTTTTATGCACGGCAAGATTCCCACCCTTAAGATCTCGCTGATTCAGATCTTCCGTGCGCACTTGTGGCAGAAGATTCACGAAAGTGTGGTCATGGACTTGTGTCAAGTCTTCGATCAGGAGCTAGAGCCTCTCCAAATTGAGACAGTGCAAAAGGAGACTATTCACCCTCGTAAGAGTTACAAGATGAATTCGTCTTGCGCCGATATCTTGCTGTTCTCGGCCTACAAGTGGAACATCTCTCGGCCTTCACTGGTTACAGACGTAGGTCATCCTCCATACCTGGTTGGACGTTGATCTGACCGCTCCGTTTCTTTAGAACAAGGATGTTTTGGATGGCACGACCAGCAATAAATATTGGATCGACGTTCAGCTTCGTTGGGGCGACTTCGATACCCATGATATCGAGCGGTATACTCGTGCCAAGTTCTTGGACTACGTGTCCGACTCCATGAGTATCTACCCCTCGCCAACTGGTGTTATGATCGGCATGGATCTAGCCTATAACCTGTGGTCTGCATACGGCAACTGGTTCCCCGGTATGAAGCCTCTGATCCAGCAGGCCATGGCCAAGATTATGAAGGCCAATCCAGCATGCCACGTCTTGCGCGAGCGTATTCGCAAGGGTCTCCAGTTGTACTCGTCTGAGCCTACAGAGCCTTACCTCAACAGCCAGAACTATTCGGAACTGTTCTCGAACCAGATCATTTGGTTTGTTGACGACACTAACGTGTATCGTGTCACTATCCACAAGACGTTCGAGGGTAACTTGACGGTTGTACGGGAACGCTCACTGTTACTGGACGAAGCCGACAAGAAGCTGTCCATTACTTGCTTGGTTACGTCGGTGAAGAAGCCGTCAGAAGGTGAAGCGCTCAACTGGCTCTGCGAAAACCGGTCGGGTCTGTGACCACACCTACTAGAAGTCCTTGTTGACAGGTCTTGCACCCAACTTTTACTTCTATCGCGGCAACTAGCCAAACCAG
>JRHT02000094.1:52572-150918 GCA_011800875.2 Suillus brevipes Sb2
GCTACGTGGCATATCCTTTCGGCGTTGGACTCACGCTTCTAGACGACGTCACTACTTACGGGCGTCTTACAAGAAACCGTTTTGTATCCACATGCTTCGTCGCAGCAGGAACTGTAGTAGTAACCTCTGTATCTATACGACTTCTGCCTCCCCTTCTACACACCGTCTCTACCGTGCCTGTGCGGTTAGTCTAAACGACGATTTGTGGACGACAAGCATCAACCAGCAGCACTGCCAGACTTAGCATAGTGGTACTTGCAACCACCAAACTCAAACGTGTCGCCACTGAACTGGGACGCGGAGCAATGAGAAGAGTTCGAGTCGGTAGACGACCGCGACATGCCTCCCTCGCCGTTAGAGAACAGGTTCTTACTACAGTGCTTAAAGTGACCGTCAGTTCCTGCGCTACAACTGTGACAAGGCGAACGGCTTTAGGAACCTGAGCTACTCAAATTCAAGTTTTTCACACACCATAGTGAGTGACGGTTCTATTCTAGGAAGTAACGCTGGAGTTGGAACTAGGTAAGTAGTAGACATTCTCACCCGGTCTGCTTCACACCGAGACACTACCAGCTGAACAGCGCAGGTTTCCAAGGTCTGCATATCATATATCTATAGGCTTCCATAGGCCTATAGCCTATTCGCATATTTCCGATTAGGCCTGCTTCAGGCTTGATCTTTGATTGTCTCCATCTGATGGGCTTCCATCTCGACTTATGCATCTGAATTCCTATGCTAGGACTCAGAGCCTTCAACTGTTCTCATATCTGAGCTCAGGTCTCCCACCAGACAACAAGCAGGTCAAGGAGATCAAGGCAGTCGTATGGGTACCTCAGCGTGGAAGCAACAATAGCGTTGAACTGCCCAACCAGTTGCCGAAGGACGACTTCCTTCTCAAAGACCTCGAACCTCTTGGGTGGGTCAAGACGCAAGCGCTTGAGCTCAGCCATCTCTCTCCCACGGATGTCACCACTCAGGCCAAATTGATGGCGGACCACCCAGAGTGGAGTTCTTCGTCAATTTGCATCGCTGCTTCCTTCACACCTGGTTCAGTCTCACTATCTGCTCATCAGCTGACAGTGCCTGGCTTCGAATGGGGCCGCAAGAATGTTGATAATTCTGCCAACCCACCTGGCTTCAATCCTAACATGTCGGAGCGGGTGCAGCTCCTGTTGTCTGACCGTATTCTTGGCATGACACTCGTGCCCGAAGGCAAAGTCTGGAACTACGGCATTGGTCTTACCCAATTATGGTCGGCCAACTTGTCATTTGCTGTAACATTGGACACGCCGTTGTTGTTCTGGGCAGAGGATCACCGACCTGCTGCATTCTTGACCTTTGCGAACCTGGAGCAAGGTGATGATAGTGCCGATGTCGAAAACAGTTTCGCTTGATTTATGGCTGCTCTTCGTTTAACTTGCTGTTTTCATGTAGCTGCATACGAAATCTCACTTGTACGAAATAGTTTATCCACACAATATTATGTTATTTTCTTCCCGCCTCATCCCTGTCATCAGCTGTTTTTCACCCGTAAGGATTGAGTTGTGATTGACAGCTCAAGCTCGACCCTCCAAGACGATGGGCGTCGGTCATACGCATTTGATGGACAGGAAGAGATAGCCTTCAGTAGCTGACCTAACCTATGATATGTGTGATCTTTACAAAGAAGAAGACCAAATATCAAATCCGATTCCAGGAGGGCTATCAATCAGCAGCCCAACAAAATAACAACAGCACAGCACCTCAAGGAGATGCTGGCATATATGTAATGTATGTGTACATTGTACATTGAATTTGTAGATTGTTTGTATGGGTTAAGTTAACGATGTTGCACTACCACCGCATCTGTGTGAAAGAAAGAAAAAAATGCAAAAAGACATGAACTCGACGACTGCAAAGAATTTGAGTAAAAACTCAGCGCGAAAAGTTCAAAGCTCGTGACAAAAAAAACACGAGAATCATTACCCCCACCCTACACTCCGTCCGTGACCAACTCACTCCTAAGGGACGCCACTGGCGCATGCACCCGAATGTCCGAAAAATCAGGAAGCTCACTGTCCGCACGCCCATCCACCCTCTCCTTCTCATCATCCTCACCATCAGCAACGCACTGCAGCACAAGCTGTTTACTCCCCCGTCTCGGAGGCGGCGACAGCGCCCTAATCTCTGGAGCACTTGGAAGGCGCTGTGGCTGTGATGCACGGAGTGGATTACGCTGTGGAATCGTCGGAAGCGAGGTGTGCGTATTCGGCGATAAGAAGCTTGGGTGGTTCTGCATTGTTGTTATGGGAGTGCCTGGGAGGGGAGGCGTTTGGGGTCGGGAATGGGTGGGGCTATTGGGGCTGGGGCTTCTGCTACTGCTTGTCCTACTGGGTACGGGCATAATCACGGGGTGTGCTATTTGGTGAGGTGTGAGATCGGTATCAGTATCGTGCGATGCGATGACAGGGGACGGAGGCGAGGGAGCACTAAGAATCCGCAGACGCTGCTTGATAGACATACTCCGCACAGAAGCGGCGCTATCAGGACGAGGAGGGATCGGCGTCGGTATTGATAATTCCGCACTGTCGCGGTGATGTGCGTATGCAGGTTCATCTGGACGCGGGGGGAGGACACCTGAAGGTGGTGGACGAGGTGCAGTCAGGCTGAGCCTCAACGCGCGCTGAGCTACAGACGTTCTAAACAGCGTTTTCTGGGACTGTGGCTGTGGCTGTGGCTGTGATTGTGATTGTTGTTGCTGTTGTTGCTCAGGCGCAGGCGGGGGTGCAAAACTCGGAGCAGGGCGCGGAGGAGGCATCGAGCGGCGTTTGCTCCCTACACCAATACTTCCGCTTCCACCACCACCAATGCTCATACCAATCCCTGAAGCGAAAGACCCAACCGTACTCGTCCGCTGCACACTCCCCGACCTCACACTCGCACTACTCACACTGCTTGACCCACTCGTCCTCTTCCAAAATGCAGCGCCAGGATGCTCAGAACCCGCACTGCTAGGGCTTACGCTCAGCTCAGACTCATGCGGTGCTTGTGGGGTCAGCGGGAGCGGGCCGCTAGGGGGCGTTAATCGCTTCGGGAGGGTACGAGACCACCGACGGGAAGGCGCAGAGGATGAAGCTGATGAGCCGGACCTTTCGACAGTGGAAATTGTGGTGGAAGTTGTTTGCACGGAAAGACGTGCTGGGTTGGGTGTGGGTGTAGAGATGGGGGTAATGGAGCGTGGGGTAACTGTGGTACCAGAGCTGTCCTCGGTCACAGTGGAAGTCTGCACACCAGGCGTAGTACTTGTGTCCAATTGCTGACATATCACGTCTGTGAGTGGGTGCATGAACGTCTGCTTTCTGTACCGCGGGGGCGGTTGGAGAGAATGCGAATGCGAGTGTGAGTGGGAATGTGGGTGGGAATGCGTATGTGGCAGAGGTTCAGTTGTAGACGGCGAAGGAGTCCATCGTTCGTCTTCTTTGACTATCTTGAGATCACAAGCGGAGATACCGTTGATGCTTGCACAGGTTCCACCTACACTGTTAGACATGCTTCCGTTATGTATGCTCTCGTTTAGCAGGTGCACACTAGATCCGTCGGGCACCGACGATGCCACGCTAGGTACGGGCGAGTCCGAGCGGCGCATCGGCGAACTGCTCCTCTTGGTGCTCACGCCCACGCCACTGGTGATACCCATTAAACTGCTCCCCACCGTCCCAAAGCTCTCTTCTGTATACTCACTTTCGCGCTCGTGTCCGTGTCCGTTGAGCGACAAGGACGGCGAACGAGAGCGAGGCGTGAACATGCCTTTTATGGTCTTGGTAGTAGACGTGGATGATTTAGAAGAGTGCGTTTGGGAGAGCATGGCAGGTGAGATATTGCCTGAGCGCTTGGATTGGAGACAGATGGAGGGCGTCGGGGAGGAGGAGCCGGAGTTTGGGGTGGAGCGGGAGCCGGATCTATGTGCGTTGGGACTTTGGCTTTGGGACTTCTTGGTTGATTTGATGCTTGATGCACGCGTAAAGAGCTCGGTGGGTGCAGGTGGGATGGGTGTCGAAGACCTCGTGTGCGGTTGGGAACGCATGCCTTCGAGCGATAGGGAGCCTCTGATTGGGGATGTGGGCGGTGATAGGGGAGGGGAACCTGCCAAGACGGGTGGAGGGGATGATGAAGTGCGGGGTGATGAAACCGAGGGCGAAATAGGGGATGTGGCGGAAGATAATGATGCTTGGAGTCGCATGGAGAGCATGACATCCATGTCCCCGCGGGGTTCGTGCCCACTGAGGTGGGGTGATGCAGTGAGACCTGCGCGCATGGATCTGGAGAAGAGTGTTAAAACCAGAACCCAACGACAAGATCCAACCCACCTTTGGCCCAGGACAATTGCCTTTATGGCACCAATCCACTTCTGTCTTTCACTCGGATCCTGCATCTCAAAATGCCAAATGATGTTGCCTTGCTCAATAGCAACGACTGAGCCGCTTGATTTGCCTCCGCTGCCTCTTGCTCCGCTCCTGCTCTCGCGTTTGCTGAGGGTGCTGGTCCGCGTGGAGTTCATACTGGGCCCAGACTGCTCTGTGACATAGATAGCAGTGTCTTGGGTGATAGGTAAGCGGTGAAGTTCCAAGGATGAAGGGATATTTGATTTGAAGAGATGGAGGTGTGTGACTGTCTGCGATGCGGACGAAGTCGCAGTTGTGAGGATTATGGATCTTGTCTTCCACTGCTTTGCGAGGGCGTAAACCAGGAGGGATGATGAGGGACAGAATTTGGGAAATGTGCCGGTGAGTGTGATTCGTGAACTGAGGGAGGCGAGGGTTGTGGGGAAGGGGGGGAGTTGAGGTAAGAGGGTTGCGGTTGGTGAAGGTATGGGTGATGGAGGTATAGGCGAAGGTAAGGATATATCATGTGAATCGATAGTTGCTGATGGAGGCACTTGGTCCTCTCGGGTATCCTCTGGGTGTTCACTGGCAGCATAGTCGACGAGACCAATACTGTGAGCGGCGGCATCTCTGAGTCTCTCTCGCTCCTCTTCCTCTTGGACATACGAATATGGGCGGGATATTTCCATGACGCCTGGCATGACGATGGGATTTGCATATTGAGAAACATGACTAAGAGGACCTGTCTTTTTGCGAACGAGAGAGAATAGTAGGGAAGTGCGGGGTTTTCTTGGAGATATAGGCTTTGGTGTTGACTTTGGCTGCTGAGCAGGATACAAGTAGGGGTATCTCAGAGATGATTCATGAGATGAGATGCTAGTAGTCCCAGGTGTAAAATTGGGTAGCAACGCTGCAGCAGAAGCTTGGTCTAAAGAATATTATGAGCTCAATGTCACGGGTCAGCTTGCTACGCACCATAGGGAAAATCGACATGATCAACGTATTCCTTCTCCTTTCCCTTCGGTTCTCGGGTTAGACTTTGACGTCTCTCCCCGAAACTGCGTTGTGATTCAGTGAAGAAATGAATTGGCATCGTGGCCGGTGATTCGAGTGTTGTCTGAGATGAAAGCGACTGAGAAAGACGACAGCGACGACCAGCGACGCAGAGTTACGAGTTTAACGTGGCAGTTGTCAAATTTCAGTCAGGGCAGTGATACACAGGTCAGAAATCACGCTTCCATTGCCAACACAAAAGATGCACAAACCTTGTTCCATGGATTCATCCACTCCATCGAGGACGGCGACGACGACAACGATGGTGAGTTCATGAGTTCAACGTTGAAATGCACTTGGCATAAAAATGTATGCCATTACTTATGACATATCCTGTCAGTTCAATGTTTCACGTGCATGAGCTATCATCACGACTGTCACCAACTAAGTACGGCCTACACCTCGGCCATGCTCTTCACGGAATAAAACGAGACCATCAACCTGGCGGTACGGTTGTCTTCCACACCGCCGCCATCTCACAGTGCACCGGCATGCAATGTTTCACCGTAGGGATCCCACCTAGTCCTTTTTTATTCCTGCTGCGATCAGCACATGACTGGATCCAGCTTAGTCTCAGGTCGTAACTCGTAAGACCCACTCTTAAAGCGCCAATAAATCGTGCTGGGGCTCAAAATCAACGCTTGCATGCGCATTCGTACGTATGCGTTCTTATCATGCTGATATACCTGGAATAGTCCAGCGGTAGGCCCATCCACACTGCCTTCAAACCGACTTCTATTTTAATATCGGCTCAGTGAAGCACAGCTTGTCAGGGTCACTCCAAGCAGACTTTTGCTTTTGTCAGCACCTATGTCTGTCATGAGGACCGCACCGGTTGCCTGACATACCTCCAAGTCACCACATCCTGAGCGCCATCATGTTATAAGTATTTTGAAACCAATCTTTGACATCCACGTCCAGCATGTATTACATCGCCGGCCTCACTAGTTCCACCCAAATCGTAGAAGGACTCGCCGTATTCACCACCTTCCGATACTTCCAATATGTCATATCCCGCATACGTGCAATCGCCCCAGTCGCTAACGCAGAAGCAGGTAGCATCCGCGTAGCCCCAAAGTCTCTCATCGGCAAAATTATATCCCCAATACACGGTCTCTCGATCTCCATCCCACCCGTGACGTACATCTTATGTGTTACCTTTAACCGCTTCGTGCAGCCTGCGTGGATGCAGCGCATGAGCCTTCCTAATACCCATTTCAATCACGAGATTGAAGTCGGGCTGAGAGTCGCAGCATGCGCAGCGACCTTTGTACTCCTCAGGGTCACCGCACGTACATTGACGCTCCTCGGGAATCAGTGGCACGCGATCGGGGTCCGTACCGTCTTCTTTCTTTCCATGTGAACAAGACATAAACTCACTATCCCTCGCCAGAGACGCGAGAAGTCCAGACTCGTGCAGACAGGTGCATACGCTGTGGTGCGCCATCCGGGGTACGCGTGAGTCTTGTCTTTATCTACATGGGTGAGTTCTGACGTCCCCCTTTATGACAGTTCCGTTCTCATCCAGGGGTTGCTTTTTGCGGTCATGACCTGGTCTTATGCGCCACTTCTAGCATTGAGTATTACTGCTGGCACGCTTGCAGTGAAGATGCCTATCGAGGTGGGTATTTCGTCCGAGTCTTTGTATTATTGTGAATGAGAGCTGAATGTTCTTGTTTTTAGGAGGATCTTATTATGCAAGACGCTTCCGTTGCGGGGGAATACCGTGCGTATATGCAGAGAGTGCCTGCGCGTGTTATTCCGTACCTTTGGTGATATGTCGTGCACTCGCTATAATCTGGAGAGAACATTGTTTTTTATCATTGAATGACTGTAGTCTTGTACAATATAGCGTTACCCCACGTCTTCCGTTTTCTGACGACTGCCCTCAAGTGCATCAGGTATTAATGTGCCGAATCTATTTAAATTGCCTTCAGCTTAAACGTTGAGTTGTCCAGGTTGCTGTCGCTGCTCCGTAGCGGCCATTGAAGAGCTCTGGATCGTACCATCGCCGTCCAACGTTTCGGGTCAACTTCTTACTCGTGACATAGTTTTGACGTAAATAGCTGATGGTCCCTTCTCGTCGTAGTCGCCACTCGCCAGTAAAATCAGAAGCTTGTGGTAACTACAAAACAAAGGATGTGAATGGTCAATCATCTCGAGCCCAAGTTTGCGTACTAGAAGCAGAGCTTCTCAAAGCATCCATAGCTTCAAGAATATCGTCGAATTGAATGGTATGGGTTTGGATAAAATATCATGATCTCATGCCATCCATGGGATTCTTTGATTGTCATATTTTGGGAATTTATAAAGGCTGAAGTTCGAACGACGCTTTATGAAATGGCGGGAGAGGTGTAGCTAGCGTGGGGCCCCACAGTGGGGGCTGCCAAAAGAATGGAGGAACAAGGAGAGTAGCAAAAACATTTAATAATTGATTTATAACGTCATGCCATTAATTTCGGCTTACAAAATAATATCGGTGTGCTCTTACGCCGGACAACCAACTTTCTGCGACTTACCACTAGTGCGCGAATGCCAGTCACGGATACGTGCTGTTCTCCCAAAAGTCGGTGTTTTGACTTCGAAGGTCACCCACCCATTGGAGTCCTTGCTTCATAATGGCTTATCCCATTGTGTAATTCTACCGTCACTGCCACTCTCAGGCTATCTTTCCCACTTTTTCGTGGCGAGTGCTGGAGTCTTGATAAGTCAGAGAAGCGAGAGTTAGGTGCCTAATTTTTGGGGTGTCTGTATTTGTTATTTCTCATCGTGTATTGTAGTCTTTTGTTCACGCCACTTGGAAGCATAGCTCGGCCGATACTATGCATGCCTATGCATGCCCGTGTCGTGTTCACCGTTGTTTCATTTCATGCCATGCATAATCGCCGCTGTCAATCCAGACCAGACCTCAACCTGTGCCATGAATTCAATCCTGCAGGAACCCACTTGACATTGACACCGTCGTGAGGATCGCATGGTCAGTTATTGACAGGCTCCAAGATATCGAAGTGGTCAATATTAATACCCTCATTGCGCAGTACCACGGGACCGGACGCAAAACAGGATATAAAACCAGCGCCCGGAAATTGGGAACATCTTCAAACACTTAACTTCCAATACGTCCAAGTCCAACATGTATTACATCGCTGGCCTCAATATTCAGATACCCCCACAAGCCGTGGAAGGACTGGCTGTATTCACTACTTTGCGGTTCATTCAATATTCTGTTTCCCGCGCTCGCGCGATCGCCGCAGTCGCTAAAGCAGAGTCAGGTGCCATTCGCACCAGTCCGACCACCCTCATCGGTAGGATTGTGACTCCAATACATCTCGCCACGTCTTCCATTTCATCTATGACATACGTTTTATGTATCGCCGGCAACATGTTCAAGCAACCTGCATGGATGCAGTGCATGAGCCTATCCAATGACTACTTCCAGCAGGAGACCAAAGTCGCACTGAGAATCGCGGCATGCGCATCGACCTTTGTACTTCTCAGGTTCGTCGGACGCACCTTCACGCACCTTGGGAATCAGTGGCACGTGATCGGGGTGCGTACCTTTCTTACCAAGTACTCGTGTGTTGAAGGATATGTATAAGCTGACTGCTCCTCAACAGAGACGGGAGAAGCCCAGAGTCGTGCAGACAGGTCCATTTGCAGTGGTGCGTCATCCGCTATACACGTGAGTCTTGAGTCTCGTTTTGCATTATCTCAATTAGATTGGGTGCTGATGTCCTCCTTAGGCAAATGCTCATGCAACAGGCGCTTGCTGCAGTGATGTTCTGGTCTTATGCACCACTAGTGGGTCTTGGCATCATTGCTGGGGCGTTCACTATCAAGATACCTATCGAGGTGAGTATCTTGTTCTTGTGCATTCAGCAGTACCTATTTTATCTGTAGGAGGATCTTATTCTGAGTGATCCTGCTATTGCCACAGAATACCGCGCATATATGCAAAAAGTGCCTGCGCGTGTCATTCCATTCCTCTGGTGATGTGTTTGCCCCTTCATGATGCAACACGTCGAGTCGGAGGACTCGTCATGATCCCAAAGGAAACAGTTTATTATAATCACTGGCAATAGATTGTGCTGTATATATAACAAATCCAGAATCTGTATGCAAGTAACTGGTAGGCAACAAAATACTAGTCGTAACCATGTCCATATATCGGGTGGAGTGTACAGGCAGTCGGAAATCGCTGGCGAGCAAGCATATATTAACCAGTCATTTCATATTACCACCCGTCAGCTTCCTAATCCACACGCCCAAGCTTTCAGCCAATCTTGACAAAGAACACAATTGGAGGATGTTCCATGACGGGACACCGCCAAAAGACTATCATTTGGAGACCTCCTCATTTGCTGCAAAACCCTCATGTGGGTGAGTCTGGATGGTGGGCGTTGCGACAGTTTTGAAACAGAGAACGTTAAAAGCTCTACTTTCATGTCCGTGCCGCTAAGCTCACATTCGACAAGCGGGAGCGCGCTATGCGGAATGGGCAATGAAAAGGTCTGAAGATTGTTGAGCGGAGTCTGCGTCATCCAATCAGGCCGGTTGTAGTTTTTTAAACCATTGTCGCGACAGATGCGACACAGGTGGCGGCTGCAGTCGGTTATTGTGTGTGTGACAGAGATGACGTGAGTTATGGAAGCGAGGAAAGCCGCTCCATGGACAGACTTGATAAAGGACGACCATTGACGAGTCATGGACTCAGTACCCGTTACCATCAATGTTTTGGGGCTGTACAGAGGCGGGGAACCTTCGTGGTTGTCCACGCGAGAGTTCCAGGCATGTAGAAGGCAACCTGACAGAAGGTCCAGATTCTCAAAGTCGACTGAAATGGATGGTGCAGCGAGCAGGACGGGGGCCAGGAGGCTGAGGTCTAGGGCAGAGCTACGAAACTGTCCCATCCACATCCTGCGTACGTGCTTCGTGTAGTCGAATTTGAATTGATGGTCTTGCAGAGCGTATGCCTGCTGCATACGTAGGGCGTTTACGAACGCTGTCACGTTGCGCAGTTGCGGGAGCAACACGGTGTGAAGGATTTCTGGCAGCACCATTTTTCTGACCTCTTTAGAGACAAGGCAGATAGCGAGGGCAGATGAGTATGGGTTTTTAGATTTGTATGTTTCAGACTGGGAAAAGCTGGGTTGTGCCGCATATTTGAGGATGAGGAGGGCCAGCTCAATTGGAAGGTCGCCAAATGGAAATGAGAGTTGGGTAACAGGTTCCATGATAGAGGAGTAACTGATGTAAAGTCGGTTTGCAGGAGCCTTTTAATACTCACCTAATAAACAATGTCCACAGCGGTCTCATCCACAGCAGTAGAAACCCATTGTGTGCACAGTGTGACCAAAAGCTGTCATTCGGTCGTCCACAAAGTTATTGTTCCTTCTAGGTCACATAAGGTGCTCTTGCTTGGGACCACGATATATCTATCGGTGGTCCACAGTAGGGTTATTAGCCGGGTGCCACTCGGTGTTTCATAGCAGAGTTATTGATCAGTGAGGTCACAAAGTTCTTTTGGATTACAGTTACATAGGAATGATGGGGATGTGGCTCGGCGACATGTTTCCAGGTTCTGATTGATTCATGACCCAACTCTTACAGTTGGGTCGTCCATTTCACTGCTGCTCGAACAATGAGGACTTTGGAGTTTGCTTGAATGATGTTATTGTGACAGGAAAGCATGAGAATTGTATAGTCGAACTTGAAGGTGGTAGTCGAGTTCGAACTATCGGATTACTGCATACTACGGCACATGTATATTAGTAAGTCATTCACGCTGGAGTGCCACCATCAACGTTTGTCATCGACTGACACATCCTCGAGAGGTTCATCATCATCAGAGTGCTCAGTGCTAATCGCCAGCTGAGCGTGTTTTTTACATACTTCCGTGAGTCTTGGACCAGTACATGGTACTAACCTGATTGACCGCGGCATGGCTGCAGTTTTTTGTAGCTCGAAATAACCCCAGAACAATTGTAAAATCGAATATTTTATCAACGCCCTTCCCTTGCGGATACTTGCTATGATTCAGCTATGTAATGCGTATATGGATATGCGCTCATGCAGCTCCATATAAGTTTGTACTAGCGGTGATGTCGTATCAGGTTGGGCCGCATCAGGATCGTAGCCTGACACGGCCGAACACAGTATCATCATGATAGTGGCAGTCCGTTGCGATCTAATTGATCATCATTCTGTTTCTCATGCATCGCCCTCGCAAACGATTTTAGTCATTCGCCAGTCTCAAGTTCGGTTTCAATTTTAGTCCGACATTTGCTTAAATAACCTTCAACTGGACTCTGTGTTCCTCTTACCCCTTTCAATCCACCATGACGATTCACCACATAGGTAAACCTTCCTTCAAAGGATTCAAATCAGTTCAATTCTAACGCACAGCACAGTCCTGTATACATTCAAGCCTGAGGTGACTCCAGAACAAAGACAGAGCGTGAGGGACTGCATCAGCGCCCTTCCATCGCAGATACCTGCAATCCAAAGCCTTGTCACTGGTGAAACGGTGTTCAACCCCCTCGGACATGGCTATGACGAAGGTATGTCATTTCTCGTCATCTGAAACATTTGTAGGTGATTGACAAGATCGCACCTCAGGGGTCATTTTTCTGTTCGAGAGCGTAGCCAAGTTGAATGAGTATCGCCCACACAAGGCACATCTTGATTATCAGGCCTTTGCAAGGCCTTTGATCGAAGGTATGTCTTGTTTTTGCCTTGAAGAGCGCACCCATTTAATGGTAGGGCGCAGATATACTCATTTTTGATATCGAGGCGGCCGCCTAGAGGGGAAACTAGTTGACAGTTTGTTATACTTCTCATGCAGGTGATGGCTAAAGGTGCTGCGTTATGAATCGCGTTCGAATCGTGACCTTTTTTCTGTGTAGACAAGTGTTATGATCTGACATGTCCATGCACCCCAGCAAGTCATGTATTGACGCCGAACTATTTCAGTGTAAATGTAGGACTTTTCATGGCACAGTATGGCACGGTCAAACAGTCATTCCATCAACATCCTTCCCTCGCAGATTCTAATGGAGTCAAACAGCGCCTAATGCGTTCATGCTTGTATATGATGGAGTGAGCTTTGGCAGTGACGTCGTCTTGTTCTGATGGTCGGCATTGTGATTGTAGCTTAACATGGCTGGCGAGTTGATGCTACGCGTGTCACTGTCCTTCGTGATACAGAAGGTGCGGCTATCTTCCTTATATGTGGTCTGGCGGATGTGTATTACATGGGAGCTGACACTCCATATATGAAGGTGTGTCTCACGATGTCTTGTGTGGCTTGAGGAGTCGCTCATGGGACTCTGGGTAATCTCTCGTTTGTTGTTGAGCAAAAATGAATTACAGCACGCGCTGGTGTCGATTGATAGGCTGTCAGTGCAATGATTCATTGTCGTCTCAAGAAGTTCCTTAACTGTCGACTTTGTCTGATCATCAATCTCTTTATCCGAAAAAGTTCAAGCATCGGCCCCCGTACGTCGCCCTCGCATACAAATTCGTTCAATCAGCTTCCCTCACTAGTAAGTACTCGCCGGTTCAGTTGTTTCATATAAATAGAGTTCACATCGTGAGTCTCTTCGATATAATTTCCCTTGACTGAACTCGGATACCCCTTCTTTTGACCCTTCTACCGATCCATCATGACAATTCACCATATAGGTAGCCCTCCTTCAAATTAGCTTTGAGTCGAAATTCTAACACACCACAGTCTTGTTGAAGTTCAAACCTGAAGCAACACCAGAGCAAAGACGGAGTGTTAGGGACGCCGCCAATGCACTTACATCGCAAATACCCGCGATCCAGAGCATCATCACTGGTGAAACAGTGTTCAATCCCCTTGGACACGGCTATGACGAAGGTACGACGTCTCTCGTCTGCAAAGATTCGCAGGTCTGAGAAGATTATGATTATGCTTCAGGGGTTATTATCCTATTCGAGAGCGCAGCCAAATTGAACGAGTACCGCCCACACAAGGCACATATTGATTTTCAAGCGTTTGTGGGGCCATATATCGAAGGTCGGTTTTGTTGCTGTTTCAGAGATTGCTTCGACTGAACATAACGCAGATAAACTCATATTTGACATCGAAGCTTGAACTTAGAGGGGAATTATAATGCTTGATACGATGCTGTAGGTGACTTTGCAGGCGGTACTGAATCAACTTCGTCGAAGTGATGTGTAACTTCATGATCATTCACCTCATCCTTGAGTCAGAGATTGCAGTACATCCTGTTGATGCATCGCTGGCCCGGAAATGTGCGTAGTACAAGTGATTATCGATGTAATGTATGACTATCTTAGTGCTGTGTCGACTCAAACTTGAAGTACATGTATTTTGTTGGAACCGATAACTTGTGCGTGAAACGCCGACAGACCAATTGTTTCCAACTCCTGTGTGCGCGGAGGTCCTTGTTTATTGTGCAAATGATTGAGTTGTAGCAATGATGATACTGATCATGAGGACCACATATCGAGTGAGTCGTTCACGGACCACTGCTGCAGCAGATTTAACGGTAGATTGAGTCGATTGAACAGCGGGGCAGAAAATAATGATTTATTGAAGGGAGGATCGAGGGGCAATGGAACCATGTTGCGAGACACTTAGTCGATGGTACCATGGTATGAGTGCCCGTTGGATACTATAAATAGCATTCGCACCATACTTTGTTTTAAATACGATATTCATGTGACTGAACTCGGACATCCTTTCTTCCTTCCTTACAGTTCATCATGACGATTCATCATATAGGTAATCTCTTCCTCTCGAGCCCAACTTCAAGTGATCTAATATATGGTACAGTTCTATACAAATTCAAGCCCGAGGCAACCCCTGAACAACGACAGAGCGTAAAGGACTCTGCCAATGCCCTTCCATCACAGATACCCGCAATCCAGAGCCTCGTCACTGGCGAAACAGTGTTCAATGCCCTTGGACATGGCTATGATGCTGGTACAGCATTTTTTATATCATATCTGCAAACCGGGTGGTTGACGAGACTGTGCTTCAGGGGTTATTTTTCTATTCGAGAGCGTAGCCAAGTTGAACGAGTATCGTCCGCACAAGGCGCATATCGATTACCAGGCGTTCTCAGCACCTTTTATTGATGGTAGGTTTTGTTGTTGTTCAAAGACTACTTTAACTGAATTGGGCGCAGACAAACTCATTTTTGACATCGAGACAGCGTAGAGGGGAAACTACTTAGCTTGTATCATTGTACCAAGTGCTTGTGCTGGTAGATGGTATTAAATCCACTGCAAATATCATGAATGGTAAACACGAGGACATCGATAATCCTCACCTTCGGGTTGCGTCTATGTAGACAGGTATTTTGGTCACCCGGGTACTTGCGCCATGACAAGCCATATCTCCACACTCGGTCCATCTGATCAGCTATCATACACCGTGCACCCGTCGCACTTAAAATAGAGAATGCTCACATTATCGTAACACACGTCCGACTGACTATTCACTTCCCATTTCCATCTGAGTCCATCATGACCATCTACAATATAGGTAACTTTCCATCAGACCCCATCGCTCCGCTCGGATTGACGTAGCACAGTCCTGTACAAGTTCAAGTCGGAGGCAACCCCCGAGCAAAGAGAGTATGTGAAGGAACTTATCAAAGAGCTTCCGTCAAGAATATCCGCACTTCAGAGCGTTATCACTGGAGAGAAGGTCCTCAACCCCCTCGACCACGGCTATGACATGGGTGGGCTGTTTCGCAGAAGCTTGTGATTTGTTGTCCGATATGCTCTAGGGGCGATTTTTTTGTTCGAGAGCAAAGAGAAACTGGATGAATTTCGTCCGCATCAGGCGCACACTGATTACCGGGCTCTCTCAAGTCCGTACCTTGAAGGTGCGTATATTAATATTGTCAATAGACTAGATCACGTAGCGGAAGAACGTCCAGATAAGATGGTCTTCGACATGGAGACAGCTTGAAAGAAGAACGAAAGCATATGCGGGAGTGTGCGTAATACATATACATTTATGCGAAATGAGTCCGTGAAAGTGATGGTGCTGAGAAAGCTCAGTCATAGATCGGGAGAGGTAGCATCCTGGCAAATGTGAATAACGTGGAAGATACGTATGTGATGCAACACACCTGTCTGCATTGAACATAAAGTTCCCTGCAATATCCTCTCCTTCCAAGAATCGTGTGGGGTACACAACTTCGACGATGTGAGAATAAGCCGATGATGGGGGCATGGATGGCACTCACCAAGGTGCCCACAGACATCATTCAAGAGCTCCTCCATTTCATCTCGCTCCTGCTTGGTAAAAGGCTCTATCCCATTCACAGATTTTCGGCCACGAGTGTCCTTGTCTAGGGGATGAGAACCTTTGGAGGGGGCGCCGTCGCTCCCATCGTTGGTATGAAAAGTCTCGCGGCTCTCCTCAGCAGCATCTGCTAAACCTCCCTTTTGATATGGTCCATCTTCATGCACTGTCTCTGAGACTCGTGATACTGGGTCGGACGAATGGCTACCCGTTGCCTATAAGATAAGGGTATCTGAGAAAGGTATAGCGGAGAGAAGACTCCATTGTACGAACCGGCTTAGAGAAGCGCTCGTGGTGAACAACAAATTCTTTGTATTGCTTCCACGTCGTAACGAGGTCGTCAGGGATAGCGTGGAAAACTTTGCGATAAATCTCGGTCTGCGAAAAAGAATCAGTCCATCCACCACCCCTATACAAAGATGACACACGTTATGCGCAGCGCAAGCGTTCCAGACATTCTTCCAAAATGCATCAGATATCGGGTCCTCAAAACCCTCTGGATCTACATGGGGAGCGGGTATCGGCACAGCCCACGTTTTATTGCCGACTTTGCTAGTGAGATGCTTCCTGAGCAGGGCCCTGGCTCCTGGAGCAGTCTTCTCAAGTTCGTCCGGGTCATTGGCTCCCGACTCCGGATGGGGTGGTTCGTCATCGGTCTGTGGATCCCTTGACGCAAGCGCCGGAGCACCGTATGCTTCCCCATCAGCCGTGCGCTTCTCGACGGGGTCAGAGTTTTCGCCCAGCCGATGTTCCAGTTTGTCTTTCAAAGGAGGGTTCTCAGCCTGTGAAGCTGGAGGCAGGCGCTCTTGAAGAACTGCCTCTTCCACAGTTGGGACTATCGCGCTGGCGAACCCTGGCTCCTTTTTGCCTTCACGACTGTACGTCATACACTCCTCCTCCAAGGATGCATCTTGCTCTTTAGTGTTTGGTTTGTGAAGTTCAACCTCCCCAAAAGGTTTCTTGAGGTGGTGGGAAGCACTCAAAGCAGCTGCGTTGCCAGCTCAACCAAAGGTTAGTCTTTCAAGTCTTCAAGACTGTGGTAAACACGAACTTTGTTTGATACCTTCGCCTGCGGTGTGGAGCAAATTACGTATATGAGCCATGTGCTCAGCTTGAGTAACATCCTGACCGCCACGCTCGTGTTCTGATTCTGGGACCAACTCTTGTTCATGGTCAGGTCTGATTTCTTCGCGGGGCGTAGGCTCATGCTCAACCATAGCGTCAACATCCACACCAACATGCTCTCGCATCAACCGCATTCGCAAGGTGTGCGCAAATCGCCCGACCTTGAACGGTTTTCCTGCCATTGTCCTGATGTACCATAGCCATCAGAAACTTGCGAAGCGGGACCAAGAAAGTCGTACCCATCAATCAGGTCAGTGTCTCGGATGACTGCAGCAATTTCCGAATCTCGATCGCCACGTTGGGAACGCTCATTGATGTTTGCGCTGCCAATGATTGCCAGACGATCATCCACAATACAAACCTAATGAGATCGATGGATCTGAGTATTCAACTTCAAGGACGAAATCGATATTCATACCTTGCCATGAATATATACCTATAGCGTGGTCAGGGGGTTCGAAAGCACAGCAACATAGGCACTTACTATCTCCGTAGCCAATACACCGTTCCGCATTTTAGCCCAGTTTCTCAATGAAAACACGGAGATATATTCATCAGGCTAGTCACACAATGATAAGCACGGCGACTCCAATGGTAAAGTTGACCACGTACATCTATACCCTCTTTACGAAGTCGAGAAAATATTGAATTAGGCCCACGGCAGATAGTGCGGTTCTGACATTCGACGATGATTCGAATCTGATACGCTGATTCAGTAAAATTTCAGATAAGAATTGTCCTAACTAACTGCGCTGGCGTCGCTGTGATCAATGGAAAAGGGGAAGCCAGGGAGGAGAGGAATGACGATGCAACATTTCCACGGAGTACCATCGCGATGTGCGCGGGTGATCCGATCTACCAACGCATCACCAATATGATTCTCAATCTTGACATCATTCACGACGGTCCTACGAGACAGATCAACAAGCAGTGGTAGCTGAGCAGCGACGAGTACTCACGAGGTTATGAAGAATTGATTCTCAATGTACACGAAGTGCTCCGACATCTCAATAGCTAAAAGAAATTGTGTGTTAGTGACTCCTCCGTAAGTCATGACGCCTGACCTTTCAGGTATGCATTTTGAATTGAATGCTCAGTTCGATTGGAAGTACCGAGCGACCAAGGGCCGGCTGATCTGCAAATTTGCATTTCGCATGTGCCAGTCAGACCCATGACGACAAGCTCTTCAGGTTTGAACTCGGGTGGAGGAAGCAGGAAAGGCATGGTTCGGGAATGATTCTAATATGAATTAAGATGAGGCGACAGATCTACCAGGCGACAAACACACTTTCAAACGAAGCAAATAATTCCATCTATGGCTCGGCAGTTCAACAATGTGCTTCGCGCAAAAGAATGTGGGGACAAACCTTTCAACAAAGTGTCGAGCAAGATCACGAGCAGGCTGGCCTACGACTTGCATGCCTACATCATGCCTTTGGGGAGGAGTTGTAAGTGTTAAAGTTCTTTGAAACACTAATAGTCGTACCAAGGCATCCGGGGCACCTTCGCCCTGTCATACATGTCCTCAAAGGGTTTGTTTAGTGTATGGAAATCAAGGACCCGCGGGTTACTGTAGTCTTTGCCTGCGATGCGTGATCAGCTAATTCTCGAACTGTATGGTTAAAGCACACCTGGCCAGATTTCGGTATTTTCTGCCGACAGCTCCGGGTCATCGATGATGATGTGCTGTGGCGTATCCCATCTTTGAAGTAGTTCAGTGATGAAAGTTGGTCAACGTCTGGATTGACTTCGCACCTTCCGAAACATAGGTCAATCCCTCCCATGAATGCGATAGTTTCGTCGATAACGCAGAGCTTCTCATGCTGTTATGGGTATGTCAAGTGGTAACTGCGTTCTTGCGTAAAGAACCCTTACGTGTGCCCAGTAGAATGTACCAGTCTGGAAGTGTGAAGGAGAACGTTGAACCATGATGTTCGGGTGTAGTGACATGAGGCGTTGCTTTGCATAACTGTGTGGTACGGTGAGTCCACAAGATCTACGAGGCGCTTATCAGTTCTTACTTGCTATCCGTGGGAGTAGTTCGGTTCGAAACTTCCTGGCTAGAAGTAGATCAATAACAGTAGACACCGAGATTCGAAAATTTCTTACTATAGAATAATGTGGATCTTGACGCCTTCCTTGGCCTTTCTCTCAAGGAGGTGATCCAAGCGATACTTGAGCTTATCAGGACGCCTCAGTTGCAGCTCTGCACTACATAAATAATGTGACTACCATGATGAGACATGGACGTACCAGGGGATAGCCACCAGTCGTGAATATAGATGGTCTCTTGCGCCATGAGTATAGCCCGAGACAAATTCCACATGTAGTCGCGCTGCTCCTTGTGGTCAATATCAGATGATATGGAGAAAGGAGAAACGAACCCCATCAACAAGCCACTGGGCAGCGACGTTCAATCGCACAGGGGAAAAACTGTCGAAGCGATGTTTTGCGACAAAAGGGGTCGTAGCAGCGGCTTTTTCTAGGGCAGTAATCCATTGCAACATTTGACGCTAAGCTCGCGGGCACCCGTCGTCAATAGTGTATAGCCACTCGATATGAGGAACCGACCTCATTTCTTGCGAACAGCTTCAACCGCATTTGAGAATTCTCAACATAGAACGTATGCTTTGAGACATCATCCGATCGTTTCTTCTTTTTCCTCTTATCCTGATCATTTGTTTCCCCTTGTGTCTCCCTGCCCTCGGCGGCACCACTGCTTTTCAGAGGATTCACATGCGTAGACGGGTCCAACATTGGTGTCGCAGGACGAGATGATACTGCAGAGCTACCAGAACTGACCGACTCTGTCCTCATGTGCCCTGTTTCCGTGTCAACATCCCCATTACCCCGCACCACACCACCCGCAGTAGCTGCGATATTTGGTGATGACCTATTAGCGATTCGAAGGGCCCGCGAAAGGCGACTTTTGATACTATCTATTGCAGAGAGACAGTCGACCTCGGCCTGTGGGTACTCTGTCTGAGTCTGTGGGTGTGGCTGCTGCTGCGACTTGCTGAGGCCGACAAGAAATTCACGGTCCTCCGGTTCGGCGTGCAAGAGGTGCAGACCCTTGCGATAGTATCGCGTTGGCCGGATGATCTTGAAATCCCTATCAAAGAGGAAGACGTCCCAAATTGCAATCTAGGTAGTGTTTGTTAGTAGCATGATTGTCGGTTGAAATGGCGCTTGGCTTACGTCTCCTGGGTCCTCCACGACCACGATGTAACTCTCGCGAACGGCACACCACCGAGCCTCCCTCCGCTCTCGCCATCGTGCTGATTTTCGTCCAAACCCGGGGCCGTTGCCTTCTGTATCAATGCGCAGAAATCCGGCTTTATATTGTGCGCCGCCATGACGAGCAAGAGTGATGAATAATGCGCTTATTTCGAGGAAGCCTGCAAGTCGGTTTGCGGTTGGGTGAAACATCTAGAATGGCGTTTGTGAAGGGTAATTAAGGCATAGAAGGACAGACGTACAACAGCACGTATAAGCTTGATCAAATATTCCTCTAGCGCTTCTCGTTGCAAACGAGCAAAGTCAGTTTGTTTGACATGACGCCCGCTGGATTCCTTCTTCAAGAATTTAAAGTAAGGAAGGCCTGTATAGCAACTTAGTACGTCCGAACATCAATAAGTGCACAACTCTTACTGGTTCTAGGAAACTCTGGCAATACTTCCTTTTGACTGCTGAACGCGTTGGACACAGCGTAATGGGCATGCATGGAAAGGAAATCACGAAGCTGCCTGTAGACCACCCAACGCACTGCACCGTTGGCATATTCACACTCGATACGAAACACAGCTTTATGCGCTTGCATGGGATGGAGACTGTCACTAATCCGTATGCGCAGACGATGGAGGAGGACAGGGATGCGCCGATGCCCCTTCTCGTCGTGTTCGAACCACAAATGTAGCATCAACGTGGACAAACCGCCCGTAATGAGTTCGTCCGTAATATTTACCTCGTGTGAGGTAACCACGGAGTGTGGTGCAGTGCCAAGTTGCCCAGAGCGAATGACAGAAGGTAGGAGACCACGTAATTTGTTCCATTTTGCGGATGCTCCTGGCTTCTTGGAATTTACTTGGGGAGGGTGAGATTGAGAGCGCTGGAGATCCCGAGGGGGAGGATCAGTGGGCTTGCGAATAGGTCCTATTGTTTGATGGCGAGACATGGGTTTCCTCTCTGTCTTCTCTTCTTCCTCTTCAATTATTGTGTTCGAAGGTTCCGGAAACATTGAATTCGACCTGTCGCCTAATGTTGAATCATGGAATGATTGGTCGAAAACTCTGTTCTCTCTTGCTTTGCCCTTCCTATCTGTGGTCGCTTTTCCCAGAGAAGGGCTAAGCTCAAACGCACCCCGGAAGCTTGACGAACTTGAATGAAGTTGAAACGAGGTTCTGGCACGATCTCCCAAATCATTTTCGAAAATATCGCTATATTCCTGCTGGCTATTGACAAGAATTTGACGCGGGACAGATGAAGAGCTCGGGTGGGAGAAGGAGAATGACAAGGAGCGTGGTGGTCCTGTACGGTTTGAGGGTGTGTCAGGGAGGGTAGCCCTCGGTGTCCTGAGGGGAGATCCGGTAGGTGAGATTGGGGTTGGTGATTCAACGCGGCTCATGCGCTGGTCTGTCAAAGACAGTAAGTCACCGTTCCCGGTCTCATCATCATGTTCGCGGTGTCCACTGGTGGCAGACGAATTGGCAGAGTTATCTTTTGCGTCTTGTGCATAGCTGGCGCTGATACCAGAGTTGACCGAGTTTATAGATGGCGGCATTGCGAAGCCGCAATGTGCAGATCACGGTGAACGGGTTTTACACAGTCTGCAATAGCACCGGCTCCACCGGTTGCTCAACTGCGTATGATATGATTGGCAATTGAGGATTGATGCGAAAGTAGCTCAAGAAAGCCAGCCAGAAACCCGATACGCCTAGACAGGAATCTGGCAAGACTTAAGTCGTATCACCACAGCGCTCACTGTGCCAGTCCAGCAATTCGAAGTCAACTGTTCTTGAAGCTTGAAAAAGGAAGACGCGAACAGACGCCCACACAGTGGATTTGTTGACGTAATGGGTCGATTCGATCATGATCATTTAAATTTAAGTCTGGATCAGGCAGCAAAACTACACGCCTCCGCTTGGAAACAATTGGTGAAGGTCAACTTTGTCCATCGAGTATTGGTTCATAGGATATGATTATAATTGTAAGTATTATAGTGTCGTATACAAAATGCTAGGGTCCTGAGTTAGTGCAAAGTAGGATTTCTGCCCAGTACCGAATCGGTCGGCGTTTCACGCACAAGTTATCGGTTCCAACAAAATATATATGCTTTGAGTCGACACAGCATTAAGATAGTCATACATTACAGTGGGCCAACGAGTTGATAATCACTCGGACCACGCACACTTCCGGGCCAGCGCAATCCTGGGTTATCTGTCCTCGCTTCCATCCATCCCTCCATCAGTCTACGATTGAGCTGGAGGGTCATATTGGTTTTCCTATGGCAAAGGTCCTTCTCAGTCCGGCAACAAAGGATAGGCACTGGCATGGGCTCCCGAATGTCATCCGCGGACTGATGACCCCGAGTTCGATTGTCCTCGCGGGGCCTGATCGGGAGGCAACCCATGAAGTCGAACGACGTTGACATGTCTGGTCCATTAGTCACGCACGAGACCTGCTCAAGACGAGACAGCTTATCGTAGAACTCCTGGAAGAGAAGTCGAGCCCACTGGTATGCGTCCTCGCACTCTCCCTCTATCCAGAACGTAAGCCTTTTCAGACTCAGTGCACTTGCCAGTATGAGATGTACATCAGTTCCCCAATCTATGATTTCGAGTCCCCCGACTGTAAACGGGCGCTGTGTGGCGGCCAATGTCTGTGCTATGAATAAGAATGTGTTCTGCTGACCCCAGCAGAGAAACCTGTCAGTGTGATTTCCTCGACATGCTTTGGAAGTAGTGCAAGGATGTGTAGCACCGGCAAATGCTAAATCGTCAGATCAAGTACCAAATTCCTGATATGCACTGTGGAGTGGTCGACAATGTCGTCGAGACCCCATTTGTAGTGTCCAATCTGTGAATGGTAACTCTTGAACCGCACAGTGTGAACCGGGCGCCCAGGTACAAGGGTACGTAGAAAACAGAGGGAAGCAGAGATTTCTGACAGATGTGGCAGAGACGTAGGAGGAAATATCTCCGAGAGCTCAAAGAAAACAGTAAGATCCATTATTGGATCGGCAGTGATAGCGAGATCACGGATGTCGTCCTGCTTGACCAAGAACGATAACAATTGGCGGTCGGTGTTATAGGTGCAATGAAAAATGCGAAGCTTGGCGTCACAGTGTCGAAGGACGGAGAATGGTGCATTTGGGAATGAATAAGCTTGAGCGTTGAGAGGCAGGACATATTTGTAGGTCCAATGTGAGAATATCCAAGTCCACCTCGGGACCATGGTAAACCATCATGGTTGGATATGTAAAGACGAAGGATTTGACTTTGATTGCAAGATGAGGACACTCTGCCAGGGTGGTGCAGACATCAGAGTTGTCGACCGTGATGGACTCGTACAGAAAGTTCACTGCTGCATGATTGAAGCCAATGCACACCTGACAGAGTGCAGCCAAGTCGTTTGGGGAGAACTTTGGTGAAGAGAAAACAACGAGCTACACTACAAACTGCCGCAAATATCTGGTAGACCCCAAAAGTTGTTAGGGTTTGGTTAACATTCCCACAGTATAGGTCAGATAGTTTTCGCACTATATCTGTTAGAGGTTTTGTTTAGAGCTGTGTGAGAGCTGGGAAACAGCGCTGTAAGCGACCTAGTGTGGCTGAAGAAAAAAGTTACACTAAAATTAAAATGTTGATTGGCTGATTCGAACTCGAACGCTCAGATTTCGCAATAGTATGCATTCTACGCGCGCAAACCGCTACACCAAAAGTCCTTGTACAACTTAAGCATTAATTGATATATGGCAACCGCTAGGTCATCTCTTCACAAATTCTGCTAAGTCTTTTGCAACGCCATGTCTGTACTTGCAACTTAATAGCGTAACATCTACTTTGCACAAAGCAGTTCTTGTGAAATCCAAGTTCTATGTGATGTATTTACCTTCACTGTGCTCAGATAAATAGAACTTAGTGTATTTTATATTTAGTACAAATGCTGAGTACTAAAAGCTAGCAAGCTACATTGACTTCATTTTGGAGCCTCTGGGACAGGATATTCACGCGAGCTTTTTCATAGCTATACCCCAGCTGTAACCAAAGAATGTTCACGTGAGCTTTTTCATATATGTGCCATAGCTATAACCAATCTATTGTCTATGCATTTGTACTCAAAGCGCGACACAAATAAGACCAAAGTAAGTTCTATAACGGCTACGACGAAACGCGGACAAGTCTATTTGGGTGAAACCCGCGGGGCTTAGGCTGACAAGGAACACCAGGACCTAACAAAAGGAAAAACATGAGCTGTGTGTGGGCGGGTGGGCCGAGCAGCATACAGTAGGTCACAAATGGGCCTCGTCTACCAAGGGACAGAGCTTCAGTGAGAGGGCAAAGGCCTGAAGACTAGAACGGGACCAATCAGAAAGGCACTATGAAAGAAAGAAATATGGAAAGCACCCCCAACAGGCACTTCATCCCATTGAGGCAGATCATCGCTATCCCGAGTAACTCGTTCTTGGCCTACAATTGATGGTACAGTGCATTTTGGCATAAGAGTGAAAGGTGGTCGAGAAATTTCATGAAAACACTGAGGCCAAAAGAACAATCTCCCTTGCAGATGATGAAACCAGGAGAGTCGAGCAGCAGCTCGAGGTATACGAATGGTACGGGGGTGCAGTCCTCCAATGTGAGCATCACAAACACTGAATTCAACTGCTGAGGAGCTCCAGGCAGTGATGTGGGTTAAAATGCCAGAGAAAGCAGGCAGAACAGTAGGATTGGTGGGATTAGGGAAACTTCTGTAAACCATGATATGGTCCCCAAGACCCAGGGTGTGGTGTCGACCTGCATCACTGATGAAGTGATCGATGAACCACGAATCTGGGCTATCATGTGAGGACTGAGAGAAGTTGATGACCAGATGGCCGATGAGCAGAGTCACTGTGCTTGGGGGGGGTAAAGCCGGAAACTCTCTCTCTAGGATCAGAGCTGCAACACGCTGCGGTGACAGGAAGGCCATTGAGATGTGGAAGGATGGAAAGTGATATGGGAGGCTTATAAGCTCTCCACGACCAGAGGACCCGAATCGGTTCCGACTCTAGTGTGGTAGGCATGACAAGCAATTGGAAAACGGGTGAAATAGTCGGGTGTGACAGTCTAGACACAACCCAACAGCAGGGCGGAGTAGGTAAACGGCCATTTGTGGCCTTGCTCTCTGATGTCCAAGGGTGTAATGGTATGCCTGCTCAAAGGGAGAGGTGGGTGGGTCTTTTGAAATTGAGCAGGCTGGTAGACAAGGAAAATTCTGGCAGCAACAGCCAGAAAAATTTGACGAGCGGTGAGAGTGAGGGAAAGAATGAATGCGTGCCTCACTTATTTGCCTTGGGCATAGACCTCATTCTGAGCACGTGCTCATTCCTCTCACTCGCAAAGAAAACAATCTATGCATTTGTACTCAAAGCGCGACACAAATAAGACCAAAGTAAGTTCTATAACGGCTACGACGAAACGCGGACAAGTCTATTTGGGTGAAACCCGCGGGGCTTAGGCTGACAAGGAACACCAGGACCTAACAAAAGGAAAAACATGAGCTGTGTGTCCCAAAAATTAGGAGGCAAATCGACGCAACAAGCTCATGCTTGAACCCCGACCCAAAAGGAGATAAGCGCAGAAGACTTACTGAGGAAAAGATCAACGCGTTGGGGGCAAAGCGTAATGCATAAAGGGCTCCAAAACCGGGGTGTCTTGTAAGTATGGCGCGAGCACCACGGCATGTTTCCGCAAGTATAGAAGGAAGGCATTGCTGCTCCAACGCCCCATAGCTTTGACATTATCAAAGGGAACCCCCCGCAGCAGATATTCTAAGGTACCTCCGATGCGAATGCCATGCCCTTTGAGCATCCCAGTCCCCAACTGATCTCCGGCGGTCTGGAGACACGCCAGAAACGCGGATTTCGTCAGTGGACGCAGACCTATGGAGTGCCGCCAACTGAAAACCGCAGCTGATGGAGGAGGTTGATTAAGTGCTAAATGATGACGGAGTGCAGCCTGCGGATCGACGATGCCTGACTGGGCGGCCCAGTAAACATCTTCCCCAATTGGGGACACCTTGGTGCGCGGCAACGCAAAGACTACCACCTTGAATCCATTTCGATCTTCGTCATAGCGAATGTCCCTAACCGTCACATAGGAGCTAGGACTAGCACGGAAGGCAGTGAGTGAGGGCACGGTGAATTCGCCAGTACGCGCTATGGTGAAGAATGCAGTTGTGAGGCAGGCAAAAACCGCGGCGTGTAGCGGCAGTGACATGTCGAGGACAGAGTATATGTTGGCGATAAGATCAACTGTGAAGGGAACTCGCTTGGGCCGCTTGGAAGAGGGCGGGGCTAGGCGCGCAGCTCCTGTGAGTGCAAGGGAGGATTCAGCTGTATTGATGAGCCAAGGTGCCCCATGAATCAGATGCCAGGCGCGGACAGCATAAAAGTAGTTGTCAAGTGTGGCACCAGCATACAACCCCGCACAGGCAGAGATAAAGGCCAGAAGCAAGACCGGAGGCGCTGGACAACGCTGATCTTCAGCAACTCCTCGAGTATCACAAAAAACGTGGTAGACCAGGAGACCTGACCCATAAGTCTCCCTGGTGCCCACTGCATGTGAATGCGATATTACCGCAAGTATTCGGTCCAGATCGGCATCTGAAATTGGAATGGGCATTCCTGTACCGTCAACACGAGAGCGTTTGGCCGCTGGGACCCAAAAACGCAACCGATCTCGAGCTAGGCAATGTGGGCGAAGGGGGGAAACCAGCGGCATCAAGCCTGCTGGGTACGGACGAGGTCTGGCTGAGGCCCTTGCTGGTAGAAGTGGGGCAGAAGCAACCACGAAGTGTGATGCAGAGGCTGTGCTTGTGCTGGTGGGCGAGACCGTTGAGGTGACTGTTGACTTCAATGCGTGCCCTGTGAGCCAAACCTGAAGGTGTTCAAACACTTCCGCTGACACTGCCGAAGCGTGACTACTAGATGCTGGTGAGGAAACTGGCGAGGTCACCAGGAAGTTCAATGGGTGGCAGCAAGAGGCTACGTGATGGGAAGACGCCCCTTGAGGGACCATCGGCTGGATTGTCTCGACTGGCGACATAACGGAGGTGGAAAGAGGTGAAGGCTGGCTGCGAGTCGAGGAAAGCGTGGATCCGCCTAAAGACAAGGTTAGTTGGTCTGTTGCGGCTGCGGCCGTTGCTCCAACCGTCGACCACTCCTTGATTGTCACAGAAGACCCGGAAATGAGTCTGTGCACATCCGACGTGGGTGTCGAGGAGAATGTGGACAAGGAGCTCGAACCCGATGGCTTCAGCCCACCCGATGTCTCGAGCACCATCATGGGTTTGCCATCCTGACCGCAACCTCCAGGCACGCCAATGCCCATTGACAACAACTCCAATGCCGACAGTGGAGCTGGCATCCGAGAATGCATGTAGGTCAATGGGCTGGACTGGGTGTGGGATGGGGCGGCCAACGAAGGGCTGGGAGAGCTGGTCACTCCACCATTGCAAGTCTTCATCGAGGTGACGGACGGGGTGATGTGGCACGAGAGGACGCGAACTACAGACGCCAAGCATGGCTTCCAAAGAGGTAAGGTAAGCCCGTCCATCCGGCAGAACGAGACAGGCATGAAGCAACTTGCCATGTAGTCGTTGGACGTCGAGTAGTACGTGGGTGCGCGATGACGACCAATCCATGATGGCCTTGGCATATTTCTCCTTTTTCCCCTCCGCAAGTTGAACGGTAAGCGCCTCAAGGCACCATAACAAACCGATGTAAGTGACTTGGAAGCCAAACGGACTGTCCTTGGTTGGCTCCCATGGTATGGCGAGTAGACAGGACGCGCGATCGATGTCGCAGAATGCGTACGCGAAGTCTTCATCATCAATGTGCGAAGGGACGGAAGAACGAGATAGATCCCGCAGAGGGAAACCACAGTCTTCAGCAAACTCGTTGAAGGAACCATCACTAAACTCAGTACCTTTGAACCACAGACGCCCTCCATGCTTTCGCTGACCCGCGTGAACCAGCAGAGCATGGTGCGAACACCGAATCTCGTTATAATGCCCCAGATGTTCTCTGCGCACTCTGAAAAATAAATGATCGTCAACCCATTTGACAATAGGCCCAAGGCCTTGAGCCCGCAGAAGATCCACTCCCACATCTGCCACATGGCCATATGCCCCAGCAGATGGACCCATTCCGAACGCGGTACAGGTGTCAACACAAAATTCGTCCTCAGAAATGCGAACCACTGTTGCGGGCCATTGAGAATGATGTAGAGGCACCGTTCGATAAGCCTCGGCAACATCCCGTGTGGCGGCTTGAGAACCCGTCGGCAGTTCTCGAATGATGGTGCATACTGTGGCAAAGGTTCCCCAAGTGCATGGGAAGTCGTCCGAGTCAACTGTGGAATTGATGGAAGGCTGAGGGTGCGCAATGGACGGGGGATCAGGGAAGGAGAAGTTTTGAATGACGCGATACTTCCCTGGCTTCCCTGACTTGGGAATGATGGAGATGGGTGAGGATTGGAAGGGTCCCAAAGCGCGAGTAAGTTCCAGCTGTGTGAAGGGCCCAACATAGCGCCCAGTACTAAACTCGCGTGACAGTATGTTGTCAAAAGCTTCGCGATATTGAAGAAGCGACAGACTATTTGATGGAGTTTGGCTAGAGGTGAGAACAGGAAGACGCAGATCAAAACCTTGACGCAGTCCACGCGGGATATCGGGATAACGAGATAGAAGCCCGTGAACGCGTAGGAGATCTTCCCAAGCTGTAGCACTATAGGGTGTGATCGGATGTAACTTTCTGTGCTCGAGAACAATGCTGGGAGCCGTGCGTGGTGGACAAACAACCAGTGCAGACGTGACGTTCGTCGTGCGTGCGAGTGCTGCAACCGCGAGAACGTTGCCAGTCGAGACAAAGGGGTTGATTGGAGGAACGAAGCAACAACTGCTTGTTGACGCGTGTGGCGGACGTAGCATGAGATTTGTTCCATAGCCGTTCGGCAGTGCATTCGATGAAACTGTGGGTATGACTCCCCAGGCAGACGGCGCACACAGCGGGGGATTGCTGCCTGTGTGCGCCGTCCTGAAAACCCGCTCGACGAGAAGATGTACGCGCATCACGCGCAGGGACAGAGGCAGACTTGTTTGGTGACGCAGATCGTCTGCGCTCAGCTGGGTACTGCGAACGCTGGGCCCCAGGAGACCTCCTGGAATGCCTTGACCGCGAAGTAGAGGAGGCATCAGTAACCTTCAGGCCTTGTGAGCGCTAGTGATGACGCAAGTACGCAAACGCAAACGCAAACACCAAAAGACCATACGCAAACGCAAACGCAGGATCGCAAACGCAGGATCGCAAACGCAATACACAGAGTGAAAGCCATGGACGGAAAAAGGAAGGTGGAAAAGAAACAAGACTCAGTCAGTAAATTGAAAAGGCAAACGAGTTAAATTATACTGACTTGATAATCAAAGTCTTGATCCTTGCGCCTGCGGTCATCTCGATAAAGACGATCCAAGGTGCGAGAGAGTTCAGTCTCATCAATGATTGAAATATCCCAAGCGCCATCCGGTAACGGAATAGCCTGATGCCAGGCTCGACGCTGCTCTTCTTGATACAGCAACAAAGCGCGTCGGTCAAGAGGATCATCCGAGTTCCAATAGCGATGCAACATGAGGGCTCCCCAAAAACCTGCTAACATGTGTACTCTCTCATGATTCCACCCGCGTTCGGTTAAGGACGCGACAAAACGAGGTATGGCTTGCGCGAAATCTAGAGGGTCTAGGCTGCAGTCAGGGACGACAGTGGATGAAGGCTTCGTTGCATTAGCTGGGATCCAGGCAGTGGCGCCATCTGCAGTTGTGGTGGGCACCATACCTTCGTCATCGGCAGCACGATAATTGAGACGCGCATCAGCTAAACCCTTGTTAGTCCAATAGTAGATTTCCACGAAGTGTCCTTTTTCGAGTTTGCGTAAAGCGAAGTCTGAAACCAGAATATTCGCCGAGGCCTTCAGGGGTCGTGGACGATGGGGAATGGGTATGTGTTTGAGCCGATTCTTCTTCTTCTCCTCCTCTTCCACTGTTGCTTCTGCGAGTTGCTTGACTTGAAGAAGTCGTTCATTCTCTTGATCGACCAAACGTTGTCTGTCTGCCTCAGCAACTTGATCTAAAGCAACTTGCTCTTGCCACTGAAGTCGCTGCGCTGCGTTAGTGGCAACCCACACAGCCTGCAAAAGATTGGCCGCTTGATCTTCGGTATTGTTGGCGGCCACAAGTGGCGCCCGACTGGTTTGGTAGAAAGCAGATGTAAAGTCGGGACAGATCTCGCCGTTCGGGTCGGAAAGAAGACGATTCATGAGAGGATGATTTAAGAACCAGACTTAGAACTTCTTTTGAAATTGAGCAGGCTGGTAGACAAGGAAAATTCTGGCAGCAACAGCCAGAAAAATTTGACGAGCGGTGAGAGTGAGGGAAAGAATGAATGCGTGCCTCACTTATTTGCCTTGGGCATAGACCTCATTCTGAGCACGTGCTCATTCCTCTCACTCGCAAAGAAAACAATCTAGGGTTGGAAAAAATATTTGATAAGCATATGATCTATGAGCTTTACAGCATAATTTATGTATTTATGTACCGTGTCTCTAGTCAATATCGTATCCGCCTGGTTGCCAGGTGTTGTAAATGGTTTTCTCACTATATCCGTTCGGCCCAAAGCGGCAGTTGGTAGTGTACAGCTCAAAAGGTTAGTTTTTGGTCCATGGAACTGCTTACATAATCATTGCATCATACATGCATCTACTTGTAAACGCCGTTTGGTCCCGCGGAACGTGTCATCACGTAGCGGGAATTACCGCATATCAATATTAATATTGTAGGCTGTAGGCTCGAACATGTTACCAGTATGTATCTGGAATACTGATTTTCCTTCTGGGTGGTCAATCAGCTGTTTCTACGCTCACGATCGACAGAATGTGGAATTCCCACTGCGAAGGAACTGGCCAGCAAAGAAGAGGGCAAAATTGGGGCAAAATTATTATAACCACGCTTCGTCATGCAGTGGCAAATCTGTGCTGGGGCATTACATGTGAATAAGATCCTTTTCTTCACCATATATTTCCAAATTGTGAAGTTCTGTGAAATGTTTCGCGAGGGCAGGAATGGAGGAATGATCTGCCCAGCGACCCGCCATCGCCAGAACCTTAATGTTGGGTGGTATTGTGACTTGAAAAAGGCTCAGGGCGCCTCTGAGTCCAGGAAATGGCGCTGGTTTACACCAGCGTCTATTAGCAGGTTGAAAGTGACGGTCAACCAGATGTAGTTCGTGAAGTTTGGGCATAGAAAGGCGGGACGAGAGCGATGTAAGCTCGGGAGGTATGTCGATATCCGATTCATCGACGGCAAGAAAGAGCCGCTCGAGCTGCAGAAGGTGAGTCTCTGCAGGAGCGTCATTGCGAGGTAGGTACAAGACTTCTCCATCCCGCACTCCTCTCCTGAAACATATGCGAAGCTCGCGTAGTGCGCTTGAAACTTGAAACATTCCCAAAACTTCATCTACGGCAGTTGGCCCAGTTGTGAAGCCGTGATGAGTATAGTCGAGATGTGTGAGGCGCCCGTAAAGCTCTGGCAGCCAGGTCAGGCGAATGCCATCAAGCGTGACGTTATGCAACCTAGGCGCAACGCCTGCGAAAAGAGTAAACTCCTTTGTGTCGTCATTCTCTGGAAAGCACAGAGTAAGTTTCTCCAGTTGCAGCGCATGCACCAATGGTGCAGAAGCATGTCTGCCCATATTATGCTCTTGACGGCATATAGGGCCGAGAGCAGTGTTCCATAGGAACGGCGAGTAACTTGAAAACCGCAGCTCAAGTGAGCGGGCTTTAGATATGTGTGGGACAAGAAGATGCAGTTGCAGGGCTAACGCGTCCATATCGGGAAAACGGTGCTGCGGAGGAGTAATTATTACGTCGAGGGAGCACCCGCGGGTGCGGGCTATGCGCTCCTTCCACAGACGCAAACCATGAGAACCAAACGAGAGGCGCCGCCAAAGGGTATGCGTGTGTATAGCAAGCATCCTCCATGGGTGGCAGACGTGCGAGATAGCGATAAGAAATAGGGCATCGTCAAACGAGCCCAACTCAAATATACGAATGAGAAGCTCGGGAGGGAGGGTGTGAATGGGATGATGTTGGAGGTTAAGGACCGGACTACGGTACAGAGAAAATGTCAGAGAAGGACGAGCGAAGTCTGGGGATTTCGCAATTGAAGGTGATGGTGAGGAAGGTTGAATGTCGGTGTGAGCGACGATGAATGCATTGTAGGATATTGACTCTGAAAAGTGCCTGGGACATGGTCAGGGAGACGTCAGCGATGGCACATGGAAGGGTAAACTTACTGCGGAAGGTGAACCTTTTCCTGAATCGCGTTCGTGAATGACGCTGTGAGGGTTAACTCACGACGACGAGACCGTCTGAGCATCGACGGCATGCTTCATGGTCGGGGCGAAGCACCTTAGCGATGCCACTCATTTATGAATGTAACTCATGCGACACAGGGGCTCGTCATGGCACCGGCTTCAATCGGTTCCGAGCATGCCGGGACAAAAGAGAAGCCTGATGGCGGCAGCACAATTGCTCCTGGCAGTGCCAAAATGTGAAAATCCCATCCTGGCGATACAATAATGTGGAAACCTTACAGCACCGAGCAGAGAACAAAACACGAGTTTCGACAGCGCTTGCCATTGCTTTGTGAACGGGTCTAAGTACTAGTGTCACTCACGAGTCGTAACTTTGATGCAGTACTGCCACTAAGTAACCCCAGATTGGCACCTTCTGATGATGCGCCGCTGTCAGCCATCCATTGAAATCGTGGATTGGGGAATTGATGTCCATCTCGTACTGGAGTTGAAAAGGGTTTCGTTCTGGATGAAGGGAGAGTGCGAAGACGCATGCCGATGTTAATAGACCAGACATGTCAACATCGCTCGACTTCTTTGAGGAAAACATGGGTTGCCTCCCGATTGGGCCTCACGAGGATAATAGAACTCGGGGCCATCGGGCTTCGAATGACATTCGGGAGCTCATGCCAGTCCCCGTCCTTTGTTGCTGGACTGGGGACTCGGGAGAACCTTTAGCGATAGCCTCCAGCTTGATCGTAGAGTGATGGAGAGGTGGATAAGGACAGAAACACCGGCACCGAGACTGGGCAGCACTGGCAGAAATCCTGATTTGCACGAAAACATGGACTCCAGCATTTTGTGTATGGAGGTGACAGCTATAATACTTACAATCAATGCCTTGAACCAACGACACGGAAGCATACTAAGTAATATTCGGGGTCCGCTCTACTACCTAACTATCTTCGCTGCAACAAAGTCGTTTGTCGAATCCAACTAGATCATACAAGACTTGCGGCAAGTCGGCCATCAAAACGAATAAGCGACTATTCGTTGCTCGGTTTCACGCGTCATGGACGAGTCTGTCGCTCTCGATGCTCTTGCTGACACGCTCACAAGACTATCCACGAATTCATATAGTGTTGGCCTTCATGTGCAACACATTCGGCTGGCAAAGTCCATGGATGACAAGGACCAACTCTTAGTTGCTCTAGAGATGGCTTCAAACTATGTGGCAGCACCGGACGACATCTGGCTACCTCTCATTGACGCGAAGACCGCCACGAGTGACGTGAACACGCCAGAGGGCGCACTGGAGGTGTTGGACGTATATTCGAAGGCAGAATCGGACTATATGTGTATGTGAGCTGCAATATGCGTTCTGGGAGAGATGTTGACAGGCTACATTTAGCCTTCTCCATTTTTCAAAAGCATCTGGAATTCCTAGTCGACCGTCATGAATACTTCTCTGGGTTAGAGGTTGAACTAGATAACTTAGGGGAGCTGTTCTCTGATGCTTGGACTCGAGAAGCAATGTCTAGCATTGTTTCCAAAGGCGCTGGTGACATATCACAAGTAAGTTCTCCAATGCAACACACTGTTAGACGCTGACGACACGCAGAGTCATGTACTATGGGATCAGTATTACAACTGGGAGCTCGAGATACTGGAGAAGGCCTCAACGGACGAGAAGTGCGTTGCAAAGCTTCGACACTTCGGAAACTCGCTCATGATATGTTAGGCCCCTATTGACCAGCGGAATTGAAGAAATTATGCTCGCTCGTCTCCAGCAGCCGCACGCCAGTAAGATACCACCATTCATGCACTCTTTTGGTACTCAGGTTGCAACTATAGACCATCAGGACACCTACCAGTCATACTCCTCGTTCACAACTGCGCACAAGCCTGCCAGCGAATACGAATCGCTTCTCATATCTGCGTCAAAACTGCGCTCGCGTGCTATCAAAGCATATGAGAAACGAGAGGCCTCAGAGATGGCGCTGGTAGGCAAATCAATTTTTCTTCGCAGATTTTTTATTGTAACTCGGTTTAGGCAGCTGCTGGACACTCGCTCGATGCATACGCAACTTACATTGCTGCAGAGCGACGTCGAAGAGACCCGGATTATTTTATTCTTTGTGGACTCTACGAACGCGGCCTTGCAGAGGCATCAAGACGGCAATTTGCTGGCGAACTTGACGCAGAACGAAAGTTGCAAATGCTCTGGATTGGATACATTGATTTCACGAACTCACAAGGTCAAAGTGTGGAGTTGTGGCAACGTGCGACACGCAGCGCACCAGGTTCGGGCGAAGTTTGGGCAAGATACATCCGTTTTCTGGTAAGCTCGATGAATCTCGACCCACTCCCACACCATACCCATTCTCGCGCCAGGAACGAGTACAAGAGTCGGAAATCAATGAAGGTGAGATGGATGCCAGTAAGAATGAAAATATTGAAGGTGAAAATCGCGTTGAACTTCACTCCTCTTCTTCTGATGTATGATTCCTTTCAGCTGCCTACACTCGTGCGCTCTCAACAACCCTATTTACTAGGGGCAGGAAGAGCGATACTGAAGTTGACGCTGACCAAATTGTACCTTTGGTTCTCGCTCGTGCAGGCGCGGAGAAGCGCGCAGTTGAAGCTGGTCGTGCCGACGGGGATGGTTTGACCACCCTCATCAAGGTCGTGGAGGATGGGATCGCGATGGTTCGGCAAGGTAAGAATGCATGTTGTTTGACCCAATCATTGATAGCAACGATCAGTACCCTTCCTCCAGCGTCGAGCAGTGGAGATCCCCGCTTCAGGCTAGAGAAGTTTTTGTCTGAATTCGTATGTCAATTCATGAGGGCTGCAGACAAGCTTAGCGAACCTTCAATGTAGTATCTCAGTCTTGCGGACGTTCCAGATGCCGCCGTGCAGCTATGGGCTTCCACAGCTGCTCACTATAGGTCGAGCTGGGCAGCTTGGGTGGCTTACACTGATGTTCTCATGTGCGCCCCATTCAATTTCATCTGCCTGGATATCTAACCAACTATTTCTAGCCGCACAGATCACCATGATCTTGCCCGCAAAACCTTCCAAGATATGAGTACGAAGAATTTGGATTATCCAGAGGCCCTCTGGGATGCATGGCACAACTTTGAACATGCACACGGGTCCCTTTCTTCTCTCGAGGAAGCCATCAACAAAATCACTCAAGCAGGAGCCCAACTTGAGACGCGGAGAGCGCGGGTAAGTGCGCTCTCATCATAATTTGGTAATATTTCAACTACATTTTAGGAAGCTGAGAAAGCATATGCAGCTGCGGCAGCACAGTATGCAGAGCAGCAAGCTGCATCGGTGCCGGCTGTATCTGTTCCCGCCACAGGTGCAACGCAAGGTTCGGCACTGGTTGTCAGTGAAGCGATGGACGTCGACATCTCAGCTCCAGCCGACACGAAAGGGAAACGGAAAGCCGAGGAAGAACTCCCTGTCACAGATACCAGTGGGGGTAAGAAACCTCGTCTCGGTAAATCATTCATTGCCGTTATTGCACTGAGGCTTTAATGAGACCATGCTTTTAGAAACCCCTCCTGTTTCCCTGAAACGGTATGGGTGCTTTTATACTCGAAAGGATATTCACTTGACACAATTTGATTATCAGTGATCGAGAGAACTGCACCGTTTTTGTCGCCGACCTACCATCTGAAGCGACTGAGGCCGATCTAAAGGCATTGTTCAAAGATGCAAGTGTTCTATCCTCCTAACTTTGTTCCTTCTATATTTCTCACTTCCGTGCATTCAGTGTGGCGATATTCGAGACATCAAATTCACTCGTATGCCGGAAACACTAGTCGCAACGGTGGAGTTTTATGATAGGGTAGGTCACTTCATTTTACGGACCATGCCGCGTGTACTGACACGTGTATTACTTCCTAAGGACAGCGTGCCAGCTGCTCTTACCAAGGATAAGAAGAGGATACACGAGACTGAGATCGGCGTACATCTGGCTTGGCGCTCTACGTTGTATGTCACGAACTTCCCAGAAAAGTTTGATGACACATCTATTCGTGATTTGTTCGGCCAGGTGCGTCACCTCGCCGCGTCTTCAATCCTAAACTGACACAGTTCCAAAGTATGGCCTTATCTTTGATGTACGATGGCCCAGCAAGAAATTCAAAGCTACGCGACGTTTTTGCTACTTGCAGTACACATCTCCGGTGTGTGATACTCTTTTTGTATGAGCTATCAGCGCTGAATTTCGTACGGCAGTCGTCAGCTGAACGAGCGCTCGAGCTCCATGGCCGCGAGCTTGAGCCTGATCGCGCTATCAGCGTGCTCATCTCAAATCCTGAGCGCAAGAAAGAGAGGTCAGATGCAGATGCTAATGAGCGAGAACTCTACGTCGCTGGCCTTAGCAAATTCGCGACAAAAGAAGACCTAAGAAAACTTTTTGAGACTGTGAGCCCATTCTATGTGCAGTAGTTGGTTACTGAGGCCCACTGTTTCTGTCAGTATGGCCCCATCAAAGAAATCCGCCTTGCAGAGGATAAGAGCGGACAGCCCAAAGGTTTTGCTTTCATTGATTTCGAATCAGAGGTATGCTTTCCGCGAACATGCAACTTTTTTGTTGTTCACTGTCGCTTTGTAGATGGATGCTCGTGCTGCGCTTGCCGCTAACAACCATGAACTGAAGAACCGGCGTATCGCGGTCACCTTCACAGACTCTCGCGTGCGTGCAAAGAACAAGTTCAGTCAATCTCTCACATCACTATATAACACCGTATTCACTTTATCCGCTTTCTAGAGAAGGCATGACCGAAACAGGTCTTGGCCGCCGCGCTGATGCTCGAAATCGTTCTGTCCGAGTTCGAAATATTCCTTCAGGAACACAAGAAGGACTACTACATCAGCTCCTGGAAAAACATTCTCTCGTTAAACGAACTGAGATATTCGCTGCTTTGAACGAGGCAGTGGTCGAACTTGAAAATCCTGCTGTCAGTATTGCGTTCGCACGCTCTGCATGATCCTAGTGACACAACTTCACGTTTACAGGAGGCTGGGAAACTACTGCTTCGGACTGAACCTATCATGTTGAGCGGGAATGTATTACAGTTCTCTGAAGAGCATGCAGGGCCCTCCCGTAGTCAGCCTGTCGCACCGCCGCCAGAAACTAGGGGTATGTTTGTACCTCGGGCAGCCGGGTCTCGACCGAGAGCCGGCCTTGGTCGTGCCCGTAAACCAGGTGCCACGCAGACGACTTCAAGCGCGCAGCTACCGGAGCAGCAGGGAAAGAAGGGGCAAGACGACTTCAGAAAGATGTTGGGCTAAGTCATTGCCCTTTCCATCCCTTGTCCACAATTTCCGTATTGATATGTTAGTCTCATTCATTAGTGAGCTCGGTATATTGATGGCCCGAATCTAATTCACCATCTCCTCTGTTGTGGTTTCGGATCCTATTTACGATAGGTAACGACTATGAAGTAATCTCTCTACCACACAATAACGAGAGACTAGTAAAGTTCCACATATGTCGGCGCGAAGTAAGTATGTGACCACAGTCGTGGTAGGACGTCCTTTTGTGGGAGAGAGCGTAATAAGGGTTAAATGGAGGAGGATAAAATGTCCAGCGTGCAATAGCTGTGTGGTCGTACAATAATGCAAGCAGGGCGTATGGTTATGTAAGATCATGACTAACAACACAACGGCACAGCACGAAGCAAGGGATGACCACAGCTTAACACCCGCTGAGAGTATTGGTGGGAAAGTTGTATCCAGCTTGTGTCCAGGTTGTGAGGTTGGGGTTGGTGTATGCGTTCAGATGGCTGCGCAGTGTGAGATATCAACCGATAGCACGAGGGTATGATGAATACGTACTTATTAATATAATTCGCAGTGGGGCGGTTCGGTGGATCACAGGTCAGGCCATTCGAAATGCCTTCCCGTTGATAGACGCGAACGTAGTCAATTAACATTTCACTTGGAAATTGCATGTGCATAAAGTCTTGCGGCTGGAACGAAGCTACGGCGAAGCACATTTAGTGACCAACAAAAAAGATGTCTCTGTCGGTTCCACTCACGAGCGAGACCGAGGTTCAGAATGATATACTGTAAACGACGTCAAACATTTGGAGAGGTCATGAAACAAACAACTCACCATAGGTTCCTCAGGAATCAAACGCGACGAGATCTCAGCTGTAGAATCCGCCCCAATAGATGCAGCAGTAATTTTCCATGTTTCTTGGCCTTCACTGTACCACTGAATGTATCCTTCTGGCCGATTGCTAGGATTTGACCACCATTCATAGCCGTACTTCGCGAAGCCCTGCCCGTTGTAGTTCGCACTATTAATGTAGGTGATCGCGGATGCAGCCTGTTGGTAAACACCACCCTTGTAAGAGTTCAATTGAGTTTGAGCGTTCTGGATAGTGGTAGCAGGTGAAGTCGAAGCAAACTGATACTGATAGTTGTACGGTGCGACCTGGAAAGATTGCGAAACTTGGCCTTCGAAGACGCTGACGTCGACTTGTGTCTCAAAAATGTCAATCTCTGGAACTCCACGTCCCGTCTGCAAATTAGGCCCAGGATGATCTTGACCGGAGCAAGTGCAACTCGAGAGTCGTTGACCAGGTTGATAGCTCAGAGGCCCGCCGCCGGATCCACCTGTGGCTGCTGCAGCAGGAACACCATTCTGGGTTTGATTAGGCAATATGCCCAGATCACATGAATCATAGCTGTATGGCCAGGTACCTGAAAAAAATATAAGACACAAGTGAGAGAACATACATATTCACTCTCTAACCTTGGGTGGTGCCTCCATAACCAGCACGTCCCTATCAATTTAAGTCACTACCACCGAAAGCCTCGCGGATTATAAGGACTCACCAAGTTGCCCATGGTCCATGCACCTAAATAACGGCATCAGTAAAAATAGATAGCGCCTGATAGTCAACTTTGCGCACCAGGCCAGAAACCAGGAGCTTGAGGCGAGCCTGGCATGCTCACATTAACCTCTATGTATCCCGTTGTGAAGCAGACCTTGTTCCATGTTGTGACCATGCCTATAAATGATGAGTTGACAGGGATCATCACATTGGCTTTTTCCACACACCACTCAGGAAGTTGAGGTTGTTTATGGGTTGTTCCGTCAGTGTGATTACCATGTTACCGCCTTGAGTCGTTATAGCCTGTGATGGATGTCAGATCATGACGGACACAAGCTCTGGGTGCTGCCACACCTGTGGATCATACCACTCAAGGTCACCAGTAGCCCTGTATCAGAAAGTGTTAAATTGGCTGACAATCCCACACCGTCCACGCTCACCAATAATGAAGGTTCTCTGCTTCCCAGAATGGGTCGTCTCCAGGCCAGAATGTCCGACCGTCTGTATTAAATTCATCGCTGAATACCAACTTGTATGTGTCTCCGTCGCTCCCCGTTCGGTAGAGATATTGTGATGGGGTGGCAGCATCTACGAGGGACGGCATGCCTGGAAGTAGTGGTATCTGACCCGATGCGTTTATTCCGCCCAGGTTGTATCCTGGTGTCGTGTTGGCGGCCAATGTAAAATAATGTATGATTGGGTATCCAGCGAACAGCGTGATGAGTCCGACGACGAGGATGAAGAGTGCAGATGCGTTCGCCCATCCTCGTGCTGAGAAAATCGTAAAAGAACTATCAAGCGCGGCATCATTGACAGGGTCTGGATTGTGCAGAGCGTCATCAAGATCTGGATCCTTAATATCCCACAGATATGGTGGGACCGTAGAAGATGTGGCTATGGGACCGCCTGGCTTTTCGCCGGTCACGGAAGAGACCTCAGAGGCGGCGGCACTAAATCGTGACGGGTTGTGAACACCGTTGTTCTGTGATGTAGATGGGTTGTACTTGGAAGCGCCAACCAGTTCACAGCAGGATCAACATAGAGTGAGAAGTAGAGTGCTCACAGAATAAGGACCATATCCTCCGCCAATCTGACCACTAGCTACTCCCTGTGCGATAGCACCCCTACCTGATTGCATTTGGCTGCCTGCAGACCCTGACCTTGCTGGGGGTCGCGACTGATTATACGGGGCCTGCATAGATGAACCTTGTGGGCTCTGTGGTACGGCGTAATATTCCTGGGCGCTTGGAGGAGGCCGGCGTTGTTGCTGAGGGACCATGAGGTTGAGAAGAAGAACGAAGAGACTTGGGAACGGAGGAAGATGTTCGCAGGGTGACCCTGACCCACGGTGGCTTCAACGCTGTGTCTGACAGAAAGGATTGTTTCTCCCACGCTGCGCGCATGCTGGCCTGCTTTGGAATTGCACATTACGCCGCTTCAACGTTTCAACAATAAATAATAAATATTGTTATCCCGCTAATAGATCATAGAATCAAACAAGCATTACATATGGACCAACAAATCAACTACATGTTCATTTTACAAACCGATCCACCACCTGTGTTTCCATCGAATGTGAAGAAGTTTGCTATTGGCGCTTCTCGAGCGGCGAGAGCTTTCAAGATATCCTGTGCCAAGATCCCTCCAACAACTGCGCATGTCGGTGAAAATTCATGCGCAGCCGATGTGCTCATTGTACTAGAACACATACGTCATTTTAAAACCCCAACCAAGTAAATTGATAATGCGCACTCAATCAAATCCAGAGGAACTGAAGTCAGAACTTGTCGGTTAACGTCCGACGTAGCGAGGATAGAATTAGCTATCTGCCCTAGCTCAGAGGCTGCGTCCATGTCATCTGGAAGTTTCCCTTCATGCTTATGTTGATACTCCCAAAGGGCTAGCCAGGTGCACATCAGGTCATGCGTAGAATCAGAGCGTAGTGTCATTTCATACCCAGAATGATATGCACCACAGCGGGGTTGAGTTCTTTTGTCTGGCGTTTTGTCAAACCTGTCCATCGATGCTGCAAAGCCATGGACAGCCGTGAGTAGGATGCAGTCGCTTTCACGTTCTTTGGTGCTTCTTTGGGTGCCGACCGGTCACTTTCCTCAATGATGTTAGACAACAAAGGGAGCAAGATTGACAGCCGATAGAGACCAGCTGTCATCCAGAACAATTGGATAGAGGCTACTCACGGAGAAATATAATCATGCTTGAGCAGGTCGCAGAAGACGTAGCCAAGCAGGCCGAATGTACCACCAGCATAGAACGGCTTCCCAAACTGCCGGCAGATGTCATTGATCTTGATCTAATGGGAGCAAATGAACTGACAAGTACACTGTGAACGATTGAACTTACCATGGCTTCACGGTCCCAATCCGTCACACAAACCAAATCAACGCTCATAATGAGGGCTTCCAGAGACACCTGCTCTAAAAGCGTCGGATGTCTCAGGGCTTGTACTGTCACAAGCGGATTCAGTGCCTCTATTCGAGCCTTCGCGGCATCCACCCTCTATCAGAAAAGAAAACCGCAGGTAAATAACAACAAAAATCTTCGAGAATTGAACTTTGTAGTACCTGTTTTCCCACATCCTCATCTCTGAAAAAGAAGCCAGCTCCCAAGTCCTCCTCCTTGACTTCTTCTGAGTCGTAAATGACAAGTTTCCCTATCCCTGCCAGAACGATGTTTTTGATTGCTTCTGTCGCGGTACCCCGCAGTCGGATAACCAAGATGGTGGCATTTCGCATTCTACCAAATGGCCAGTTCAGACTCGAGGTATACGAGCGAGTTATGTCTGCCACTTGTGTAGCAAATTATCATTCACTCACCGTTGCTGGGCTTCGAGGCCCCATAGTCGGATCTGGCGATCATAAACAGCTGCTTCATCTGCATAACCACCAAGGTTCAATCGACAATGCACCAAAAGAAGACGCGTCTCCTGTCAGCGTATGGAGCCAATCTGCAGAGATTGTCCAACCTTCCGTAATCTGCACTGGGTCGCCTTTGTTCCCTTCTTCGTGTTGTGTGTCCATGACGAATTGGCACGGCAACGTATTATAAGCAGGCCAAGAGGAATCAATTAATCACGTTTGAATGACTGGCATAAGTCAACACGAACGTTGACCGTCAACGGTTTCAATTTTGGCCAAAATTACTTTGATCACGTGATGTCACAGAATCACGCCAGACCAAACATAGAAGTCCCCTGTTTCTCAGGCAATGAAAATAACAGTTGGTCAAAATAGCACCGTGATATTTAAGGTCGGGTATCATGATAGACCATTGTCATCCGCAGCATGTCAATCACGAATTCGGTAGAATTGTTTGGAGTTCTGATACTAAACATAGCAAGCTTTGGGAGAGCTGACATAGCCGACTGAACGAATATCGAATATCGATAAGTTTAGAAAGAACACTGGTGTATGAGTAAATGAGTCCAGCGATACCCAAAGAAAATCTACGATACATGTGCAACACAGGAAGTAAATAGATCATGTACCATTTTGCATCTATACAGAAAAGCCCTAGATCATCGACATGCCACCCTCGCCACTTGATGTGCCGTCACGATCGTCGTCGAGCCTGCATACATAGCAATGAGCTTCACAGACTTCACACGTAGGAAATCCGATGGCCGCAACTTACAGATAGTTTCTCTCGATTTCGGATAGAATAGATAGGAAGTCCCCTATGAAGCGTGTCAGAGAGATAGCGGTACGGCGATAACCGCGCGAAACGCACACAGGAAAGCGTGGGCACGCGCAGCCGATGCCGGAGCGGTCTCCGCCTTACGGACAGCATCTAGCAAGGTGGATGCGACGAATCGCACTTTGTGCACCTGTGTGGCACATTGATGTTACTAAGTTCAAACATCAGCACGGAGGATTCTCACCAGCGAAGGACCATTAGTGGCGATTGACTGGATAGGGATACTGTGGCAAAAAGTTTAACAGCACCGTGTCAATTGAAAGAAGGTCTTGCCTGTGAAGAATATTGAGCAGGTCACTTGCGACCGCTTCCCTATCCTCGGCGACCTGATGTTCATCAATACTGCCCTGCAAAGCCGTGACCAATTCATCACGGTATTGCTCCACCACAAATCGAACGAGTTGCTTGATCAGCAAATTTTAATGGGATTTCAAACGGTGACGTTTTACAACTCACCTGAGTCACGTACAGATTTGCCTGCATGACAAGGAACGGGTTAAGGGCATTTGCACGTGAAGCTTTAGGGTTTTCGAAGAAGTCCTTGACCTCCGCGAACGTGGCTTGTCTGAACCCAGCGCCGCCGCACTCTGCTGGAAGGCGGCTGTGCCGACGCGTTTGCTTCAGCCTCAGGGGCTCTGGTGTGTGCATGAGGGCTCCCATGATGCGCGAGTGCAATGATTGGACCTCCTCCAGTCTCGCTGTTGCAAATTGGCCCTGTGGAGGCGACCGCTTATCGACTCTGATACGAACTAATATTTCACCGAGAAGTGCAAAAATCCTGGAGATGTAGTTTAATCCTGAGACCAGGGCTGTCTTGCCACGCGGCTGAGGCAGGTATGCAGTGTGAATTATGCTAAAAGGAGAAATCACAGAATTCATAAGCCTCATTAATTCTCGGGTGAAAAGCAAAGTGACTTACTACTCGTCATCGAGTTCCTTCGGAAAGTGAACCGTGCAATCTTCGTCACGAAGACATATGGGGCGCCCCAAGAGAATCGACATTGACTTGTCAGCTGCAGATCCCAAGGTCAAATTTATTTTCCATCGTCAGAAGAAGACATTCCAGAACGCACCATCAAAAAGTAACCAGAAAGTTCGCCGTCGAACCTCGCATTCGATGGGGTCAAGCCCCTCGTAGGAGGACTCCTCGTGCATGCGCAGAGTAACGGCAATGTGAGCCGCTTCGCCAAAGGCCGCGTGCTGCGCGGCATCATTACCTTCGCAAAAATGGTAGACACAATCGCTAAAAATAATGAATGGAGGTAATCATGAAAAATAGCCTGACCACGCACAAGTATCGGATAACAACGTGTGTAGACATGGGAGGGTCGTAGGCTGCAGTAGTGATATGTCGGCTGGCCTCATAACATCTCTGCGCAAGCTTTCGCACAACAGAGCGCTCCATAGGTACATAAGATCGTGGTACTTGCACCAAGGTTGATGCTACTGTGGACATGACAAGAGCAAAAAATAGTGGGTCGCGTTCTTCTCTCTTGGTGTGGAGGTCCGCCATGAACGATGGCTTGTGGATACATGGGGTCAGCGGATATACGAAATCGAAGAAAAGAGCGATGATGAGTGAAATACTGTCCCGGGGAGCGATGTCTTCCAAGCGGTGAGGTCGATAATAGTATGAAAGTGGGGGTATGACACTCGGAAGTAGAACCGGGAGGGGCTGATGATGTTTATAAGACCAATTGTATGCGGGAAATCCGCCATATGACTCGGAAAAGGGGTATGATTGATTATCGTCTGTCTTCTGAGGGAGTAAGGCGGTGCTAGTGGATGTCGGGAGAATTGTGTTCACAGGAGAGTATTGATTGTGATATGAGTCGGCCGCGATAGGGTATCGAGATGGGGGAATCATGGGAGTGGAAGTCTGGATTGGGGCCATGATAGGCTCCAGAGAGGGTGACTGTACGTGCTGCTGCAATGGGGATAAACTTGAATGTACTGGGCTAGCAAGGGGTTGGTGAGCAGAGACAGGCGATATTGACGCAACATCATTTGTCTGATTATTTTGCTCAGATTGAGCTACAACAGCGGCTGCGGCTGCTTCTTGTAAACGACGGAGATATCTGACGATCTAGCATTTGTATCAGGGAAGAGTGTGGCGCGGGGGGATCACTTACAAGTTGGGGGGACCTCTCTTTTTTGGTCGGTAGTCGTAAGTGCATGGTATTCCAAGTGCTATGCAGTGCTTGCACGACTGCTTTGGATCTTCTTGGTTCTCCCGGACGCATCGAACCTTTCTGGCTCTACAAGCATCACAGCCTGTTCGAAAGAAGCGAAGGAGTAACTCAATCTCGATCAAGCTTAGAGAAATGAGCGCCTAAACGTACTCTGAGATTGCCGCCTGTTGAATGAAGAAGTCAGAACATCGAATCTTTACTTAAGCAGAGAAAAGAATGACATGACAAGCTCGCTAGCAATCAGGCTCGAGGCGACTAGGAAGGATGTATGAATCAAGTTAGACGTAATGGGGGTAGTGGAATGAGATAGTATGGGGGAGGTTCAAGCTCAACGGAGAAACATCGGTCTTTATGAGGACTCGGACCCACTTTCTCTGGCTTCTGCTGTTTTCGGCGGTTGTTGGATTTGCGTCGCACGATGTAGGCGAGACAGATTTAGCGTCTTTTTTTGCTCGCACAACGGTGGCAGGCATGCGTGCTCTGTCAGAGGCACTTGGTGGAGACGGAAGTGAGCTTCTCGTAGTCACGGTGATCCTTGGCAGGTAGCTTCCCTGACGTATGAGCGCACGGTACGGATTGACCGGCCCGTCTCGTGTCCCGTACCCATTTTGGGAAATACCACAATACTTGCAAACAACACCATCACGTGGCAGCCAGCTCAAGAGCTTTCGCACTTTGAACTGCTCGTTGTCATTATGTAGGGTGAATAGTTTATGTCTACAATTTCCAATCTACAGCAACACCCTCCTCTCCTTCAACTGAGCAAGCATTTCTCGACCACGGCTCCGACTCAGCGCACCTTCCTGGCACTGTCGTTGGATCATGTTGGCAATAAGCCGTCGTTGAAACACCTGTTTCCCGTCCCCCCATTCAGTCTTCTCCTTCACCAGCGCCTCCCAGAACTTGAACGCCATCACGGGGTCATCAAGGCGGAGTGATGCAAAAATACAGTACTTCCCAGTGTTCGGCGTGTGCACGACGCTCGAGACGTCCCCTGATTGAATGATCTCCCAGGCGCGCTGTAGATTCTCTTTCAAAACCGACTTGGGAGCCCCGTCCGCGTTTACACTCGCCCTTATCAGCGAAGCAGTAGTTTTGGCTGACAGCTCGTCGCAACCAAGCTCTTTGGCACGACCAATCAGGTAACCTGCAAGCCTCATCTCCCCATGAAGGATGGCATGATGAATGATCGTTCCAAACGTCACTGCATCAGGGCGTATGCCTCGTCCAACCATCTTTTTCAGGATGCCCACAGCCTTCTTAGGATGAAGCTCAGCCATGGCGGATAGCGCGATGTTGATATCGTAGAGGTCCGGAATTTCGTAGCGCTGAAGTAGAACTTTGAGCATGTCCAGACCTTCGGACACGCGCCCGAGCGCAATGTAGGCACGGGCCAATGTGCTCAGATCATAATGAGACGTTTCATCTAGAGAACCTTTCGACATGCGAAAAGCGCCAACGACTAGTTCCGCGAACTGGAGCAAATCCTCCAATAGCTTCTGCCGTTCGAGCGTCGAAGCCGTGCTTGAGCTAGCCTCGTCTTGCCTTGATGTCGGCTCCTCTATCTCGGCCGTGGTTCGAAATATGAGCTTGGAAAAGATGCTGACCATGCGAAGCATCAAGGAAGCATTGCCAAGGACCGCTTCACGATCCCTTCCGACGGAATAACGCTCCCACAATGTACGTGCTGAGGAAGAGAAACCATGGGATGCAGTGAGGGCAATGAAATGAGCCCGGTCTTGCACTGGTATTGGCTCCATCTCGTCGATAACTTGCTTGGCTAATGTCCGAGCCAGGTGCACATTGCGACTGGTGATCGTAAGATGGTTCATGAGCCACGTCAATGAATATCCTCGTGGAAGAGGATACTTTATCCTCCGAATGACTCTTGGAGATTGTGTATCCCTGTAGAGAATCTCCGCGGATGGACCATCCTGCAAGTGCATGGCTTTCTCGTAGAATAGGCGAACCATGCTATCTGGAACAATGACACCACTGGCGGAATTGACGAGATGGCATATAAGCCATGTACATTGCTTGAAATGATTGGTGGATGCGTTATGCAGAGCAAGGTGTAGCGTGCTAAGCGCCAGTTCAGTGAGTGCAACATCACTGGAAACCTGAGTCCGGATTGCAGTAACCACGATGTCAAGTGCACGATGGTACCAGCCCCAGTGGAGACAGGCTCTGACTAATGTCGACCTGATTACAAAGGCAAAATTGTTGTCCTTTGCAGACGTATGATATACTTCTGTGAAGGCTTCTACTGGGATATGGCAGGTCTCGGTGAGAGTCTGGAACAGGCGGAGCGCGTGTCTGTCCCGATCGAACACGAGCAACTTATGAATCAGGCCGAAAGCTATGAAAACATCGCCCGGAGGGCGATAGGACATAGACTTTGAACCTTTTGGCGCGGATTGGTTTGTAAGGGATTGGTGGAAGAGAGGGAGGAGGATATCTATGATTTTTGCATCGTACGGATCTGTGCCAGGGTTGTCGACAATATACTTGACTAGTGTAGAGATATTCGCAGAACTTAATTCAGAGAGCGCGTGGGATTGATGAAGGAGGATGAGGAGGGAGTGAATTTTCTGCTTGTCAATAATGGGCGAATCATGGTGTGTCGCTGACAGCAACGCTGTAGCGACTCGGAGCTGGCGTTTTGAGGTAGTGATGATCCCGTCCAGTACGTCTGTCGCAATACCATCCACGATAGTCGATAGTCCATGCTTTGTGGCTTTCTCAGAGAGAGCGACAAGAATGGGGAGCGATAAAGACGCGGCCAGCGTTCTGTTCTGTGCTCGCAGTTCTGTGTACGCCGCAAAAGGGTTGGGTAGAGCTTCCACCATTTTCTCCACTTGTGCAGACTTCTTGGGCACCCGTGGAGGTAACCATGTTGAAATGCACGAAACTCTTTCCAATAACTTTTTCTCAACACGGGAAGCACGGTGAAGCACGGGCGCCAAGTCCACATCCTCCGGCAAGGCATTATGCACAGTGATATTGGCATGTCTCGAGCGAGATATAGCTTTGCCATGGATCCGGCTGCCAATTAATAGTTGCGCGTAAACACGAATCGGGGTGTGTACTTGAGGAAGTAAACGGCGACAAAGTAACATAAGTTAGCTGTCACAGGCAAATGTCAACTCAGACCACGACAAACTACAAAGCTGGATTGGCTCACCGCATGCCGCATGGAGTCAGTCGACGAAATAGTATCGACACCCCGAATGAACGCGACTTGCGCTTTGCAAAGGAAAATTTGAGCAGGGTTCAAGCAGGGTTAAAAGCAAACAATGACAAACAACCTATCTAGTCCTACTGTCTCAAGCACAGTTGCAATTCATGTAAGACTCGAAGTTTCTCTGTGGACTCTATGGGAGCAGGACAATCATCGACATCTGCAGCACATGCTCAAAAATCTCATGCCTTACATGTCTTACGTGTCACTGCTTCATCACCAGCCTCGCAGACGTCCATAGAGCCTTTCTTCGACTTCATCGTTGGCTTCGATGGTAGTGATGCTTTCTACGCTGAGAGCGACATAGATGCTACAGAGCTCGAAAGGATAGTGGAAGAACACGAGGAGAAGACGCTTAATCTTTTAGTCTGGAACAGTAAAACGCGCACAACTCGAGGTGCGTCTAGTCTCAGATGATGCTTATGGTGTTGGTGATGTGGTTAAACTTAGTTGTACCCATTGTTCCCTCGCGGGCTTGGGCTTTGGCACAACAAGCGTCTCTCCCACAAGATGACGTTGAGAACTCTCCTCAGCCTTCCTTATTGGGTTTGAGCATGCGGATGTGCGAATTCGAGAATGCGACGAATAATGTTTGGCACGTACTTGAAGTCCTAGAAGGAAGTCCAGCAGAAAGTGCCGGTCTTGTTCCCTACGGCGACTGGATAATAGGATGGTCCGGCGGCATATTGACCGCGGAGAACGATTTTTATGATGTCGTGGAAGCTGTATGACATTATCTGGGTCTTGTGCTATTTTGGGCCGCTAATCATTTTGCATCTACAGCATGTTGACAAGCCGTTGCGAGTTTATGTTTATTCTTATGACTTCGAGTACGTTCTGGTGTTGTAGACTGTTGCTTGTGTTTTTCTAACCTGCCACTTCTCAGTAATCTCAGAGAGGTCGTACTCGTGCCCAATCGCCATTGGGGTGGCGAAGGACTGTTGGGATGTGTTTTCGGGTTTGTTTAATATATCATTCAAAGGGATAAAAACAGACTGACAGTATTTTGATAGTTTTGGGCTTCTCCACCGCATTCCGTCGCAGACGGCGGACGGCCCATCAGGTGCTGGCCTCCAGAGTTCTCACAGCGATCTTGAAGATCAGCAGCTCTTTGTTCCTGCCGATGTTTCACAGGGTTCACGATCTTTTGGGGCAGAAGATCGGAGACATCCTTCCTTCGGAGTTCACCAGCGCCCAAGTGACATCGCACATCCTCGTCCCACCCACTACAATGAAGCCACACATGGGCGACGAGCTAGTGACGTGCTTCGGCGTGACTCAGCGTCAACCGCTTCGCGTCCTGGGACACCGAGGCGGTCCACGAACACGCCGAACCACACATCACAGGCACCGACCGCTAGCCGTTCATTTGGCTCGCTCCTCAATGGTGATTCGTCACCTCGCTCATAGTTTCGTTCTCACTCAAGGATCTACACACATCAAGGTACTGGAGCAACAGCTATGTTTTCTGGCCCAAACCCAAGAGCCATCCAGTTCAGTACTAGCATGTCTACGGTTATTGGAAAGCCACAAGGCGATGATGAAGCTGAGGGAGACAGTGATCATGATGGAACGGTCAGCGTGTCTGGAACAGAAGCTACGGATTATGGCAGTCTAACCTCTGTTGAATGATGACCGAATGGCGCATTACTTAATCCATCCGACTATTTAGAATCATGTTACTTTAACCAGGTGTATAGCAGGATTTTGTTCACATCTATTGGTCATTTCATTCCGCCTGCCCCTGTCTGAAGCTGTCCACCACGGCAACCAGCGGCACTGTCTGTACGAATTGATGTATGCATTGCCAAACATTTCAGCTGCAAAGCAGGTGCCTACTAGTGGTGGCCGACTTCAGTTCAGAATCGGGTTCGAACGTCCTGCTCGCTGCATCATCCATTTCAATCAACTTCGAGAATCTGGACCTTCTGTCGGGCTGCCTTCTCCATGCCTGGAACTCTCGCGTGGTCAATCATCATCCTCAATCATCCTCCAGTTGTGTCCTTTGTCAAGATTGGCTGAAAGCTTGGGCCTGTGGATTAGGAAGCTGACGGTTGAATTATAAAATGACTGTGGTCAATATATGCTTGCTCGCCAGCGGTTCCTGACTGCCTGTACACTTCACCCATTATTCGGACATGGTCAAGACTACCTAACAGTTACTTGCATACGGATTCTGGATTTCTTGTGTATTTATCGCCGGCTAATTATAAGGAATATTTTCCTTTGGGATCATGACGGGAAAAATACATCACCAGAGGAATGGAATAACGCGCGCAGGCACTCTTTGCATGTATGCGCGGTACTCTGCGGCAATAGCAGGATCGCTCATAATAAGATCCTCCTACAGATAAAATAAGTACTGCGGAATGTACAAGAACGAGAGACTCACCTCGATAGGCATCTTGATAGCGAACGCGCCAGCAACGATACCAAGACCCACAAGTGGCGCATAAGACCAGAACATCACTGCAAAAAGTGCCTGTTGAATGAGCATTTGCCTGAGGACATCAGCACCCAATCTAATTGAAATAATGTAACACGAGACTCAAGACTCACGTGTATAGCGGATGACGCACCACTGCAAATGGACCTGTCTGCACGACTCTGGGCTTCTCCCGTCTCTGTTGAGGAGCAGTCAGCTTCCAGTATCCTCAACACACGAGTACTTTGTAAGAAAGGTGCGCACCCCGATCACGTGCCACTGATTCCCAAGGTGCGTGAAGGTGCGTCCGACGAACCTGAGAAGTACAAAGGTCGATGCACATGCTGCGATTCTCAGTGCGACTTTGGTCTCCTGCTGGAAGTAGTCATTAGATAGGCTCATGCGCTGCATCCATGCAGGTTGCGTGAACATGTTGCCGGCGACAGATAAAACGTATGTCACAGGTGGGATGAAAGACGCGAAGGCGTGTATCGGAGTCACAGCCCTACCAATGAAAGTGGTCGGGCTGGTGCGAATGGCGCCTGATTCTGTTGTAGCGATTGGGGCGATCGCGCGAGTGCGGGAAATCCCATATTGGAAGAACCGCAAAGTGGTGAATACAGCCAGTCCTTCCACGGCTTGTGGGGGTATCTGAATATTGAGGCCAGCGATGTAATACATGTTGGACTTGAATGTATTGGCAGTTCTAGTTTAGTGTTTGAAAATGTTTCCGATTTCCGGGCGATGGTTTTATATCCTGTTTTGCGTCCGGTCCCGATGGTACTGCGCGTGCGCAGTGACTTGAGGTATTGGCGCCTTTGACTTGTGTGGTCCTCGCGACGGAGTCAATGACAAATGACAACATCATGATGCACGATGAGAATGACAAATCCGGACACTGCAAAAAGCACCTGACTCTCGCTGCTCTGACATATCAAGCTTTCAAGATTTCAAGGCTCAGCGCTCAAGCACTTGCCGCGAAAAACACAAGCCGTCGAATGCGGGAAAGATAGAGTGGCAGGGAGAACAGCACGTATCCGTGACTAGGATTCGCGCAATGTAAGTTGGTTGTCCGTGCTAAGAGCACCGATATTATTTTGATTTTGTAAGCCGAAATTAATGACGTCACAATTATTGAATGTTTTTCAGCAGACGTTCGTTTTTGAATCTTTTGGCAGCCCAGGCTACGCCTAAGCTCCCGCCATTTGTTACAGCGTCGTTCGATCTCCAGCCTTTATAAATTCCTAAAACACGACAATCAAAGAATCCCATGGATGGCATGAGATTATGATGTTTTATCCAAACCCATACCATCTGGCAATTCCACGGTATTCTTGAAACTATGGATGCCTTGAAAAGTACGCAAACTTGGGCTCAGGATAATTGGCCATTCACATCCTTCACTTCGTGGTTACCACAAGCTTCTGATTTTACTGGTGAGTGGCGACTGCGACCAGAAGGACCATCAGCTGCCGTCAAAACTATGTCACGAGGAGGAAGTTGACTCGAAACGTTGGGCGGCGATGGTACGATCCAGAGCTCTTCAATGGCCACTATATACACGACATATCACCAAAGGTACTGAATAACACGCACATGCACTCTCTGCATATACGCGCGGTATTCCCCCGCAACGGCAGCGTCTTGCATGATAAGATCCTCCTAAAAACAAGAACATTCAGCTTTCATTCACACCAATACAAAGACTCGGACGAGATACCCATCTTGATAGGCCTCTTAAATGCGCCACCAGTAATACTCAATGCTACAAGTGGCGCAAAAAGCAACCCTTGGATGAGAACGATAGTATGAGGGGGACATCAGAATTCACTCGTGTAGATAACGAAAAGAGTTAAGTATACAGCGGATAGCGCGCTACCCTGTCTGCATGAAGCGGTTGAAGTTAACGCATAGGAGTCCCTTACCCACCGTCAAAAAGAAGAAGATGTCATTCAGTATATCAGAAACATATATACATAATGTCCTTGCAATAATGCAAGCTTGTTGCTCTTAATTCGATCCTTCAGTTGGTTCCGCATCCTCTGTTCCTCCCGTCTTCGGGTTAAATTCTAGATGCTGTGCAATCAGGGGCCATACTGGATGATATGTCACCTCCCCATCTCGTGGAAAATTTGATAGTCAGAGCACATACCTTCCTCGAATCCAGGATGTCTTCCTATGCGAATTTGCTGCCACACACTTCGCATCGCGTCTGAAGAACGGATATCTCCCCAGTGCTCAAGGAAGAAATTAACTTGGACCTTGCGGACGTCTGAAAAGGTTGCAGAGAATGGAGAAAACACCTCGTATGGAATATTGTCCACGGTGAGCGACTTCTGAATGTGCTGTGTCGTATGCGTCAACAACACTCACACTCGTAAAAGAGTACGAAATACCTGGTATGCACGCTCCTTTAAATCAAGGAGGCCAAGTTCTATCGTTCCGATTATAGTGAATAAGTAAAAAAAAATTAGGAAGACATATGATTGACTCACTATCTGCTAATCGATAGGCAGCCTTCGCAGAACAAGGCGACGGTCGCCCTGGATGATTTTGCTGCCACTTTTGGATCCACTCTCTCCTTGAGGTAGGAGTTTCTGTCGAATTCCCTCCTTTTGGGAGGTCAAGCAAATTAGACTGACTATCAGAAGGGGCTTGCGCTGTTGACACTATTGTCGGTGCCCTCTTCTGAGCCGTTGAGTGGAACGACGAAGATATGGGGGCGAAGACAATGACATCAGTGTAAATCTGTAATGCATGTGTCATGAATGTGCCAAATATACCCCAAACCACGCTCACGTAGTAGAGAACAGCCTTGTAAGTTGCATATGCGACGTCTCTGATAAAGACACGCATTTTCTTGGGTCCCACAACCTCCTTGCCTTCGGCAGGTGCTGCAGGTTTCGTCCAACAGTGTGCACTCGTGCCGAGGGCCACGTTATTACTCCTTGGTGACGACGGGTGGGACAGCTTGGGTTGAACATTACGTGTCTGTCCATCTTCCAGACCACTCGACATTTGTACGTCTTCTTCTACAGAATGGACGTTTAGCTCGGTGCTGCTGGTGTTTGCAATTGGCGCAGAAGGTCCAGCTTCCTCTTCGATCTGCAACTCTACAGTGCCATCAAAACTCGGTTCATCGATTGTTTGTGTCGCAAATTCTTCGTCTTCGTCATCCGAATCATCATATTGACGGCTAAGATAGGTGTCGTCTGAGGCGCCGTCGCCATCATCGACGACATCATATTGGTCATGGTCTGAAGTTGCCTCGCAGAATCCTGAGCTGAACACTAAGGACAGCGTAAGTATCATGCACTGTACTATAATATTGGACCTTACTAGTCTGAAAGTAGTCTGCTCTTTGTAATATCTTTCTATTGGCGTAGATACACCTAAAACCCTTTGACCTGCCTCGGTAAGGGAGGACGAACTCGACGTCAGAGTATAGTGGGTCATCAAGCAGCGACCCTACGCGTTCCAAGAAATCCTTCGGTACAAGCTGAGCTGGCGCGGATGGTGGTTGCGCAGGGACGGCCGGGGATGACGTGATAGTGCAGATGATGAGGAAAGCGTCCTGTTCCTTGACAGCATTTGAATGATAGTATACATTATCTCGTCGCGCAAATTGAGCCCTGCCAAAAAATGTGCTAACATATCTCGTGAATAATGGGACTCACGCACCATCCCCAATTGGCTGTCTGTATGAGCCAACTAAGCGTGGATCGAAAAGTCAACCAAAAAATATACCTTCGATGAGAACGAATGGTTGTGGGCTTCTTTAATATTGAATAATGCGGTCTTGCCAAGACTATTGAAAGAATCAGCTGCAGACGAACCATAAACACGTGAAGTCCGACCTTCGAAGCTCAAAATTGAATTTGTAGACGCCGTCTCGTACCCACCTGTGCATCCGAGGTGAGTATGCGAAAGGATGTGGCCGAAATAGGCCGAGGCTTCGATAAGACGTACTTCCCGTCCACCGCATTGTCTTTCTCTTCAGCAGTGGGCTAGGGATAATGGCGTCAATAACGAGTTCACGGTACAAGGAACACAGGGGCGCACTTCACAGGACAGATACAGGCTCACGAACCCTCCGCCCTCCGTCCCAGAGTTCGCATAGAATAGAATCTGTAAAGCGGTATTCGATGAAGCTAGCCACTGGGGAGGCAATACAGTGTAACGCATACCTGCCAGCGTCCATGTCCAAATCTCACAGACTTGGTGACCTTTGACTTCGATTCACCTTTGCTACAACTCTAATTAGTGGTAGCTGGGGGTGCATTTCGATGTGATTACCTCGATTCGAAGATATTCTTCAGACCACGAAGGGTCCATTCGAATGTGACTGCCGTGCTTTCTTGGATATCCGTTTTTTCCGTCATGGCTCTGAATGGGATGGTTTAGTGCCGAGAATTAGTATGGAGTGTGAGAATCAAGGCTTTCCATTGGTACCAGACGAAATATGTGGACAATATTGAGAGACAGATGCTCTATTACGTTGAGCAGTGTGGTAAACATGTGTGCGATGACAACTCATAAGTCCAAACAATGAGATATAGCCCCTGTTCGTCGCTAAATTACATTGAACATGGACGAAAGCAATATTCAAGCTGCGTAAAAGCTAGTGCTACATGGTTCGCTATTAGTATACGTGGACGTCCTCAAGCTGATTGGGCCGGGTCAGTAGTATCCTCTTTTCCTTCAATAGTCAACGCGTCCATCTCCTTATTCATGAGCCTGAGAGTCTCCACAGGGTATGAATGATCAACGATGGTAAAAGAGATCCCCGCGCACGAATACAAGTGATCAAACGTGTCACTAGCTTCGGCGGGATCATGGTCCTGGCTCGGGTCATAACCGGGGATGATCCGTTTGACTGGGATGAGCTGCAATTTTACTTTTGGCGCGGATCCACATGGAATAAAGGCACGAATCAAAAGCTTCTGTCCCGGCGTTTTGCTGTTACGTGCCAGTTCCACCATAGTGTCCCACTTTTGTTGCATCAGCTTGTCGCACTTGCAGGTGTCTGGCACAGGAAACTTTTCCGTGCTGCCAATACCGATGCAGAGAGGGATGCGGGTATAATCAATCTCAACAACTGCGGGCCCCGGAGCATGTATTGCAGCTGTCTTGGCGATTCGCTCGTTATGATACGAGAGATCAGATGCAATGATGCGGTCAAGAAAACGGAGATCACGAGTAGAGATACGGGACATGATTCCTTCTGCGAGGAATCTATGAAATTCGGCATCAATTGCAAATTTGTGAAACACATACTGGCACGGCGAGCTTGGATTCCGCGACAATATGTTTGATGGCCGCCTTGTTTCCAATCGTAAATCTGACATTCTCTGCTGCAGTAATGCACGTGAAGGCAACCAGCACAACGCTTGAAGGTGCCTGCTGCTCCCGATTTATTGCACTGAACAACAAACAACGATCACTACGAACGTCACAGAGGAATGTGTGGGACGATACGTACCTTTGAACTTTGGCAAGAATCAACATGTGCCTCATCGACGTCATCAGTCTCCAACAAATCAAGTCGGGTCATCACCAGCGACTCCAATGTGGACCAGTGTTTGTGCATTGGACCATCCGGCTTTGGCCTATCCACCGCCTTAACGGCGTTAATGGCCTTGATGGACCGACCCATCACTTTAAGCACGGAACGAAAAATTGCATACTTGGGGAAAATGTTCGAGAGAAGAAGCCAGAGTGGCTCCCAGTCTTCGTCGTTATTATCCTTGAGGTGTCTTACCCACGGCTCGATCGCTAGCAGTGAGGGCAGCAGGCCTGCCTCGAGGACTTCAGAAATCCAGGGTAGCCCATCCGTGTCTTCCACATACGCCCTGATATACCAACATGCGAATGAAATGGTCTTGGCCACTAGGTGACGTTGTTTGTTACAGTGGGCCCGCTGAGATACCATGGTAGCAATGACGCCTGCTGTTTTCTGCATGGAGTGTTGCATAAGTAACGGAATGCGGATCGTGCTGTTTACGGAAAGGGATGTCAGGAGGTGGATATCCCAGATAAGTAAGTCGTAATCAATGGGGTGCTGTGCGAGGTCGTGCTCCAGATGATCAAGAGCTGTGACAGCGATCATTGCTCCGTCATTGTTGAACGGGCCCATGATTTCGTGCCAATTCCATGACTCCGTTTCAGAAAATGTACACATCCACGAGTCTAGAATGGCTGGAGTGCGGATAATTGGAAGGGGTCCAAGGACGTTATCGTCGTGCACGCAAGAGCTGAAATGACGATCCTTTGTTTCTAAGTCCCACAGACTGAACAACAAAGACACGATTCCAGGGCTAGAAAGGACAACAGGAAGCGAGTCCCCGAGCATATCATGCCTGCAGATGCCTAAGAAGTCGACGATTGCTCGCTTGGCGAGAATACGCATGCTCTTATCAATACTTTCTTTGTACACGTATTCTGTCCCAAGGAAAAGCAGCCATTCACGAATGATGGGCCAGCGGGAAGTCAGCGTGTTGATCATTCTGGCAGCGTAGACGGAGCGGCCAAGCCAGAACGGCAAGAATGAAGCCAAGGCTCGCAAAGCCAAGGCCTGCTGTGAAGGCTCAGCGATTATGCCGCGCTTCACTCGTTGAAGATGAACGGAGTCTACGATGCCATACAGCGCGATGGTGATTTGATACACATCGGGGAACGAGCAGTCGTCTTTTAGAGCAAAGAGAGTGGCTGAGGCGACAGAGTCAAAAGACCCTTTGTCCAAGTCGTCTATAATATTCTAGATATCGAGAGAAATGGTTTAGTGATGGGGTGTTCTGATGAGGGGTAGAAATGTGGCAAACCTTGAGCTCATTGGAGGACATGATGAGGTGGTCTGGATAACAAAGCTAGTTTTCTCAGTCACTGGCGACCTCCATTATATATGGTCTTCCTCATGCTAGAACAAAGATTACATATCGGATTCGTTCAGTGGCGATCTGGTGAATGTGGCCATGGCATTCAGAAGGCACAGCACGGGCGGGCCGCGGCCACTGTACTGCAGATCTAACAATGGCAGATGGAGACAAATGGGGACCTTCTGAATGAACCTGCAAGCGTTGTTACTAACCCTGCCGGATATGAGTTGAAATGTGTGCATAAATCAGATGCTTCATCATGATACGGAGAGGTGAAGGTTCCATAGGTCCTGGTCCTTGTGCCACCTAGTACGTGACATGTTGGAGTCTAGGTCACCGGCCTTTGCCGGTTTTTAGTATTTACGTTTCAGACCATGTCGATTGAACTTTCGCTGGACCGAATTCGCCTCCTTGCATCACACCTTCCTCCATATTCGCGTCCTACTATTCATGTCGCTGGTACAAATGGCAAAGGAAGTGTCACCTGCATGTTATCATCCATATTTGCTGCGTCGGGTCTTACTGTCGGTCGATTCAACAGCCCTCATCTAGTATCCGTTGAAGACTCCATTTTGATCAATGAACAGAGTGTATCACTAGAGGAATACAGTCTTTCACGTGCAGCTGTCGAGAGCGCAGATCAAGCCCGTGGCACAGAAGTTAGCAATTTTGAAATGCTGACGCTCGTTGCACTGCAGGTCTTCGAGAAACTTAAAGTGGATGTTGTGGTCATCGAGGTGGGCATGGGTGGTCGCCTGGACGCGACCAATTACATACCAGACGAATCCATACTCCTCTCTGCTCTCACGACAGTCGACCTTGATCATCAAGCATTCCTTGGAAATACCGTCGAACTCATTGCAAAGGAAAAGGCTAGCATTGCGAGGAAGAACAAGCCTTTTGTGTTAGGCATTCAAAAATACGCTGCTGTCGAGAATGTTGTGCGGTCCGTTGTCGAACAGACCGGCGCTCACTTCATAGCAACTCACTCTGCGCAACGACGAGCGTGGGATGATGCCATAGATGGTCCATTGCCGCCTACATTCTCGCTGGATGCGGAATCATTCAGGCCTCCGCTTGCTCAACCTATTACATTCACCAGTCCAGCTTTCCCAAGCAGCTTAGCCGCACTTCTATATTTGAATGGAAGCCATCAAGTGGAGAACTTGAGTCTCGTATTAACTATCATATCCACACTTATGATGCACCCATTGTGTGCATCGAGGATGCCAAGCGGTTTTAGCGAGCGCGTCTCAGAAAACATAAAGACAGGAATTAGGAAGGCGACTTGGCGAGGTCGCCTATCATTCCATCGTCTCACGGTTTCCTCACCTAATCCACGGGCGATCACTGTCCTTGTCGATGGTGCACACAATCGTGCGTCTTCAGAAACCCTCGCTTCGTATGTCTCCAACCTCGTTACGATTTTGGACGGAAATCCACAAGTGCGGATATTACGATTAACTTATATCCTCGCCCTATCCCATTCTCCCCCTAAAACGCCGAAGGATACCCTATCCCCGCTCTTTGCCTCTCAAAGTAGCACACATCTTTCGATACAAACGAAGGTTGCCGCAGTACGATTCACCTCGCCGGATGGCATGCCTTGGGTAAAGTCTGTACCTCCGTCTGAGATCGCCGCTACCGTGCGTGAGTCAGTATCAGGTGTAGGGTTGTGGGTTGCGTCCGACGAAGGCAAGATTCAGGGGCAACTTGAGAGTGCGTTAGAATGGACGACCGCGGAGGGAACGGAGGGAGAAGATGGGGTACAAGAGCTAGTGATTGTCGCGGGGAGTCTATACCTCGTGGCGGATTTTTATCGTCTTCTTGCGAGCCAAGAGGCGAACCCCAGTTGACAAGGGGGGGACTCGTCGGACCGAAATCGGTATAATCTGTTCGAATATCATTGTTTTTCTGTTCCAATGATTGGAAGCGTCCTTCAAAAGTTTGTCACAATTGGGGTTGTGGCACCACGTGGCGGGTCTTTTGTTGTGGGGGACGGGTGAAGCTTTGGAGGATTCGATGATTGTCGTGTGTATGACAAGCCTCACACAGCCTAGTAGTACTTGGTAAATATGGAATATGCAATCCATGCTTGCCGATAACAGCGTATCTGATCGATGATCATTGATCGCCGCTCACTCTGAGGCCCCTTCCGAATTCTGGCTATGGCAAGACAGCCTACGGCTGCTTGTGCCCTTGTGCAAACACAATGCTACCAGAAAAGTGAGAAATGGTTCTCTTCTGTGATATTGTGATTAGGCGTTCAGATCATCCACTGACAGCTGTCAATCAAACATGGTACACTAGTAGCGGCCACCAATCCAAGTATCCTCGAGGCCCGAAACACGGGTTTGAAAATTGAGGGACTCCGCCACTTGTCAAGTGCACTTATCAACGAATGTTGACATGCCCGTGGGCGCTGGGTCGAAGTCTCCACTCCCTTGGAGGTGATGGAAGTGAAGATAATTTCTGGTGGGTAAAATGGTGGATGCTGCTAATTATTGATAAACGATTTAGATGACGCACAATTCTATTGTTACCACACAATGCGGCGGCTCTGCAGTACACGTTGCACGAATCCATCATGATAAGGTGGATTTAAAATGGTGTTCTGGCGCCATTGCCACTGAAGGCACATACTGCGCGTAAAGACACAGGATCTGGCTCTGGCCATGGAAAGAGCCCAATCTTTGAAATGGAGGTGGTTTCGCCACACTTACATCGATAACAGGGCTTTGGATAATCTGCCAATACCAGTCTTACTCGTCTTCGTGAAGCGTCTCTGAGGGTCCGACGTCCATACCTCAGTCACGGCTCTTTTCTAGAGCTGCCGCCGGTAGATCTGAGCACCCAAAGTGACATCATGGCCAATGCGTTTGTCGCAAGCTATTATTGTGTCGCCTTGTCAACTGGGCGGACCCATAAAGCCGCCATAATGATGTGTCCCCATTGGCAAGTCACCTAAAATCATTGAAGAATTTCCTTGTGAACAATTTATAATGATGAGTGGTAGAGTACGAGCCTGCGTTCGAGGAGCACTGGCAAGCATGTAGAACAATGTCGCCGTTGATGGAAGTTCTTGATCAAGATGAAACGATGACCAACTAATGTGACGGTGTGATGTCGGGAGTAGTCCCACGACACTTTACTTGTGGTTACCACTTGAACTGATCAGCACGCGTCTTCTTCTTTTCCCTCATCTCTTGTCTCTCTTCCCTTTTTTTCCAGAGCTTGCGCGCTGCCAGCTCAGCTAGCCTCCATCAAGAGAGGCGTCCATTCGCTTTTTCGTATTTATTTTTCTAGCCAGCCGCTTTACATTGCGTATTTGAATCAAGTAATCGCCGGATGTCCAGTATAGAGCCATCAAGTAGACCACCTCTTGCCGGCAAACCACCATTTGCAACAGACGATCCAGACGAACTTTTCGACCAGCCGCCGCCTTCTAAGCGCCGTGTCCGTAAACCAGCAGAACCTAATCCCAACGACCGCACTTCTGCCTATAACATGTACGTTCACACGCTGCTTTTTCTGGCGGATAAACTGACTTTCTGCAGGTACGATCATTATCTTGACCATGAAGATTCCTCCAACCGACAGTCTGGTTTTGGTGCAGTCGGCCTCGGTTTCATGAACGGGGACTTGAGTGACGATGAGGACGAGGACGTCCTTATGCATAAGCCTCCTATGGCAACCGAGTCTAAGCACGATGGTACTATGAATGCACCTCCGATACCCCTCGCTGCTCCACGTCCTGGTTACCCAGCACCCATCTCAGCACTCAATGTACCATCTCCCGCTGCAACACCCGAAATGAAACAGATTGCCCAACCTCGTCCTGTGCATCAGCCTCCACAAACCATGCCAAATGCACTGAAAGTCAGCCGCTCCCCAGCTGACATAAATATTCATCATCCACGTATGCCTGTCCCAATCTATGAGACTCCTTCCCCTCGCCCATCAGTCCCAAGCGCTCCGCACCCCCTCCAGCCTCCAATGACCCCAATCACTCCTGTCTTTGCTCGTCCCGCCAAGTCACCCGCCCCAAGAGCTATACAGTACACAGGCGACACAATCATTCGTGGAGGCTCAGAGGACAACTTGGTGCCGAGACGTGGCCAGAGGGGAGATGATTTCTGGAGGAGGTTCAGCATCGTTGCAAAGGACGAGAAGAAGACGAGCTCTTGGTTGATAAAGACACAGAGTGGATCATCAAAATTGTCACGCTGGGTTTGGTTCGTTGGGATGATGTTTTTAGTCGTATGCGTCTTCTTGATCTTTCCTACTTCCCAACTCATATATTATTATAGCTCATTGCTGCCGGTATCGGAATTGGTTGGTACATCTCTCATAAGTCACCATCGAATACGCCCCCAAAGGCTATCGGAGGCAGCGCCAACGAAACCATGAGTCCCACCAGTACTCATGCTTCGGCCGCGGTTTCCTCATCTTCATCATTGCACGTTTCCCCTACAAACACAGTTGCACGCCGTAACGAGGCTGAGCCCACACCTGCGATTCGCGAGGTGGTGGAGGGGTTCTTGGACGAGGTTAGCCAACCTCCAGCGGCAAACCTGAACGTGCCTGCCGGACGGAGCTGGAAACATCGCCGCCGTGTCGACATTCAGTTCTAAGCTGCGCCTCTTGCGCTCCGTCACATTTCTGGAACTCTCTTCCATGATTTAGGGTTCATGCTCGGATCTTCATCTAGGTAGTATATGCTTCTGGTCACTCACAAGCCTTAACCCGTGCTCCATTTGTGGGGGGTATGCATCCATAAGGATGAACCCCTGTCCGTTCGTTTAATCAATCTCATCACGGTACCAGCGTGATGGATTTGTACTTATTAGGTATCGCAGCTCGATTTCGATCGCATTTTTCTTAAAAAAACTCACATACATCCTTCACGTTCGTCCAACGACTTTTTTCTTCCCTGGAGACAATGTGTCGACCTTTCATAACCTTGGATACCATATAGATACATTGGCAAATGCTGATTGCTTGAGTACGGGAATCGAGGTTGCCACCAACCTGTATCATTCAGCAAGTACTGACTGCTTGGGACTTTGGAAATCAATTTATTTTATTACACCAAGCAGTGGCCCGGGTATGCGTGTATTCTGATGCCCAGCATTGACATTATTAATAGGGTACCCATGCATCCGTCCAATGGGACTTGGTATGCAGGATTTAAGAGTATGCACCAAAAATAAACGGTTTCGTGAGTAACTTGCTTGTCACTAAAGGCCCTTCAACCACGCAACCTCTTCGCTGGTCGATCCTTCTCCTTTGACTTATGCCTGGGCTGTGGGACCTTCACATCCTCGAGGATGTCCACTTCTGCATCCGAATCGTTATCAGCTTGCCCAAGCTCTTCGCTCTCCCGTTTGCGCTTCGCGTCCTCTTCCTTCACTGCCCTCGAAATCTTCCACTCTTTCGAAAGGAGTTGGATCCGTGCAATGAGATTTTTCCGGGAGTACTGAACCACAGCCTCGTTCCAGTCGAGTTTGCGCTGTTCGGCAGGATATATTTTCTTGCTCTTCACAACAGAGCCGATGTCAGGTCAGGCAGTCAAAGTAAGAATTACAAACCACGCACTTGGTGAATAAGATCAAAGTAACGAACGGGATCCGAAAGGAAGGTTTTAGCGAAATGTAGCAGGTAGACACCGCAGTCGGCAAAGTTGGGTTGCGATGGAACCTGTAGTAGAGCGTTTTTGGGAAAGTTTTTTATTGCAAAACAGGACTCCACACACCTGCGCAAGCTTAACCTCAGCCAATCTCACCTCGTCACGTTCTCTCTTGTCTTTCGCTTCGGCCTTTAGCCAATACCGCAATACCTTCTGTGCTTGAGGATGCCGTGAACCTAGGGAGTCTAGCGTGAAGATCCAAGTCCTGCAACGCATGATAAGCCGATCATTCAAACGCAGGTGCGTAGGCTTACCTGAGAGGTTCATTGGAAGTCTGAGTGGCCAGACTGGGTTGGATGTCCAACATAGCATCTACTTCCCTTTCTTGCTTTTCGTCCTCACGTTCGTCCTCCTCTTCGGAGTCCGGCACAACAGCTGACTCGGTAGCTTTCTGCTTCCCCTTGTCCTTGGCAGAGGCTCCATAAAAGTGAGTCGTAGGGATTCCGGTCATACGAGACGGAGGTTTCGACGACAGAACGCTGGGAGGCTCGGACACGTGTGTAGAAGTTGATGCGCTGGAAGATGGAAGATTATCTTTCGGCTGGATCCCCTCTGGGATCGTGTCGATGTCAACGGCGGCGTCAACATCCATCGGTTCCGGCTGTGAAGAAGACCTCGGTAAGAATAAGTTTACAGGTGCTTCGGCGGACATTGATCTCCCTGAGGCCTTGCCTAAAGAGGCAGACCTGTCTCTGATAGATACAGAATTGGATGATGAAACCCTGAGTAGCTTTGGAGGAAGCTGGCTGGATATTGAACAGGACTGTGTGAAATCCACAGGTGAGATGTCATCCATATCTTCATCTTGCGTAATACTTGGCGTGGACGCGCAAGTAGCGTGCAGTGAGGCCGCTTCAGCATCTGGCTCTGATCGCGCGTCTAGTACTGGTAGGTTGTGGGGTGGTGCAGCCTCCGGCTCGGTCGCAGGAATTACGACTGGCTCAACGGCAGTCTTTCGCCGTAACTTCCCTCGTTGAGAAAAAGAAGGTTCTTTCTGAGGGAGAGGTGGGAGAAGAGTGTGCTCGGGCTCGTAGATGATGGCGAGGTACCAGTGGAGACTTGGAACAAAGTCAGTAAGAGTCAACCTCGTTAAAGACATTCTCACTTCTCGTTGATTGGGACAATTATGTATTTCTTCGAGAATATATCAACCCTAGACGTCCATTTCTTCACGCTTTGGTATCCTTCGTCCAAGCTTCAGACAAGATGTGTAATTTTGGAAATTGTAAAATGAAACCGAGAAGACTTGCCTCTTGTTGTTGAGCTTCTTATAGAAGAACGAACTGAAGACATGAATTTGGTCCGCAATTTCCCGGTTTTTCTCCTTGAGATCAGCCAGCCAAAGCCTGCATAATGTCAGCATCACGCCCAATAAATGGCAGGTGATCGTACGTACTTCAAGCCAAATTCAATCAATGTATCATTGAGGAACTCGTGCGGTCTGAGCCTGTTCAAATCGCTGCCCATAATGTTCAATGCGCCTGGGCCAGATGGGGGATATACGAGAATTCTAGTAAAATAGATAAGAAATGAAACAAACTGCTAATGATAAAAGAGTCGCACAGTTCTTCAGGATCTGCTATGGGAGGAGACTCTGACTGAGTTTCGGGTGCAGCAGCAGCAGAACGCCGTGAAGAACGGCGCAACGCGGGATTGGCCTCAGCGTTTGCTGATTTACTATGAAGATTGTAGGTCAACAATTAAAATCAATACAAGCATAGAGCAACCTACGTATCAGGTGTCAAGCACGATCCAGAATCGACTGTGGAACTGAGTACATCTGGCGCAGGGGATGCATTCTTGATGGAAGGGACCGTCAACTTGTTGCGAGGATTAGACGAACTATGAATTCGCTGTTGATACATCTCTGCCATACGCTGAAGTTCTTCCCAGAGTCCGTGCGCGCCCGTTGGTCTGCTTTCAATCAGGCAAGTTCTCTTTAGGTGGTCAATGGCTTCGTACCTCACAGTACTAGTGTCACGTGCAGATGCTGCATCAGCCAGGCGAAGGCGTAGGTTCTGATATATCGTTTCCGTCCATCCTTTGGCTTCGTCTGTACTAAACAAGAACGTCAGGTTCCCGCGTCCGCGACTCATTCCTGGGTGCAGCGGTTCAGTGCATAGTACAGCCATCAGAATGGAACACGTACCGGGTTCAAACTCATCTATTGATTTTCCGTTATCAGAGATTTCACAATCTTTCCCAGTCAATAGCTGTATGACTACGTTGTCTTTCAAAGAATTCTTATCGTTAGTTGTGGCCTAATCGATATCAGCACGATTGTCACACAATCTAAGTTGGGGACTTACTATTAATCTTTCAAACCCTTTAGTTTGTTGAAACTGATAGGCTTGAGACTGTCCAGGTACAGCCACAGAGAGACGTCTGTTCTTCGCATCATACTCAAAGACAGGAGGCTCAGAACCATCTTCTGCACGGAAGATTCTCAAACCGATTGCCCATGCTCGCAAAGGGAGCTTCAGGGGAGGGTCCTTAGTGCGGGGAAGCCCCTTGGACGTGAATGGCGTGGACGATGTCGTAATATGATCATACTGGAATTCAGGCTGGTTAAAGGCGTGAGTCATTTCAAAAGAAAACGCATAGATGTCGAACCTTAGTTGTTTTCCTGGGTTTCATTTTCTTCACAACTCCAGGGCCGCGGTTGAGGGTGTGGGTGCGAAAATCGATGTGTGGGGTCGGCGGAGAAGAAGGCTCGAACACTTTTCGATTTTTGCGGACGATATCTATCGGTATCGGCGTAAGAATTGCAGCTCGCTGTGATTGAGGTATCGAAGAAAGCGAAGGCCGGTTGTCGCCTGCCTCAGACGAAAAGTCTTCAATATCATCAACTTCATCAGACACAACCGCAATGTAGGATTGTGTGGTTGGGGAGGAATCCTTTCCTTTGCCCTTCCTAGAGTCAGCGTATTGCAGGTCGCCTGGTAAGGTCTGAAAAGGATGGATATTCATAGGGTCTGGTGAAGACGACGAAGGATGAGGATGATGTACAGCCCCGGTGTCCTCATGACGAGGTACAGGTACCCCAAGATCCTCTCCGTCTGAAATTACTTCGGCCTCTCGACCAAAGGGATACTTGTGATGCGCAGGTGTACTGTTCATTCCATGAGGTCGGTCAATGATTTGTACCTCGGGATCTTGTTGCACTGTATGTCTTGTGGAAGCACGGGTGTTGTTTGTAGAACTCGAATTGTTGATCCGTCTAACAATGGTACTGGAGAATGTATGATCAAATTTGGGGCGCTTGGGTTCTTGTGGCGATGATCGTGCAGGGATACCGAGAACCGTCTGACGAGCATTCGGATTTGTTCGGAGACTGTTGCTGTTGGTGACACCTTGGTCGTAGGGGCTTGCTACTGACTTAGGGCGTGTGTTGCGCTAAATAACAGTGACAGGATTACCACTACAGTTGGATCTGATGTGTCGGTCGACTCACTGTATTCGATGGGGCATTTATTAGAGTAGGAGATTTTTTCCATGTCCCTCTTCTGCAGAGCTTCATTCAAAATAATCTAGCGAAGCTAAGAATCAAACGTACGAATTACTCGATGCATCTCGGTAGTTGGACGGCCCTGCAGTACCATGCAAACTGTTAACTTTTTGTCTTTGAGAGGCTGGAAACTCCATTTGCGCCCCTTGCAGTCTAGCGGATGGCGCTTTGTCGCGTGCCAGGGAAAACAAGAAGACGGCCAGCTTGCAGGTGGCTGCAAGACCCAGATTGAGCTCAATGCTAAGTTGTCCACTTGCTCATGTTGTCCTAGTTAGGCAATTTACTCAGACAAAGCACAATCGGAGGGCCTCGGAAATTCTTCTTATTTTGGCTCATCGCGACTCGCGAGTGCACACCAATCTTTCATTTTTCTACAGGAACAATATACCTACTAGGCAAAGCAACATATATCTGCGCATTGTTACTCGGAACGAGATTACCACCCACACTTAAGTCATGCTTTCGTGAAAAACTCAGTCCCATCATGTAATTTTGACTTGTTTTTAGTAACTGAGCTTGGTAACCAAAGTCCCAGTGGGGGCCCGATGGTGCATCGCATGCGGACTGCGGATTTCTGTCCTGCTACCCAGTGGTAGTCTCCCATAGGCCAATAGAAGGAAGACAATTGCAGTGGTTCCTTCCATGACGACTGGCAACCTCGCAGCGGCCCCAAGCCTAGTAGCCTATGTCCTGAACATGCGTAGGTCCAGGTGTCCGATTCAAGGTCTCGCGGCGGTGTCTCGTCATTTTCGGTGTCTGGTAGTACAGATTGGATCTCGGGCCCCGAGTCCGAGGTCGATTAAAGAACGCCTACAAGCTCTTCTTGAGAATAACCAGGCTTGTTAGGAATGCGAAAGAGCTACTGCGGCTGAAGCTGGTGCGCGCCGTACACTGCATTTTTCTGGAGAATCATTCAGAGCCGTTCGTATGGATTAAGAGTCTGTAATCTTGAAATCAGAAAGACCTAGTCGAGCGATCATACGGGTAAGTTTCGATATTGCTCCAAGTCGTGGGTTTTCTCTTGGACCAGGAACCAGCGACGTCCATGGGCTGCAATAGAGATGAAAGAATCAAGCCTGTACGGCGTGAAAATCGTAATCAAGAAGGGACGAAGTTGAGGTACTTACGGACGAAGTCTCTACAGGGAATTAACATGGACTACTTCCGGATTTTACTAGTATGGCCGTATTGTGTTCCAGAAAGTCATCATCGACGAGATCCGGATACATAATCGTTGATCCGATTGAGCTTCTGGCCATTCTCCACGCAAGAGGACGTAAATTGTTCAGTCTCGGAGTGGCGCTTAGAATGTTGCAAGGACACCTGTCCCATTGATCAAAGAATCGCAAACTCACTATCTTAGGCCCAGAGTTGTAATCGGGTGAGAAAGCAGGGATACAGCGGTATGATTGATGTTATTCGAACGGGCTGTGTGGGCCGGTGTAGAATGATACAGTAAACAACACGATGGTTATAACACGGTTGAAAAAAACCACCTCGATCTCGCGGAGGAGAGAAATCTGGAAGGAAAGTAATGCAAAGTGCCGCAATGGTATAGTGGTAAGAAGCGATGTCAGATATGAGGGTTGATGAATCCACGAACTTACGAGATACTGGGTGGGCTTAGACTTGCCACTACGTCAAAGTATAATGTAAAACTTCAGCAGAGATTCCGTCGTATGCTAAATTTTTTGTATTTTCGACATCTTGAAGAGCGAGGACTTGACAAAGGCAAGTCGGTATCAGCGGTGGTCAACTTGACGGTTTTAAGAGCTTCGTCTGTGATGTATGCTTCGTCCGGGCTAGAAAATTTTATGTGCCTGGTGCATCTTGAGAATGATAAGCTATTGGTGGTTCATACCTTGATACATGTGAATCGCGTAACTTACCGTTGGACCCAAACCAGATCCTCAAAAGGTATGCAGGTCCTGCCTCGTAGTCAGTACGTTTTCGAGGTAACGCAAGTTGAATTTGATGGCCCTGAGGTTCTTGATGGATGTTGTAACCTGCAAAATAAATGATGATTGCCTATGCAGACGTGCAATCTGGATTGCAGGTAGTTGGCCTTGAGTTGATTAATTAAAAAAATAGATCGTACCTTCGCATCGTCTTCCAGCCAGAAGATGAGTCAAGTTCCAACTAAGTCTCACACACCCAATTTATCTCACTTCTCTCAATAGGGCCGAGGTTCTTCACGGGATTTTTGGCAAAGCAGCCCGCATCACAGCGATTGGAAAGGAGATAGTGATGCCCGTCATGAATGCAAAGGCGGGCCTGATTGAAATATGATTGAAAACTAATGATGAAATGTGGCTCCCAAAATCAATAGCTTGTGCCTGCAATGATCTTTTGCAGATTGAAAAGCCTATCAATGCCTCATCGGCTTGATAGGCTGGCATTCTGATCTGACTGCAATTTTGAAATGGTCACGTACAATGCAGAACTTAGCGAGAATTGGGGGTCCCGCCGTCGCTGTCAGAGCGATGTCGTTCGCAATGGTGTGGACTCAAGCAAGTGAGCACGGGAATGCAAGTCGATGCATTGGCAGTAGTGACACATCATTAATATTGTCAGTGAGAATTATGTGAGCGAGATTTGGAGGTGTAGTGACTAGAAGACCGAGAGTAAGATACCTAAACAGTGAACACCTTGTAAACACTGGTATGTAGTTTCATTGGCCTATGCAGTTGTTCCCGCAATAGAATTAGTCATTGTTTGTTCTTATTGATAACGTTCATTGCAACGCGTCCGTGGCGCGTCTTTCGCGTTCACTGTCTTCCATTCATTGCAGCGGTAATGGCAAAACGCAAAGTCATCGTTGACGACGACGACGACGAGGCTATAGATACTTTATCACAACACTCTAAGCGTGCCAGGACTATTGATAGCGACGATGAGGTCGCTGTTGACCGGTCGCGGCACCGCAATAGGAAGCCTGGTAATGGCAAGGCGCGTCAGGAGGATAGCGACGAAGACGAGGAAGACGAAGAAGATCCAACTCAGGAGGAGCACGACGAGGAAGAGGAGCAACGCTTCGAAGAACTCAATGGCGAGGCCATTCGCCAGCGCCTCGAGCAGAAGCGCAACACATTTGGTGTCAGTAGGATGTTAGCTACCTCTACCGATGGCTCAAGCTTATCTACGCACTATAGGGTATTGCAGAGCACGGAATCATCGAGTCAATCGAGATGCACCATTTCATGTGCCACAAACGACTTACTTTCGCGTTTGGACCTCAGATTAATTTCATTATCGGTGAGTTTCACTTCAAGTACGTCAATCAGATGCTGAAACAGCTTTACAGGCCACAATGGAAGTGAGTACTGTATCTCCAATAGCTGACAACTCTTGTGTTTCGTTTAACTGATTTGCCAATGCAGGCGGCAAGAGTGCCGTCCTGTCCGCGATCACAATCGCACTTGGAGGAAAAGCAAACTCGACAGGACGCGGCAGCGGCCTAAAATCTTTTATCCGTGAAGGCCAGCAGTAAGAGTGAATCGCTCACTCAGGTTTATGTTACTGACCTTGAGATGTTACACTAAGGATCTCAGAAATCACCATTTCGCTCAAGAACCAGGGCGAGGAAGCATATAAGCCCAAAGAATACGGGAAAAGCATTGTCATCACACGCAAATTTACCAAAGACGGATCTTCCTCATGGAAAATCAAGAGTAAAGATGGCAAGGTTGTATCCACAAAGAGAGATGAGCTTTCAGCCATTTGTGATCACATGAACATACAAGTCGACAACCCCATGAATGTCCTCAGTCAAGGTGAGTACTATATGCATATATGCGTCTTCAATTCCTTCTTAAAGTTTACGTAGATGCTGCTAGGCAATTTTTAAGTGCTTCCCATCCCTCTGACAAGTACAAGGTTGGTTTGCTTCCAAATTCTAGTGTGCTAAGTTCACGTGCATCCATTGCAGTTCTTCTTGCGAGGTACCCAGCTATCGCAGCTTTCCGAGGAATACGACGCTTGCTTGGATAATATTAACCAGACCAAGAAGGTGCTACACCAGAAAAAGCAAGTTCTGCCCGACCTACGCGCCACATTCAATGAGGCGAGCGTGCGTTTTGAAGAAGCAAGCAAGGCACGAGAGCAGCGCTGCAAGGTTGATGAGCTCAAGAAAGAGCTTGCTTGGGCTCACGTCGCAGCGAAGCAAACGGTAAGGACAGATCTCCTTGACATCTCCTTGATACATGTGGCATGGTTGATCGAGTGAATTGTCAATCATGAGCTGATGGTGCTATACTTTCTAGGAAATGGAGGAAAAGCTTGGGGAAGTCGCGAAGGCGGAACGCCGCTTGCCCAAGATCCAAGCTGAGATTGAGACAGCTGAGGTGCGCTCCCAGAATGGGTACTGATGTTCATGCGCTTATATGTCCTCGTTAGTCCCAAGTACAACTTGCCTCCGATGCTGTGGTACAATTCGACAAGGAGTATTCCGCACTTGGGGACATTGATCACCTCACCAAGCAGCGCGACGATCTACAAGAGAGAATGCGCGGTAACCGGGTAAAGATAGGAAATTTCAAGGTCTATATCCCTTATTTTCTGCTTCACTTCTCGCCTGACATTATTGTCTTTGCATTCAGAATGACGAGAAACAAATGAACACCTCTCTTAACTCTCTCAATGATGCCATTAGGAACTACACAATAAATATTGCTGAAGAAGAGCGTCGTCTAGCTGCAGATACACAAGTAAAACGAGACGAGCTCAACCGAAAGCTGGAGATCGCCAGAACAGATGTCACGAGCGCCGATCAAGCGCACAAGGACTTCCTTGAAGCTAAGCGTCAAAAATTGGCTGAGCAAGATGACATCAAGCGCAGGGGGCTCGCCGCCGAAGCCAAGAAGAACAGCGCACAGGAGCGTGTTGTTGCGGCCCAGAGTATGATTTCGCAGTGCAAGGAGAAAGGACAGAACGCACTTGCTCCATACGGCCACGATATCAAGGGCGTCCTCGCCCAAATTGCGAAAATGAAGTGGCATGGGGATGTACCTGTTGGTCCGCTCGGAATGCATGTCAAGCTGAAGGAAATGGCATGGGCAGATTTGATGAGAATTCAGCTGGGAGGCCTGATGAGTGCGTTTGCGGTTACCGATGCCAGGGACAGACCACAACTGAAGAGGTTACTTGACCAGACGAAGAAGTGCGTTGGTTTACCCTTATATTTCTCGTCAGGCTGATCATGATATAGCTTTCACATTAATATCATCATATCTGAGCGCGACATGTTCGATTTCAGCGCAGGGGAACCACCTAATCACATTCCCACTGTTCTTCGCGTCCTGGAGGTAAGTTCCCCACGTCCTTATTACTACCTGTCTAATTCCGCTATCCAGATCACAGACCCTTACGTCCTCCGCCTGTTAATCAACCAAGCAAATATTGAGCGTATTATCGTTGCGCCCAAGCGTCTTGATGCTGACAACATCCTGAAACGAATGAATGGAGGAGGTGTAGCGTGGGCGGCCGATTACATGCGTGTCCACCGATATGCTGAGGGAGGTGGTCAGTCGATCAAATTGCATAGGCTTCCTCCAAATGACCCCCGCAACATGATGTTCACGTCGAGTGACTCTGCGTCTGTGCTTAGGTTTGTCGATATTGTACGATCTCACAATCATGTTAAACCATTCTACAGCACTTGGCAAGGGAACTTGCGGGATGCAGAGGGCGAATGTAAAGCTGCACAAGAAGAGGCTGCACAGCTCAGACAGCAGTTCCAAACTCTGACACGCGAAATCGATGGAATGAATGTCAGTCTCCCCTATTCCCCCACGTTACACCATTCCTAATTACGCATGGTTACTAGATACAAGAACGCTCTTTATTCGAAGCCCACCGTGCTGCTAAACAAGAACTTGCTTCGCTTCAAGAAGAAGCAAAAGAAGAGATGCCAGCTGATATCATGGGCTTGCAGACTGCGAAAGATGTATGTTCACGTAAATTTATCAGTTTCAGCTGACAACTCTTTTCATGCAGGAAGCTGAAGCTGAAAAGGCCTCGATCATCCAACAATTCGAGGATGTGGTCAGTAGGAGAACGACTATTGATCAAGAGCAGACTACTTTACTTGTGGAGTTGAACAAAGTCAAAGGCCAGATCCATAACTTTGAAGAAGCACGCCAGGGAATTCAGGTAAGAGTTACTCTTACGTTCTGTCTGTTGTTGCCTAATGCCTGAATATAGAAAAAAATCGAGGACGCTGCCGCGAGCCGTGTCAAAGCCCAAAGCGACAAAAATCACTTCATAGAGAAGCTCGAGGAAGAAAATAAAAAGGTTGAAGCCATTGATGCCATTGCGAAACAACTACAGGAAGAGTTCATAGTAAGTACCTTTGCATTCATATTCACAAAAAGCTTGGGCGCTGACTTTCTGTCAGAACTGGACTGCAGGTGCTGAGGAGTACTGCGAACGTGTTGAAAATCCTCGCAAAGTCGATGTAGTGGAACGCACTCTCGAATCCGTTCAGAAAGCACTCAAAGAACGAGAGCGCAAGCATGGCGCAACGGTCGAGGAAATGACGATTGAGGTGAACAACGCAAAAGCAGTCCTAGATAGCGCAGAAAAGGATCTGAAAAGTCTTGCTGCTCTGAACAATGTAAGACTGGCTCGCGCTAATGGCTCATTTAACCAACACCATTCATTTAGGCTCTGAAGAGGTCGCTTGTCATCCGCTTAACCCGCTGGCAAGAATTCCGGCGCCACATTGCTCTACGATGTAAGGTTGTATTCCAGTACCATCTTTCAAATCGTGGGTACTTTGGAAAGATTCTGTTCGACCACGCCAACCAATCGCTCCAGCTGAAGGTAGGTCTCCTCGTGTGCGACTAACGTACAGCTTACAATTCGGAATCAGGTTCAAACTGATGATCAAATGGCGACACAAGGGAGAGACAAAGATCCACGGTCGCTGAGTGGTGGAGAAAAATCATTCTCCACGATCTGTTTGTTGCTCTCACTTTGGGATGCGATTGGCTGCCCTCTTCGTTGCCTAGGTCAGTACACATACTTCAATGCTCTTCTTTCTGACCGTTTTTAGATGAGTTCGATGTTTTCATGGATGCTGTCAATCGCCGCATTAGTATGAAGATGATGATCGACACTGCTAATGCTTCGGACAAGAAGCAGTATATTTTGATCACGCCCCAAGATATGGGCAACATCCATGTCGGCCAGACAGTTCGTGTCCATCGGATGAGCGATCCAGAGCGCGGGCAGGGCATTTTGGCATTCACTTGACCTTTGGAGGCTGTTTGCTCTCGTGTGTTTTCGATCTCGACAGGTCGTAGGCGTATTTGGATGATACGTCGTCTTTTATTTTGGTCATGCTTTTCGAATACAATACTAATGCTCCAGCACCTAAGTATTATGATATGCCAAACTAGTCAGACGCAGTTCAATATAATGGTCATGCCAGTGCCAATGTATACGAGCAGCTGTTCTTTAATGTCATTCATTCAGCCTCATCATGAAACGCTGGGCAATGGCCATGCCACATTGTCCTCAAGCCATCGAGCTTTATCGCTATATACAGGGAACTCCTGAGTTGAAGTATAATTTCGATGAACATAGCGTTAAATCCATCTGATACGTTCGTGCCAGATTCAATACAACTACACTATTTCTGTCGACTGAAATTACGATGTTGACGCAGTTCCACAAAAGCTGGGTTTGCGAGATAGTTATCCGGAATAATGGATGGTTCAATCGAATGACGCTTGTGAAATGGGCATTGAGGATCAACCTGAGAGCTTCCCTTCATCCTTGAAAATCTTGAGCTCATTCCGCCATGGTTCCCACACTTGTCCATATTTCTCGAGCAGTCCCGCCAACTCCTCTCGTTGTTCTCTCTGTAGCCAAAATGAGCACGCGTCACTGATTAATCCAGCTAGACTCACTATATTCCAAGGCTCTTCTGCGTATACATCAGTGAACAACTCTGTCAGGTCGGGCTTCTTGAGAGTCTCCGCACGCTTGAATGCTGCGAGCACATCCTGTTTCAAACGAGACTTAAGCTCTTCCTCTTCTGTCTCATTCCACCATCCCCTGGATTCCATGAATAGGCGGAAACGCGTGATGGGGTTGTCAATCTTCTTTCTGTTCTCGACTTCCTGTCGTCCCCTGTACGCAAACGAGTCATCTGACGTCGAGTGATGGCCAACTCTATAAGTCATTATTTCGACCAGGACTGCCCGACCACCTTCTAAGCACCGCCTTCGCCCTTCCTTAACAGCACTCATTACCGCAAGCACATCATTTCCGTCTACACGAACGGTATCGACACCATAACCTGCAAAGAGAATTCAATCACTGTGATACGAACGCACAACGTGTGATCGATTTACCTGGGCCTCTTGCGCTCAGAGAATCGCCATAAAATTGTTGCGAGCTTGGGGTGCTGATAGCGAAGCCATTGTTTCGTGCCAGGAACAATGTTGGTGAAGGCAGCGTAGAAGCAAGGAGCATTCCAGCGTGGAAATCCCCCTCAGACGCTGCCCCTTCCCCGAAGAACACGCAGGCCACATTTTTGGAGCGTCTCTCTGGGTCACGTTTCAGCGCATAGCCAACCCCAGCAGCTTGCGGTATTTGAGTTGCGAGTGGAGATGATATCGGGTGGAAATGATGCAGTTTGGAGCCGAAATGCTGACATAGTGCCAGTCAATTCTAAGCAAGGAAACGACGATGAGGTAAGGTGACATACCACGGGCATTTGGCGGCCTTTGCCAGAATCTTCATGATTTCCGAAACATTGTGCCATGACACGGTCAATAGTGAAGCCACGCCATAAGAGCACCCCAACTTCACGGTACTGTGCTGCAGTAGAATTAGCAAAAATATAAGTAAGGAACAAATCCGTCCAACCTAATACTCTGAAAACGTGGCTCGTCGTTAACTCGACTGAAATAACGATTTTCAGGTAAACTTACTCGTCATCATCAGCCAGTGCAGCAGCAGAGCCAATCACAGCAGCCTCTTCTCCATACTTGACAGGGGTCAGCAACTGGAATTCATACTGCGTGGTCATTTATCTTACAGAGGTCATCTAAAGATATGTCCGAGTCAGCAATCGTTTGAGAAGCATCATGTGCACGCACATAGAAGGATATTTTGCCTTGGCGTTGGACATTGTAAAGTATATTATCCAGCGTCGGAAGCAACTGCATATTTTCATATCTAATTCAGGTCTATGTAAGCCAAAATCCTGGACTATTACGAAGGCAACCTACAATCGCCGCGCAAACTGTTCACTGATCTGGATGGACTTGAACGTCAATGGGTCTGTTTGGTACAGAAGAGAACACACATGCCTCGGGCACCTCTGCGCCTTCTATTGGAATACCAAACCCATCAAGGACTCTATAACTTGGTATATTGCTACCGTCGCCAGTCACAGAATTGAAGAATGCGAGCTTCGACACGACCGGTGAGTCCGTCGTGGGGAGACAGCCTAATGAAGCAGAGGCTGGTTGAGTTGACAGCGCCCGACCTCTGAAGCGAAATCTTGTCAGCAGGGGAGAATATTTGACTGACAATGAACGCAGCATTTCTAGAGACGTGCGATGGCAGTAGTTCCGGAACAAGCGCACGGACTCGGAGCTTGATGTAAAGTCAGTCAATGGCTGTGCGGTCCGTTAAAGTAAACATAAGGATTTGATCTAAAAATAGCTACACAATTCAACCTTCATAAGTACTTACGTAAACCACTATGATAGTACTGCCGGTATACACACTTACTTCCACTTCCAAATCCCTGTGTCCATGTCTCTTACGCATAGAAAGCACATATTGTATCTCTATTTGTTTCACTATACTTGTCTCAATATCACCTTGCTCCAGCAAGGTCATGTTCAAATGTTAAAACTTATGTGATTACGTAACTTAATCACGTGATTTCAAACAGCGTTTAGTATCTTAGATTCTTATGTCAGGCTGCAGAGTAAAAATCCTACCTATTTGCATCCTGCGTTGTCAAGGAGAACCTGAGACTCTGACTGCTTTTCGAGTGCAGCACCGTGCACCAAAGCACTGTGGTTCAAATGATCGTATGGCTTTACAGGTTCCACACTCGGTTCTGGTTTCGCTGCCAGCTTCTTTACTCTCCGTGTCAAGGGTGACACGTAAGATTGCTCCCACGCTTGGCAAGCATGAAACTCGTGCCTTGCCAGGAATATGTTGACCTCCTCACAGTAAGTCCAGCGTTTATTCATTTTGATCTGACTTAACTGATCTCTAATTAAGCTTCACGAGAAAAACCACAACATTGTAAACTACCAACAGATCCATTCCACTACCTATACACATAAACACCGTCCCCGCCTGATGTTTATGTTCCCTTGCCTCATTCGAGAACTGCCTCTCAAGCTGTCACTTAACTCCCAAGCGTCGTGAAAGTGACCCCGAACCAGGGCAAGAGGACTTGGCCACGCAATCGGATTGCGAGCCCACATTCTCAGACGACGCAATCAAATCAGCAACGACAGAACCAAAGGTGCGTATTCCACAGCATTCCTATCACCTGCAAGATCAGTGTTGGATTTCACCCCCGCCCCGCGGCTTCGTACGCAGTTCAACATCCCACCTGCATCACACCTCATGCCCGCAGATTTCAGTCATCAACTCCACCGCTAGACCACACATAAAGTTCACTCCTCACCCCCAACAACTGGCTCAGTCCTCCATTATGCCATATTCTGTGCCGTATCCCCATCATCGAGTCTCCTGTTTCACCATTTCCAGTGTATGACGCTTTACTCAAAACGTAAGGTCGACGATGCGGAGGGTGCACACCTGTGAATGTTTGGTGACTCAGGTACCAGAGGGTCTCAGCCAGCAATTCGTTGCCAAAATGGCGGAGACTCTCATATAACATGTCGAATTAATATTCATGTAGCATTTGATGACTAGTTAGCTTGAAATAAAATTTGAAGGTGAAGAATACATCCACTTGTGTATATAACTACTGCCAAAGATCGTCCACAAGTTGTATTGTAGGGAGGACGTCAACATAATCACCTGATAATAATGGGACCAAACAAATCGGAGCAAGGTAAAAGTCGGCAACGCCGACCCCTAGTATCATTCAAACAAAATAAATTTTATCGCGATCGATGGACGAGTCTGACCCCGGCAACTCAGATTCAAAAGCGGCATTTTGAATACCGGACCGGCAAACGCCGCTAGTCGACGCAGAGCAGATCGCTTGGCACAACTTGACGCAACTTCAAAACAGTCTTCGCTTCTAGACACGGCGACGTCCATCATGGCACCCTCAAGAGCACCCATATCACAAGAAAGCAATGTCAACAACGTATACGCGCTCTCCTTACTATCCGAGTACACTCACACTCTCGACTCCCTCCCACTCGACCTCTCTCGCAACTTTGCAGACCTCCGTGAGCTCGACGCCGTTTTGTCGTCGTCTATGACATCCATCACCGCCAAAATACAGAGCCTGACACAGATGATCGAAGATGGCACGGTACCAAAGCAGGACCGTCTTTTCCTGCTCACAGATATAGCAGAGGAGGCTGCACGTTTGAAACTGGGCGGCGAAGACAAGATTCGTGTGGCATGTCAAGCCGCTGACAACCTCAAAAGCCATACTTCTCATATGAGAACCCTCTTGACTCTCTTGCCATCATTCGATGCGTCTGCTTTGAACCGCAAGACATCTTACCCCCATGTCGCTGTTCGCTCATACATGCCCACCATCGACAACTCGCGTCGTAGAAGAGGCAACTATGGATCAATCATGAATACTGCAAATCATGAAGCCAGCCCTTCCAAACGAAAACGAGCAACGAGAGAAGATGACGTGGATGTTGGAGGCGGGAAGACGCCGCGCAAGGAGAGGAATGGGGACAGCACTGCGCAGCGATCTCGAAATGGCGCTCGTTCACGAAAGTAAATCATTTTTCAGAATGTGTATACACCATGTTAACATGTCGCTTTAGACAAGAACGTGCTGCCTCTCCCACAGAATCCGTTCTTTCCGTCATCTCGCACACTGTAGCACCAGTATCTCAAGCCTATGCAGGGACCTCAAGAGCTGGTGGTTCATCGAGTCGCACTGCCAACCCCTCCAGTAGGCGTTCCAAGCCTATTACTAACACCTATGACGAGCCGCATATCAATGGATCAGCCAATGGCCGACGCGACATCTTTCCCGCACCACCTTCAACATCGGTCTCTCATCCTTCCTTACCCATACCTTACGGAACAAATGGTTTACATCCATATGATTTGCCTGGCGCACATACACTTGCCAATGACTGGGGAGCCCCTCCTCTTGGGCAACTGGAAGGTCCAGGCATGCCTGTAGCGCGGAACACACACGCCGGTCTATCGATCAGCTCCGCTACCGTCCTAACCCCTAGCCTTCCGCTCGTATCGCCAAGTGACACCCAAGCTGGTAATGCTGCAGACACGGCCACTGAAGTTGGCGAAGGAGATGGAGAAGGAGATGACAGGACCTATTGCTTTTGCGAGGGTATAAGCTATGGAGAAATGATCGCATGCGACGATGTGAATTGTGAAAGAGAATGGGTGCGTCACATCTCTCTTTGTCTTGATACGGTGTATTCATCAGTTCTGCAGTTCCATCTTGCATGCATTGGCCTCACGGTGCCTCCAGACGGGACGTGGTTCTGCGATGCTTGTAGGCAGAAGAAGAATGCGAAACGTGGGTCGAGGGCAAATAAAAAGCGTTCGGGCGGTGGCGGCGGTGGCACGCGGTCGGGGGGCAAAGCTGCTAACAACGGGTAGCGAGTTCTTCAGTACCAGCGCCTACTTCACCTCTGGCTTGGTCATTTATGTTTGCTGTCTATAATTAACTCCACCATCTTAACGACGGACCCAAATGAGGCTTTAGAAGACGTTCACGCCTTCCAGGATACTGCGCACTACTTGAACGAACTCGGTTGGTTGTGAAGTCGCATTTGCGATTATTAAAGGGTATTCAGGCGTATATTCCCTTGCAAACTGAGCGCGTAACCCCTGACTCAGCTGCTGACATGCTGACAACATGACCAAGCAATATCCGGAGATCTCGTCAAACACTGAGTCAGCTGGGTAGGAGGTAGACAGAGCGAGTGTGAGCTTGGTGCGTACGACGTCACATCACATGGATGTTTACCGCACCATCGCATCAGTCATCGCAGACTTGGGAGGCCTAGTTACCGCGACATTGCTCCTATCGTTTGAAATCCACCATCTTGTCTTGTTATCTTTCGCCTGATTCGCTTTAGTGTTCCTGCCGCTCCACCACAGGTTTCCAGCGTGCCCTATATATAAAAGTTGCCACAGAGGGATTCACACCAAGATCTCTCTCAGCTTCCTCATCTCATTTCTTTCCAGTCAAACCAGCAAAGATGTCATCATACGCTATATAACAGGTGCAGCCCGGGGGATTGGCGTACGTGCAACTTGATCGACTATATTTCGGGTTTCTGATGATTTTGACCAGTTTGAATTTGTCAATCAACTCTCTGCTGATTCTGGGAACACCGTCTTCGCCCTCGTACGCAGTAAGGCTACGGCGAACAAGCTTGCGGAGCTGGGAAGGCATAATGTTCACATCATCGAGGCCGATATCACTGACAACAAGGCTCTGAAGGTGGGTGCCTGACACCTTGGATAGGGGCTGAATTGAATTGATGCTTCGTCTAGAACGCCGCTGCAGAGGTTTCTCGGATAACAGGCAACTCGCTTGATTATTTGATTAACAACGCTGGATTCGTAGAGGCTGAGAGGGCTGTATTGACTCTCAGTTCGTAGTAAGTTTTTATCTGCTTTGAGCTCTCGGAATGGCACTAAGTCACGATCAGCTCCTCAGAAGAGTTACTCACCAAGGATCTCATGGCTTCGGTATGCGATCCAAACAACCCTTCCCGTGCGAAGAGCGTAAAGCTTATGGACCTCCGTAGTTCGGCGTAAACGTCATCGGTGTCATCCACACAATCAACACCTTCCTCCCGCTACTCAAGAACGGCAAAGCAAAGAAGGTCGTCACTATCTCTACCGGATTGGGAGACCTCGACTTGACGATGGGCACTGAATTTGATATCTCTGCACCGTACTCCATCTCGAAAGCCGCGGTGAACATGGTCAATGCCAAGTATGCTGTTCAATACAAGCCAGAGGGCTTCGTCTTCTTGGCGCTTAGCCCAGGACTTGTGGACACTAGTACCAGCCCTCGTATGTTTTCGTAATGTCCTTCGAGTCAACGCAGCTGATTACTGCTGACCTAGCTACTGAAAAGGAACTGGAGCACTTTATGGCGATGATTGAGAAATTCAGAAAACTCTACCCCGATTTCACGGGGCCAATTACGCCAGAGGAATCTGTCCGAATGCAGCTCAAGGTCATCAATCAGACCACCGTCAATGACACTGGCGCATTCATCTCGCATAAAGGGAACAAGGAATGGTTGTAAGTCTCATAGGGACTTTATAAAAAAATCCAGCTTTATACTATAAACAAGTTACTGTAATGATATCCCTCAGTACTAGCAGGAGATACTCGATCTTAGTACATGCGTCTTGCATGCGTCCGGATTTTTATATATGCAAATGGCAATAGCTTTATCATCTGAATTTGTGGCATTGAGCGCCTGAATCGGTATTCGAGTTTCTCTTTCTAAGCTACTTGTCACATTCCGAGGGAGTACTATCATCTCATGCGTAGATGGGATGTGTCGCGCGCCAATCACCACGCGTCTAACGAAGGGATAAAGAACAATATTTTCTTGGAGGGCATACACAGGGTGCGCTGAGCCCGGAACATGTTGAAGATCGAACATAAGCACAAAGAAGCATATGGAGTTGAGAGAAATCCCCGTCGAACGTGGTCGCCACCATCGAAGTAGTCCATCGTTATAGAAAGATGGGCACGGGCACATGCGCATGAACTAGGGTCGCAAGGTGTGCCATGATGGGCGGGTGGGCACCGAGCAGGTTAAGATTGAAACCTTAGGGAGCGCAGTACAGTTGATGAGGCAGGGAGTCGAGTATTTTTTTCGTACCCTGTCAATGAGAGAGGGAGTGGCGGGTGGGTGCAAAGAACGACAGAGATAAAGTATACAATAAGTGAATTTTATTGATGAACGACAGTGAACGACTGAAACTCGACTACCGTGACGTTCGATCAACTTCGATGACGTTCGGCGCAAGGTGTGTTGCGCCACCTTGCTTACTTAATACTCACGCGTAGGGCCTAATCATTAATGGTAGAAACGAGATGTTGTTCGCGTTAAGGCTTTTGCTAAACGTTTCGAGAGTTGGTTCCGCCCAGGCCACGGAATGAAGCCCAACGCAGGGTTTTTATCCCTTCCTGAAGAAATCAAGCTCAACATCTTGAGCTTCCTTTCTTGCCGGGATATTCTTCGTTGTACATCCGTGAGCTCAAATCATGATCGTGTTGAAGCTGTCGTTGTCCTAGATGGACTCTCACACTCATGATCGTCTTGCAGGTATGTAAGACCCTTCGCCAGGCATACATATCATCCTCCAAGCACCAGTACATCGTTGAACTCAGTGGCCAACGGTTGCTCCATGTCCCCAATACGGGTGACAATGTTAACATTCCTGTTTCCAAGCGCCTACAACTCTTGAGGGACAAAGCTCACGCATGGTTCAAGATCAACCCCAACTCTTTTGAAACAGTCTCCCTATTAAAGGATATATACTTTGAAGAAACAGAAACCTTCGTCGTAGATGGGCATATCTACTCGTGGGATCAAGCAGTGGATACGGCCACAATCGTTCCGATACTACCACAGCCCTCACAGAAAACAGTGAAGCGTGACTGGTCTCCAGGAACATTGTTTCCAGTTCCCAACTCACGCAGCATCGGTGTGCTCATGGACCCAGCACAAAACCTGATCGTCACCGCGTATGGCGTCTTTGATGATACACTCCAGTCAAACCACGAGACAATCTGCATCGACCTTAAAACCCTGGATAACGATAATATCCACCCCAAAGCTGCTGGCCCGACATTGTTTCTCCCGCTGCTGCCCGTATCTGAGAACCACCTTGAAGTGACAGAAGATGCGAAGCTCAAGGGAATTGGGAGATACATCGCTTTGGGGCGCTCCTTTGTTGAAGAGATGTGGCAGTTATATATTTGGGATTGGCAACACTCAACGACATCCAATGTAAGTCTTTTTGTCAGTCGAAATCTTCGAAACACTCAACAGCTAATTCTCATTCTAGAGCGTCCTCATGGGCACGTGTTTCCCACAAAACCCGGTTGATTTTTGTTTTCTCGGAAACGATAGGTTACTTGTCGTAGCCGAGGAACTGAAGCTCTATTCAATCGAGGATATGTCACAGATGCCACAATTACTGGCGCGTTTCTCGATGCCCGTCACATTTTCAGACGCCCGGTGCTTCCTTCCCGCGGACCACACTGAGCATAGCTCACCGCAGACGCAAGCCCAACAAACAATGTACACTTCAGACCCCCAAAACCGCTTGCTATACATTCTCCCAGAAGCCGCTCATGTCTACATAATTTCCACGAGGATTTTCTTCAATCTTGACGGAAGGGCAGCAGCAATGCCAGTACCATGGGAGTGCTGGGGCCCTTCAAATACTCGTATTTTTGCGCACGGGGACGAATGTAGAATTCATGTTTGCGGGAATCGAGTCTTGAAGGCAACCCTATTCGGCATGTTGGGAGGATTGTCACAGTTTTCATTACACATGATGGACTTCAGTCCGCTAGCTGTGACGAACATGCGAGACGTAGGACGAGTGGTGAAAGAGCCGTCTACAATAGTCATACACTCAGATGACTGGGATGACGGGCCCGTGGAGAGCTTGACGACGTCCCTGTCTTACGTCCATGTTGTGTTGGACGGAAGGTTTGTTCCTTCTGACTCAGAGTTAGTGGACGTATGGGTCGATCATGATCGAATTTATTTGCTCAACAGAAATTTGTGGAATCACGAACATTACGGGATAGCGCATAGCGAGCTTAAAGTCATTGATGTTTAGGGTAGAGATGCGTGCACTGCCATACGTTATACTTTTGGATGACGGTCCTGATGGCCGTTGCTGTCTATGATTAGCTTCATCTTAACGCAAATCACGGACCCAAATGAGGCTACAGAGGGATGCACGCCTTCCAGGACACTGCTGCGCACTACTTGAACGAACTCGGTTGGTTGTAAAGTCACAGTCACGATTTTTTAAGGGTGTTCAAGCGTAAATTCCTAATTTCCGGAAATTAGTACCTTCAATGCAGCGCATAACCCCTGACTCGGCTGCTGACATGCTGACAACAAGACCAAGGTTTCATAATCCGGAGATCTCGTCAAACATTCAGCTGGGCAGCTGCAGGAGGTAGACAGAGTGCACACGTGCACCTGGCCACTTGATCTATAAAAGTTGCCACAAAACATACTAAGGATCCCTCTCAGCTTCCTCATCTCAGTCACCAATTTAAACCAGCAAAGATGCCATCATACGTGATAACAGGTGCAGCCCGGGGGATTGGCGTACGTGCAGCTTGATCAGCTATATTTTGAGTTTCTGATGGTGACTTTTGACTTTGACCAGTTTGAATTTGTCAATCAACTCTCTGCTGATTCTGGGAACACCGTTTTCGCCCTTGTACGCAGCAAGGCTACTGCGGATAAGCTTGCGGAGCTGGGAAGGCCTAATGTGAACATTATCGAGGCTGATATCACTGACAATAAGGCTCTGAAGGTGGGTGTCTGACACCTTGGATAGGGGCTGAATTCATGCTTCGTCTAGAACGCTGCTGCAGAGGTTTCTCGGATAACAGGCAACTCGCTTGATTACTTGATTAACAACGCTGCCTTCGTGGAGTCTGAGAGGGATGCATTGACTCTCAGTTCATAGTAAGATTTGTTCTGCTTTGTGTTCTCCGAATGGCATTGAGTCACGACTAGCTCTTCAGAAGAGTTGCTCACCAAGGATCTCATGGATTCGGTGTGCAACTCAAGCAGCCCTTGGCATGCGCGGTAGAGCTAATAGGTCTCTGTAGTTCAGCGTCAACGTCATCGGTGTCATCCACACGATCAACATCTTCCTCCCGCTGCTCAAGAACGGAAAAGCAAAGAAGGTCGTCACTATCTCTAGCGGATCGGGAGACCTTGACGTGACGATGGCCACTGAATTCGTTATCTCTGCACCGTACTCCATCTCGAAAGCCGCGGTGAACATGGTCAATGCCAAGTATGCTGTTCAATACAAGCCAGAGGGCTTCGTCTTCTTGGCGCTTAGCCCAGGACTTGTGGACACTAGTACCAGCCCTCGTATGTTTTCGCAATATCCTTCGAGTCAACGCAGCTGATAACTGCTGACCTAGCTTCTGAAAAAGAACTGGAACAGTTTATGGCGATGATTGAGAAATTCAGAAAGGTCTACCGCGATTTCACGGGGCCAATCACGCCAGAGGAATCTGTCCGAATGCAGCTCAAGGTCATCAATCAGATCACCGTCAATGACACAGGCGCATTCATCTCGCATAAAGGGAACAAGGAATGGTTGTAAGTTTCATAGGGACTCTGAATAAGCTCCAGCTTCATACTATAAACAAGTTACTGTAATGATGTCTTGCTAATCACTCGCTTTCCATCGTTGGGTTATAACTAATGTCAGCAACTAACTTCGCACCAGCATTAACAGCATGCACAATGTCAAGAGTGAGATACAATAATGAGAGCGTATACATATGTGCGCGTCTCAGCGCCTTTTAGATCCTCGAGTATCATCCAGCCCTGGTGAAAGGCGCCGCTTCCTACAGAAGATGTGAACATTGAGGTCATGGATGAATGCAAGTCCACTCACCGGCCAAGGCGATCTTCCGGCTCCCCTGACGGCGTCCTTCCTCCGACGTCCTTTATCGTACCTCCATAGTCAAGACCTTCGACTGCAGGCGCATTGTTATCTCTGTCTTTATACCTGTTCTGGTTGCGCGGACCCGTTGGCACGCCGGGCGGTAACGGCGAGGCTGGACGGACGGGTCCTGCTGGAGCTACAATGACAATTAATTCACCGGGAACAGCCATATTAGTCAATCCCACCTCCGCCATATCCTCGTCCCCGTCCAACAAAGCCGCCTCTTCCGCGTAGGCCTTGAGCCATTGCACGACCTCTGAATTGTGCTGGGGGTGCTCCACGACCCATATGCGTAGGTGCTGTAGGTGCTGGCGTAGGCACTGGCGTCTGCACAGTCACTGGTGCTGGTGTCGCACTGCCCTCCATGTTGGGATACATTGGCTGCCCCATCGGCCCTTGCTCCTGCTTAGAAAAACAAACACATTCATGCGATGTTCATATCATTTGCTGTACGTATCTAGAGTAAGAAGGGTTAACCCATACCTGCATACCAAAGTCACCGCCCATGCCCATCATCCCTGGCCCGAAGCCGTCCTGCATGCCCATCTGCACACCCTGCTCCGGCGTGCCGTTCTGCCCTACTGGTCCCTGGCCTGGGACGGGGCCATCTGGTATCAACGGGCCCCCCGGCTGCATCTGCATGCCCATATCGCCATTCATGCCCATGCCCATCGGTCCCATGTTCATAGGTCCCATACCAGGCATTTCCATCATAGGATTCATCCCGACGCTTGGTCCCATCATTCCCTGGCTGGCAGTGTTCATCATGGCATTGGCGCCTGTTACGACCATCGTACGGAGTTCAGGAGGTAATGCTATTAGCTGGTCTTCTGGCATAGCTGCAAAATTCTAGGGGGGGAGAGTAAGGACTACGAACCAAACAAATCACTATATAGCGTACGAGTACGTTGGTCTTGAGGACATTTGCAAGTTCGCCCAAGTCCCGTCTTCTGTAGCAGTATGCTTCCCAAGAGATTTCATCGAATCCGTAGTTAAACCAGTCGCTGATATCAGCCCCAGGAAGTCGCCATGGCTTTTCTGCCATTGCGCTGATGTCGACTTCAAGTATTGAGTGGCCGTCAAGAATGCCAGGTATATCAAGATTTATAGAGGGATGTGAAGGTGGTGCGATGGCAGGAGGAAGAGTTGAGGGATCCAGACCTTCATGGAATACTGGCTGTTCTGGTGCAACAGAGACTGACTCCCGGGGCACGGATGGTGTTTGGGGTGTGCCTCCCGAATGAACAGGGGGTGCTTTTGAAGGTGGTGCATTCCTATCACGAGGTGTGTACTCGGTAGTCAATTGTGAGTGTGTAGGAGGAGCTTTTAAAGGCGTCAACAAATTTCATCAGAAGAGACGATTGGTGTAACGAACGTCTGTTGGGAGTGGACTGCGGACCACCTGTGGAACGGTTTAAGGCAGGAGGTCGAGGAGGAACATTTGGCCTGAAACGAGTTGAGGGTGAAGCGATTCAGTCGAACATGGAGCTCACCGGTTGTCTATAGACCGTATGGGTTGGTCCATGATGATTTCAATATCCTGAAGGGCCGTTAGTTGCTAGAGTCTGGTAGGTTCATGCTTCACGTACATCTTCGTCGCTCGAGTCTTCCTCCCCCGCAGCATTGTCATCCCCAGTTTCAGACTCGTCCGCACCCAAGCCAAAGGGAGGTTCATCTTCTTCTTCGGCCTTGGCTTCGAGGTCCTTGACCACACCATTTGAAACTGCCTTCACAGCTTCAAACGATATCCTGCAACAAGGAGCATTCAACGACAGTTTCACGCACTAATAGCGACTTACGATTGTCCCACTAATCGCACATCAGACAACAAAAGATAAGTTCATGTTGCACGATAAATATAGCGAGGAGACTCTGGGGAGTCTCCAAAGTATTTGAGCTGTTCTCACCAGAATTTGTTGCCAAATCTGCCTTTGGTGCTTCTGCTTGGAAGTTGGGCTCGCCATACAGAAATGCATCGTCGTCGTCCCTAGCGAGCATGTTAATTATTTGCTTGCAGCCTCATGGGATGAACTAACATTACAACGATTTTTGCAACCTTTCAAAGGCCCAAAAAGTTAACGACCTCGACGTCAAAGAGAACACCAGTTGAACGTGACCTTGTGACATGCTGTGACAGGTTGTGCCTTGTGTGCAAGTGAATGTCAACAAATTATTCAAAGTCTGCTTTTGTTCAAGGCGGGCATTAGCTATGATCTGTGTGAAGCCTGTTATTGCTTCATCAATACCGCGAACGGCTCGAGGATATGTCGTGTCCGTAAAACCTCCTCGTGTCTACGAGGGCAAACCGACACCGCGTCGCTACGGTGTGCAGAAAACATTCTTATACAACCAATACACCCGCATGCTCGAAGCCAGCGATAATTCCCCCATAATATTCCTCCAACACACAAATTTCGCGGCTCAGCGGCTACAGAAGCTGAGGCGAGATATAGCCGATGCAAACACCAAGTTTTCAGTCTCATTATCCTCTCCAACACCTTCTCCGGTTGAAATTGGTGCTCCTACGCTAGCCGTGGTGCGGACCTCGCTTTTTGGTGTCGCACTACGAGACTTTGCGCCTTTAGACGCGGATCAGGCAGATCAGATTGCAGGACTGCTCAAAGGCGGTCTTGCTGTCCTAACACTGCCATTATTCAACCCTCCCCAACTTGACGCCATCCTCCGTGCTCTTGACCGCTCTGTGCCTCCCAAGAAACCAGAGACTGAACAGCCAGCACCGACAAAACCTCAGGATGACCCGAATTTTATTCCTGGCAGAAAGATGCAGAGGGTAAAACCTGTCTTGACCCCAGAATTGGAGGTAATGGGTGCTCTTATCGAGAGGCGGGTTTTTGGAATGGAGGGTGTACGGGATGTATCAAAACTGCCAACCCTAGACACTCTGCGGGCGCAGATAGTTGGGTTGCTGAGCTCACCAGCTGTACAGTTAGCTGCAATTCTCAGCGAGGCAAGTGGAGGGAAACTGGCGAGGACACTGGAGGGCTTCAAGAAGGGACTGGAAGAAAGTCAGAGTGCAGAAGCTTCATCATAGCATCTACTCGATCATCGTTGTTTGTCGACTGGCCTTACATAGCTCACACACCACGCACTTTCATAGAAGAATGCTTAATATCAGTCTTTGAGGCAAAACTCCCATGTCCGATCCTCTCCTCCTTCGCCTGTTGTACCTCGACCATGAGCTCTCTCGCCTTTTGTCATGCGGTGTTCGTATCCCTTCCACATCTTCCTGTGAAATGCAAACGAACGCAAAAGCTTATAATTTGGGTTCGGCGGAGTTCCTAATGATGTAGGTTTCGGAGGTGTCTTTGCCAATCTTGGCACATCCCTAGAGGTGAACATAAGCAGCAGCCAATTAATGATACGAAAAGTGCACTCGCCAGTTTGTGTATGGTGGAACGTTGCGCAGGGTGATGAGCACTGTCCCCCTTGTGCGCTGCGCTGTAGAAGGCGACGAGGCATCTATATCCTCATCGTCATTCACGTTATCGTCGTCGTCGTCGTCAGTAGGTCTGTTCGGTTTTCGTGACAGATTATATGTTGGGATGGTGCCTTCTGCAAGGCAGCTAACGACAGAGCGGAGGAATCCCAGGATAAGCATCTGGTTAGATAGTATGTTTCTGTCTTGATCCGTTATACCCTTTCCTTCACGATGTCTCCTCAGCCTTCTCGTTTGTGACTTCAAGTTAGATCTCGATAAACGCACCTGCATGAGGAAAGTTAAACACGACACGATCAAATCGTCTCCCTTTCAAAGTATTGCACTTTTCCAGTCTGGTCCCATCTACACCAAACAAAACCTCTGCACCACGCTCCCGGAGAATAAACACATTACTTCTCGCATCAGGATATTTATCATAACACTCCTCCTCGGAATCATAAGCAGTCGCCGTGATATTTGATGATGGGAGATGTTCCAGCGACAAAGGAGGGTCAATGACCAGCGCATGCGCGAACGAGAAATTGCCCTCGCCGATCAAGAGTATTTTATCGGTAGGCGTGAACGGGATGTTAGGTCGGAGAACTGGCGCTTTCCCTTTCCCTTTATGCTTTGTCTTGCGTTCTGCAGCTTCAGCGGCATGTGCGGCTTTCTCTTTGTTCTTGAGTCGAGTCTGCTGGGATTGCAGCGTTGCTTTTAAGGATGTTTTCTTTTTGTGTCCCATGGCTATCGAAGAGTTTGGTCAAGTACGGAAATGGAATGAGCTCAATTGCTTCCGTCGACTCAACTTCAAGTTTACGATTCAGACGACGATCTTTAAAATTTCATGTTCTAGAATCCATGCAGATCTGAGCGGCGAGCTCTCCCTTGGAACGCTGCTATACGCACGTCGCAGTCTCCTGATTCAGCGGTGTTCGACTTCAGTAATTCAGTCCCAACCTCATGCCACTGTATCCGTGTTTCAATGCAGAATGACAACATCGACTAATATATTTTGTTCGCCAGTTTACTGATGGGCTGCGCGGTGAGTCGACCCAACAGGTTGACATGCATTTGCTTCCAAGCTCAGTTCTCATCAGTCGAGAACTCGTCGATCATCGCTGTGTCCTTCCGTCGCAGGCCCACACTGTTCCAGTGCTCGAATTTTTGTCAGTTTTGTGCGTATTCAGCATTCTCTGACTCGATCATATACTCATAAGCACGCTGCATAGTGAGATGAAGCAGATTCTAAATAGCAGAGCAGACCATGTAGAGACGTGTCGAGTGGCATTGCAGGGGCAGAATTCAAGCAGCTTAGCTTTCGCCTTTGCAACGCGTTCGATGAGTCTACTAAAGACCAGTCCCGAAACATCAGACAGATGATGTCGTCTCACGCATTCGCGTACTACCTCATTTTTCCTGTTTTCTCCCGCCTCCGCTGTTTTTCACATCTCCAAAAGGCGACAGAAGATGATTGAGTCATCGCAAGTGCCCAACATACTGTCCACGTTTCACTTAATCCTCCACGAGCCGACGTCTCCGAATTGTCCTTCGGGTTTCAGTCCCTTGCAAAGGGTTTTGGTTCCGATCATAAACTCGAATCACACGAGATTGCTGGCATTCTCCGCAAGTTGCGGAATGATGTTGTTGGCCCTGTGGTTCAAGTTCTCAGAGAGTTGGTTCATCCTGCTTCACGCATCTGGTGGCGTCCCACCGCCGAGTTCACTCTGCTTCCTCTACACGCAGGGCTACGCAACAATTTTTCTCACTTGTAAATATCCTTTTCAATCAAATTCGAGAACAAAAGTACAGTTGCCAGTGTGACTCTAGCTCCAGTGTATGACTGACAGAGACACAGACATGTCGTGATGGCTACTAGGCTAGTTCGAATTGCCTTATCAAATCAAATTCACAGAAGTTACATTACGTCTCATCCAAAGTTCAAAACGTTCTCCCTGCCAGTATGTACATCATGGATTAATTTCGGTAGGATTCCTCCGCTGACTAATTGGCGCCTGCCTGAAACAACCCGACTGGGCCGACTCGCTTTCGAACTTTTGAAACGCAAACCCCATTACCTCAGGCTTGGTACTTATCAAGGGCTGCATCTTTCATCGTATCAAGTACGGAAGCTGACAGCACACTGCTTCTTTCATATAAATATGCCCAAGATAATGATATAAGAACTCGGCGAGCAAACCGCAGAAGTCGACCCGTCTGTCTACATGGCTTCTGGCATAATCATCCTCTTTGTGGCTGCAGCCATAGTTTTCTTCTATCGTCGACGGGGTAGATTACCATTACCCCCTGGGCCACCTCCAAAGCTCTTGATCGGAAATGCCCATCAACTTCTGCCAAAGAACGAGCCTTGGCGGGCGTATGTCACGTGGGCTGAAATCTATGGTGCACATTGTCCAGTTTTCCGCTTCCTGGAGGACTTGCTGATCTATATCATAGGGCCCATATTCTCCTTCCGCGTGCCTAATCGACAGTTCATAGTGCTTAGCTCCCTAAAAGCAGCCACGGAATTACTCGATGCACGTGCCACCACGTATTCTGATCGTCCAAAAATTTGGATGCTGGAACTTGCGAAGCGCAATCGGACTCTTTTTCATATGTCTTTTAATCACCCACATTTCAAGGCATATCGCACGGTTCTCAAGAACAGTCTGAACACCCGCGCTATACAAAACTACCAGTCAGTTCAAACTGAAGAATGTCGCGTGCTGCTTGACGGTCTGCACAAGAGCCCTGCCTGTTTCGCCGATCACATCGGAAGGTGAATTTTTTGCGATTACTTGTTGTATTTATTTCTCATCGGATGTGCAGGAACGCAGCGGCCGTTATCCTCAATCTCGCATACGGCTGGAAGCTTACCGATAATGACGATCGTTTCACTAGTATGATGCGCTCAGCCTTTGAATCCAATGCCAGACTATCCATGCCTGGACGTTGGTGGGTCGAAGGGATGCCATTTTGTAGGTCCCCCTTTCATTTTCCGAGTTACTATAAAACTAAGCTAGTTTGGCCTTCTATGAGTGCGTTTCATACCTTCATGGTTTCCAGGAGCAGGTTTCAAGCGCACGGCCATCGACCATGGGAATAGGTTGAGTATCATTGACACAGTACCATTTAACTGGACCAAACAGCAAATAGTAAGTTCGCTTTGAGAGTTTGTTTTATCCGGAATCCTGACCAATCATCGTCGCCGATCAGCAAAGCGGTAGTTACACACATTCCTTCGTTTCAGAACAGCTCCTTCCGGAGGATGGGTCTACGGTCAGTGCCCAACAAGAAGATATCATCATGCGATGCAGTCAGGTGATTTATGCAGGGGGGTTTGACACTGTAAGATACCTTTTGCACCCTCCCTCATGTGACCTCAAAAATCATTGGAACGAATAGACAGCATCATCCATAAAATCTTTTATCCTGGCGATGGTGCTTTTTCCCGAGGTGCAGAAGCTTGCGCAGGCAGAGATCGATGCAGTCGTGGGTCAGGGCCGATTTCCCACATTCGGGGACAGAGACAAGCTTCCGTACATCGAAGCCCTCATCCTGGAGCTCCTTCGCTGGGCACCTGTGGCTCCCCAAGGTCAGTCACATGAATTTCATGTCCTATTTCCTGTTCACTCTCAGCAACATAGGGATCCCGCACCACGCAATGAGGGAAGACGTCTATGAAGGATACCGCATCCCCAAGGGTGCGGTTATCATTCCGAACCTTATTTCTATGTCACGGGATAAAGAAATGTACCCCGACCCATTGGTGTTCAGGCCTGAACGCTTCCTCGGACCCTCGCCCCAATTGGACCCCCGAAAGCTCTTCTTTGGGTTCGGGCGTCGTAGATGTCCTGGTGCGTGTAATTTACATGACACTATCCAAACCGCTACTGAACAGTGGCATCTTATTTCAGGGTCGCATTTCGCTGAAGCATCGTTGTACCTCAATATTTCTTGTATCCTGGCTGCGTTCACGATCGCCAGACCGCTCGACAAGAGAGGAGAAGAGTTCACACCTCCTCCAGAATACGAGACTGTTGGTATACTCTGGTAACTCGTCCCTTTTTGAGCGTAAACTACATTCTTACACACCCCAAGCCACCCTAAGCCATTCGAGTGCAGGTTCATCCCAAGGAACCAGGACCTGTTAGCATCTCTCTAGCAATAATCAGGACATCAGCTGAATTGGGCTACCCTCCACGGACCAGTATGTTCATAATAGACCACATGTAGTACGGTAATAACACGACTGCTTCATATCTAGGGAATTGCAACGGTCATACAGCCATCTACATCTTTCTCTCTCGTCTTCTGCAGTCATGAGTCTCACACAGTGCACAGTTAAGGTACCCTATTTACAGGCAAACGTTCGTCCAGCCGTTTGTGTATTCTTCCAGCCACTCTTACCAATCATAGGGGTCTGGTTCAGAGTCCCTGCATACATCCCATGGTAAGGTTGAAACATTCGATGCAAAGAAAGGCTTACGCGCTGTACTCCTGGCGGGCGTCTAAATGGTTCTGAAGACTCTTCCTGTGTCCCATAAGTGGTGAGTTCGACATGAGATTCGGTGCGAAAAAGGCTTACACGCTGTGCTCCTGGTGGGCGTCTAAATGGTTCTGAAGAGTCTTCCTGTGTCCCATATACGGTGAGTTTGGCATGAGATCCGGTGCGAAACAAGGCTTACGCGTGCAAGTGCTACATTATTGACCTATGCACACTGTCAGATCAACAAGGGGAGATTTGATGTGAAGCTAGGCTTACTTGAGCCACTCTCATGACATTTTTACGCTTGTCAGGATCACCAGTTGAGCGACGAGCCTGCGGACATTGCATGACCATGACGAAATGATATGTTTAACGTGAGGCGAGGCTTACTGGTACTCCAGCGTTAACAAGGACTGTCAGGCCGAGGAGAATAACGACAACAGTAGAAAAACGGGTAAACATCATGACGGTCAGTTGATCCCACTTGTAGAAAGGTCGTTGACAACTTGATTGTTAGCGCTGTCTCTCTTATACCCCGCAGAAGAGGGTCGTGTTTTGGATACATGACTGTAGTAGCAGAAACAGTTCGACCGGGTCAATCCAAATCCGATTGAATGCTATAGATCGACTTTAATCATGTGTATACCAGGTTGGTTGGACGAGTATGCTCCTCAGCAGAATTGTCCCTCGGGATTCCCGTGCCTATCCCGGAGCTGTCCCCTTGCCACCTCCTTTAGTGGAGCGGAGAGTGTATACCGGACCCTGTGAGTCTGGCCATGTGCCTTCTTCTCGCTCGATTTTCTCGTCTCGCTAGGTTTGGCTGGCTTTTTGCGACCCCATAAAATGCTGAATTGTGAGCATGACATTTAGTATGTCCATGTCCGTTTCATTTTCACCTGTACTGTGCGGAGACTGCATGTACTTAGATTATAATACTATGTAACTCATGGCGTATAAGCTCTGATGTCCGGGGACTGCCAGTGGCGCGGTCAATCACGGTTATGATTGGGAGATACCAAGTTAAGACACAGTACTCGAGCTTAATCACTTTTGAACAATGAAAGATTTATGTTTGAACACTGAATGACTTACTAATGATTGGAGTATAATAAATATTGTTGCTTTAGGAAGTGTGATCTGCAATTGACACAACTCGGAGCGGGGTGAACGACTGGGGAAATTCCCCGGTTCTCGGCTCTTGGCTTCAGTGTGAAATGTTTCCTTGTCCTGTAGTATTCCGACAACGCAACGGCCAAAACAATATGCATATCCTCGTGGCGGTTGCCTGCTTGCACGGAGATTCAATGTGTTTACGTCGACGATCAGATATCAAATACCCAGTCACAAGACTCACATCTACATTGGAACAATGTTGCTGTTGTAGATGCCGTGACAATCACGAAGGAAAAGACACATGTTAGCACAAGGGAGACTCGATTGAGATATTTGTGGCGATGACGAAACAAAACGCCAGGATGATCATCGGAGGATCAGCAATCATGATGCCAGCTCGATATTCATGGCAAATCCCACATAATGTTGCTATTGCAGCCAGAGCGTGTCAACAGAGATTCACAATAGACTGTTTGCTGTGACTCGGACCATTGCAGAGTCTGAACAGAATCGACCATCGAGAAACTGTTGATGTGCTTTAGGGTGACTATGGATTCGATATAAGTGTAGAGAGGACAACGAGCAATAATTACAGTACAAGGTGTCCGATGGAATTCGGCTAGAAGCAGAAGCAGAACCGGCCGCTTCCATGCTGTCCGACGCTGGCAATCCCTGGGCGTGAGTTTGGACTGGGGGAAGGAGGAGGAGAGACATAGTCTTCGTCACGTATCAGGTCATCATCATCGCCAAGAGCACCAGCTGCAGCGTTACGCTATACACGGGATACATGAGATTTAGAATACGGCAAGCAAAATGAGACGCGCATACCAGTTTACCCGGCGCGAGAGGAACGTCGACGATAGTGGGCGATGCATGATTTGTCTGAAGGGGCCACAGTCGATATAAACGAGATTGGAGCGTTGAGGAAGTGTTGATGGCGGAGGATTGGGTAGTGGGTGGTGCCAGTGTTCGAGACTGGAAGAATGTAAGTCAAACATAAGGGATTATGTCAATCCCACTCACTATATGAGAATGAGGTAGGGGCAATGTAGCAGGGAACTGCAAGAGAACTGTTAAGTCAAGGCAAAGCAAATAGGTAAAAGAAACATACATCGAGGGGATTAAAAGGCTCATTGGTGTGGGCCGCGCCAGAACGAGAAGAGGGAAGGAGCTTGCGCAGAGAGTGAAGGAAATTATGTGAGTCGCTTGTATGTAAATGTCTTGGGGGGTGCCGGTTAGGAATAGAAGACGTGACTGGTATTATGACTGGTTTGCGGCGCACGGAGCGACGTGTTGCAGAGGACTATAGTGAAGAATAGCATAGTATAGATGAAAGAAAGGGCAGGATCACGTACACTGAGTAGATCAGGATGCGCAGATTTGTTGGTCTGCAAGAATATTAGCATATAAATGATAGATGTATGTAGGAATACATACACTCTCAATGCTAGCAAGGATGTTGGCTGGGATGTCACATATGCAAACCTTGGCGTCATCGAAGCTCGTGTGAGCTAGTTGACGTGAATCGGGCGAGAGGACGAGGGTGCGGGGAGATTCGACGTCGAATGAAGCGAGGAGCTGGCGGGACTCGAAGGCCCATAGCTTGATGGTGCGGTAAGAACAGCTGGCGAGAAGAACACAATCAGATGAAAGCGCTAGACCCCAGATGTGATAAGTGTGTTTAAAAGGAGCTCCGACAGTTTTTAGCGTCGACGCGTCAAACTCGTAGATCAACGTGAAATCGTCACTAAATGCGGTCACAATGGATTTGTCTTTTGTTGTCCAGAAAATCGGAACATGTAACCCAATGCTGTGAGCAGATTTTTGTACATCCAATTTCTGTGTTTGGACATCCCACACCTGTAGATGATGTTCCTTCACATCATATGACGACACCGCCAGCTTGCGAGAGTCTTCCGAGAATCGAACTGCTCTAGGAATATGTTGACTCGGACTGATGTCGAATGGACCAGCCACAAGTTCGCCCGTGCCCAAGTTCCACACTTGTACTCCACGCAATGACGCACCCGCTAGCAATGTGCTGTCCGCAGAGATATCGATGCAGTAGTAGATCAAATCGCCTTCATGAAATGTTCTCACGATCCCCGTCTCAACCTCACTGACTTTGATGCCCTCATCACCAGCAATGACAACCCATCGGCCATCTCTTGATACCCCCACTGCTAGCACATACTCGTAAACCTCTCGAGCCTCCTCAATCTCTTTACCCTTCCGCAGGTCCCATCGCCGAATCGTCTTGTCGCCTGATCCGCTGATCATTTGCTTGCCATCAGGAAAGTAAGAAATGCACGAAACATGTTCACGCTCGTGTTGTTCACCATCCGGCGAGGAAAATTTCCATGGTTCATGTCCTTCTAAAGTCATGACTGGTGTCAGAATCGATATATCTGCCGTTGCAATGGGCTGTGTCGAGCTGGACGCCATAACAGCTGCATTCGCCAATGTTTGATGTGTTCGGTGAGTTTTCCTTGTGCCCTGTAAGGACATTGAATGACTTCTAGTTCGAATGTCGCACTTTTCCTGCTTGAGCCAGCCGTCAGTCTATCCATGTGCGATGCTCATGTCCGTTTTCATCTTACCAGGATGATAGCAAGGACTAAGAACGATGATGGGCATATAGGCGCGCGTCCTACTTCTATATATTAATATCTTTCAAACAGCTGTGCATCCCACAGCATGTCCTTTTCACTCCTCTTCCACAGTATCTACATATTGTAAGGACGGAGCGATTCCAACATAGTGTCGACGCCATGTGCGTACTCCACTCGAGCCACTTTCATGCTCCACTTTGGCTCAGAACTGTCCGCAGGCGAGCGGATCGCTTGTTAACAAAATACGAAGTGCAATCCGCCTGCACGATGGCAGGGACTATGAATGGGGCGGCAGACATTAGACCGACGGCTAACTTGACCCTCGGATTTGTTTCTTAGCAGTTCCAATCATGGTATCATTTACCTGCAAAAGGCTTAGATTAGATGTCACCGCATGGGACAACGGTGTGCTTCACCTTCGTCGCGAATCGCAAGGAGCAGAGAGACTCGTTCAGGTATGCCGCCAGCGGCGAGAGGTTCAAGATCATCTGCCACAAAATCACGTTGTACTAACATCTCCATAATTAGATCCTGCACTCACCAAGGTCTTTGAGTTTCCGCTCAGCGAGTTTTGCAACAAGTACGTCAGCTAGAAGTCGAGTCAGTGACGATCAGCGAGTTTTGCAACAAGTACGTCAGCTAGAAGTCGAGTCAGTGACGATCAGAAGACATGGAGCCAAGAAGCCCGCAAATCACCTTCGAATTCCTATATGGAATGTGCTTCTCTCCTTTTTCTCCTTTCTCGCCTAGTGCAGCGATAACGTCTCCAAGTGCACCCAGGCTCTTGTTGATGTTTTGCGTCTCCTTCAGTCGGTCTTTGTCTCCTGCAGCCCCACTTGAGTTGAGGCGT
>JRHT02000095.1:0-141009 GCA_011800875.2 Suillus brevipes Sb2
CAAAGCCATTAGGAAAGTGTATACTTATCTACTATACCACACACTATGGGCCCACCTGTTGGTATCACATATACCCTTGACATGGGCCCACCTGTATTCATCACAACAATACTTTGATGGGCCCGCGTTAGCTGGCATGTTTAGAACATGGATTTTTCAACATTAGTTGTATGTATTTATCATGGTATTTGACTGAATGGGCTCGAAAGCTTAGAATGTACCCAGGGTAAAGTCTGCGCGAGTACGAGGTAGCCGCGCTGTAGGCGATCCTGTCTGAACAATAAATTTAACCTGTCGCGGAAGGGAAAAAAAAAGACCAACTCTAGAGTGTGGTCGCCTTCTACCGAGTCGTCTTGCTGGGCTTCCTCGTACCTGCGATCATTTTCGGCGATTAAATCTTCCGCGTTAGTGTAAAGAATAACCATGCGACGAAGGGCTCTCCCTTGAGCAATAAAGTAAGTCGTTTTTCTTCAAGTTTGACGATCCATAAGAAAAATATAATAAAGAAGATGGAAAGCGACGAACCTCAACTTCCTTCCTCTTCCTTCCCTCATGGTTTGCAGCTCTTCTTCCAACGCAGCGATACGGCGCTTGGCCCTTGCCTCTGCGGAGGTAGGCACTGCCCCAGAGCGAAAGTCTGGAAGTGTAAAGGTGTGTGCCCCTGGGCCATCGTTAGGCTCTGAACCCGCGTTAGTTTCGGACATAGCAGAAGCGGCTGTGATGATAAATGTCCGAATCAGAGGTGAAGTGAAGCGGTTAAAGTAAGGAGCGACAAAAATTGAAGAGAGTGATGGTGAAGCGGTTAAAGTAAGGAGCGACAAAAATTGAAGAGAGTGATGGTGAAGTGCACTGTAGAAAAGATGCAGGTAAGAAAACCCGCCCCAGACCATTTTTTATACACCCTCGCTAAAACGTCAAGACATATGAGGCAATTCCAAATGGGGGGAAGAGTGAAACTAAGCGAGTCTCGGCTCTTAAATGTGGTATCATAACGTACTGCTAGAAGTACTAGTAGTACGCTAAAGAAGTCAGTCACGGCCGACTTCTTCAAACCGGGAGGAATGAACTCACATTCCCTTGTTCGAATCGGCAGCACCAACCTTCATGATCATACCGCTGGCGTCAATATCGAGAGTGTCCTCAATCTGAGGGATACCACGACGAACAGGGGAAATGCTCCCAAGATCATGAATTGCTCGGTGCTTGCATGTTCTCGACAGCGGCTCTGCATGCACAACTACGGGCTATGAAAAATATTGAAAGAGGTTGTATGAACTTGAAGAACTTACACGTCTGCATCTCTGCCCGCTTGAGATCCAAACGAGCCCTCGAGGCGTATATCAGGATGTTGAAGACTGGGAACAGGTCGGAGTAGCGTGCATGCGGCGTCAACGCAAGCTTAAGCAGGTGAAGGAGGATTAGTATTGTTGTCGTGTGTACCCACCTGAGATTAGATATCATTAGCTGCGACCGAAACTGCGCAAGAGAAGGGCTTCGTACGGAAGATACAAGTCCCATAAAAAATCCGTAGAGTAGTTTGAACGAATTGTGCCCCAATCAACCGGTTTCAAAAAGTAACGCAACGTACTGCTTCAAGTTGCGATACGACAGTGACAACTTCCTGAATACGACGATAATGAAACATCTGTAGCGATTATGATAATAGAGATAGGCTTCGTTCAAGCTGGGCAGTCAGAAGGCGGGTTGGAACTGGTTTGTTGGGATGATGAGTCGGACATGACCCTCAGGGCGACGAAGGAGAGTAATCATGATGATCGTGATGGGTGAAACTTGAAAGCCGGCTGTTTGGATCCAAAGCCTTTGCCAAACAACTTCTGTCACGTGATCACAACCTTGTTCAAAATGGCGGCGGTCCGCCAGTTAGTAATACTAGAGGCACGTAGTAGCTTCAAGGTCTAGATGTCTAACACCAACACATGTTTCAACTCGCGATTTGTAGAAATACAACGTATGTAATGAAATCTTGAAATGCTACCAGTTATTAGTACTACCGTCACGGTGACTACTAGTAGAAGTACTAGTAGCGTTCAACTATCGTGACTAGTAGTAGCACTACCTAAAGCGTGACTCGCCTGCTATAATTAACGACGTGTCAACATTTGAGAAACGAAAATGCGAAAGGCAGAAAGAATCATATGATCATAGTAAACGTCCTTTGAGAATCATGTAATCTAGTTTCCCTCAAAGATAGTCCCCGAAGCATGCGGCTAGGTCTTTGCACGCTTGTTGGGACCCTTGCCGTGGCGGTTACCCTTGGACTTGCTTGCGCTTTTTGAGGATTTGCTAGGCTTGCGAGACGTGGATCCTTGCTTGTGATTAGCACCCGCCACAGGTTGAGAGCCTGACGTGCTAGCACCCGCAACAGGTTGCAAGCCTGATGTGCTGGCACCTGCCACAGGTTGAGGGCCGGACGCGCTGAAATTCATCTTGATGCTTTGAAATACGTGATGAGAGGGAGGCCGCTTGGAGGCTTTCGTTTGCTTGGAACGAACTAACTCGAGCTTGGGCTTATCCGAGTCATCATCCGAGTCATTCTCCGATTCCGAGGGCGCGTAAGAGGAGTCACTGCGCTCGTGCTTCGAGTCCCCAAAACGCGCTATGTGCCAGGTGACGTAACGCAAATGGGCAGTAAGATCGATTGCAGTCAAGACTCCCAGCTGGCCTAGGGCCCAGTTGATAGGAAACGGTGGGATCACGAACTTTTCGAGGACGGAATGAGGGACAGTGGGGTTCGTTGTGAGGCCTTTTTGGAATCTAACGAAAAGATCTCTCATCTCTGCCATTCCTCGGTTAAACATCTCCGTGACGCTATCCATGTGCATCTCGGGCATTAAGATCTGTATTGAGGTCAGTCACATTAATTCGCATAAAAATATTATCACTTACCCCATATGCCCTGTGCTCCGCCTTGCCGTTACGCATATCGATCGGCTTCTTTTTGTCTCCTTTAAACCACAAAAAGTACTCCACGGATTGAACATGACACCAAGTGTGATCAGCGACCTTGAGAGGCTCGTTGAATTCCCGGGGCGTCGAACGTTCGGTGATGAATGACTCAAGGGATAAAGGTTCTGGTTTTTTCAAGTGATCGGGGTCGGTATAGTTGTGCAACGTCTCCGATGCGGTGGATTCGCCATCTGGAGGGCAGTTGTAGCGTTTAGCTTCGCGTACCAACACGATTGATGCTAACACGATCTCCGGATGACGAGCGATCATAGCCTCCACCTTCTTGAATACGTGATTCCACTCCTCCGTCAAAGCCGTTTCTCCTACGTAGGGAATGAGTATCACTTTCGTTGGTCCCTGCGTGGCTGTAAGTGATATTGCTATATCAGGTGTAACCGATTTATGTGAGAGCTGAAGTGGAAAGTTCATATGTATTTGAGGACGAATAATCATGCGATCGTAAGGGAGTCCCTCGATCGCAAGTGTGAACGATTTTTTCAGGTCGTCGTAGAATGATTCGTGCAGGACGGTGGGCATATCAACGGTAAGAATGTGTTCGTTAAAGTCGTAAGTCAGCCTGGAGCGCCCAATTGAGTATTACTCGAAACAGACATTAAGGAATTGACCGAACCTAGGCTTCGTCGATATTCGGCCCGACTCCGTCACCGCGTGCTCTAATAATTCGAATTCTTTCACTCCCACACCAGTAAACTCCTGCGAAATTATTAAGCAAATCAACACATTCACTGGCACTCAGGGCGGAGGACATACCATGTGGCTATTCAATGGACTCGTTGCAGTCAAATACTTCCATACCCTCCATACATCTTCAAGTTCAACCCAATCAGAATACAATGAAAATATTTACTTTTAATTGAACATACTGGAGGTAAAGTGTTCAGAATGGTAGAATTTCTCCATGTCATAATCATCATCGAACAATGGACGATCATGATCATCTGCTGCGACGGTAGTTGCAGTAGCCTCTTCAAGTTCAAGTTCAAGTTCAAGTTCACTGGCAACCACTGGCACTGGAATGACTGGTTTGTTCTGTTGTATCTCTGCTGTGACAGGCAGGGACTTGGATGCCTTGAGGGGTTGGTTTCCTGAAGTCTTGTTTCCAAGCGACAAATCTGGGGGCCCTGAATGGGATTTTATGGGTGTGAGCTCACTGCTTCTAGCAAGCGGGATAATGGCACTGGAAGCCGCCCTGCGGCCAGTGCCAGATGTTGCCTGTGGATTGGTCACGGTGAAGTTTCTAGTTTCATAATGCTTGCATTGAAGATGGTGTGGAGTTGTGCGAGAACTGCGACCATGCAGGATGTCAGGGCGGGTTATTATGGCGGCAGGCATGAATGTTAGATGCTGAATGTTGCCTTCGTCACTGTCGGTGGCACTCAGGCTGTGAGGTCAGGAAGAAGCTCCGGTAAGAGATAATTGAAACATTACAAATGATAACGATCATCTCGGCGCCGAGGAACGGCAAGTGCCGTATTCAAGGTTTATTTTTTATTTTTTATTTTTTATGCAGACTTAACCAAGTGAGCCACCACTTGGTATCATGATCATGATGATGTGGCCAAGATCATCGACTGTGACCGTGACAACACAAACGATGTGGGGAGGCGAGCAGAAGCTGCAGAACACCATGACTGTGCCGCTTTGGGGTTCAAAAATTTTGTTGGCTGGCGGCGAACTCCAAGATTTAATCGTCATGTTACTAAAAGTTGACTCACAAGGGGTTTCATGTCGGCTCACGGTCGATTGCCAGTCGCTGATACTCAGGCTGGTAGTACTACTACTAGTAGTAGGCTGGAACCTAAGTAGTGAACCTGCGGAGTTGATCTCGATTGAGCCTGAGTGTATCTTCCAAATCGCACCGTGACCTACCGTTGAATGCGTGATCATGACTCAGAGTTCTGATAAAAGTTTCTTCGTGAAATCATGATGCGTGCCAGTGGCCATTTCACGATAGTACTAGTCCGAGTCAGCCTAACCTACCGTGGTTTTCGCTTGATCAGTACCGTGACGGTAGCACGAATGAAAGCTGCCATGCTCCCTTCAAGTTCAACTTGAAGTTGGTCGGTGATTGAATGATAAATATTGAATATTGAATCATCGTCCGAGCCCGAGTCATAATCCCAAGTACCGTATCAAGTTTTCACTTGATCAATGCCGCTGATCACGGTACTACGAATGAAAGTCAGTCACAGTACTAGTAGTCCGAATCGGTGCTCCCTTCAAGTTTGATCTTGCCAGTGAACTTGAACTTGAACTTGAAGGGCTCTGAGTCTTCACCTAACCGTTCAAACTGTATTAATTAAACTTGATTCTAGTGCTATGATTATGACTGATAATCATGATAATCGTGATAATCGTGATAATCGTGATAATCGTGATAATCGTGATATGATCATGATCATCATGCGGCTGATCACGATGACGCAACTTTGACTACTAGTACTATATCGGACATGGCCCTGGCAGTCACGGTGTATCCGAGAGTCTTCAATAACGTCACCGACTCGCATTTGAAAAGAAGACTCGGACTCGGAAGGTTATCACTTAACCGTGACGTTTTACAACCGTGACACACATTTCGTGTACTGACAGCGGCCTCACATAAACCTCATGCCATCAAAGTTCGAGGATGATCGGTTCAACCCCAAGCCCAACAAGTAGTAGTGCCACTGTGACAGTCACAATATCAGCATCCCTTTCAAAGTACACGTGAGTTTCAGTTTTTTTGGAGCTGAGGAACTATGATTTGAACCCAGGTTGCAAACTCGAGCCTGAGATCTTTCATAGTTCAATGTAAATAAGCCCTGAACCCTGCCGCCAATTCGACAACAGCATTATATTTCCGCCGTTTGAGGCTCGAATCAAAATTCTATTCGGGGCTGAAGAATTTAGTTCCCTGCCGCAGCGGCTGCCAGTTGCACCAGCCTGTGTACTACTAGTACGTCCGAGTCATTCAACTTAGCAAGTAGTTTCCAATCAGTAACCGTGACCTGACTCGGAATTCCCTTGAACTGATCATTTCATTAAGGTACTAGTACTGGTAGGTCACCGCACCAGCCTGCCAGTACGGTCACGGTGACTTTAGGGTCACTCAAGAATGCACGTATTTCCTGAAATGATCACTTCTTCACCGTGACGCCGGTAAGTTTAAATACATCGAATTCCGAGTCATGCCAGTAGGTTTTGGTGATACTACTACTAGTTTTGTTCTAATCTTTGTCGTTCGTTTTTAGTCTTCACTACCGTACCGTACTGGACCGTCAGTCACCGCCAGGGCAGACGGTCACGGTCAACATCATCGCCGCAGTCGGCTCGCATGCCACCAGGTGAGGTTTTCTCCCTTTGATTCTGACGATACACCTGAGCTCACTGGCAATGACGATGGTGACTTAAATTGGACTCCTACTAGACCGCCGCCACCGCGGCACTCACCGTACTTCTGAACGAAGTTTCACATTCGTCCCAGTTGACTCCGGTACGTCAGCCGCACTTCGGAACAGGGCGACGCGTAGTCGAAGGCAGGATTACAGTGTCGATGTCCCGATCATGATGGAAGACTCGTCGGGCGCATATTATGAGCCTACCACTTTTCTCCACTACAGGCCGCACCGCGTTCAGGCTAGGCGGGCTACTACTACCACGGTTGATTCCAGTTCGCCACAACTAGTACTACCACATCCTCCGTCTAGCACTAGCACTAGTGCTCACAGTAGCCCACCTCCCTCTGTGCAACCATCCCCACCGTCCCCACCGTCCCCACCGTCATCACCACTCTTCCCGTCTTTTCCATCGCCAATCTTTCTACCTTCCCCACCACTCTTTTCGCCATCCTTACTATGTCCCCCATCGCCACTCCTACTATCACTCTCATATCAAAGTTTGTCAGCGCTCCTGCCAGTGTTACCATCCGCTCGCCCATCAGACTCTGAGTTACCCATGGCATCATCTTCAAGTTTCGTGTCCGAAGGGTCAGTGACCGCCGCCGCCGGACCAGTTGGAGAAGATGTTCATTGTGATGAACGGGATGGCGGTCATCAGGACATTCAAGTTGATGTTGAAAATACCGACATATGGTCTTTTATTCAAATGAGTTGAAGGCTTAGTATTACTAGTACTACTACGGCTACTAGTACCCTCACAAAGTAGTATGCTACTACCACTGTCATTACAATCGCAAATACTACTATTACTGTCACTACCCAATCTCACAGCCACGGCGGGAAGTTCAAGTTCAAGTTCAAGTTCAAGTTCAAGTTCAAGTTCAAGTTCACGAATGACACTTCCGTGACTAACTTTCAATTGAACACAACGCGGGGAACAGGGGCATTACTACGGACTATCGTCAATTTTAAACACCGTTACTCCGTTCAAATTTTGTGATTAAATAATCAAACGGTTGTACGACCTTTAACTTGAACTATCAATCACGCGGTTCTATTAGCAGCTCCCCGAGAATGTCATCATCGCCATCATCATCATCACTTTCCTATGCCGCTGAACAATCTGTCCCATTTCGGTGGCAAGACAGCCAAAACACAGCACCTCAATTAATTGCGAACGTAGAAAGTGCTGGGCGTAAACGAGAATTGCAGGCCTATATGGTACGACTTACAATATTCCTGTTTCACTTTGCAGTGAGCACTAACTCCGAGTCTTTGTATAAGATGTCCCTCGACGGAATTGACATGGAAGACGATGAGCAGGATGCCCTATTCGCCAAATACAGCGTTGACACGGTATATCTTAGCTACCTCGCAGCGCGAAATCAAGTCCGTCAATACACTCAACTGTTGGCGCTCCTTAAACGCGAGGAGAATGCATGGTTACAGAGGGTTGAGAAGGCAAAGTATGCGGTGCCGGGTTATAAGCCTGAACCCGAAGGGGCTGTCATTATGATTCAAGTCTAAAGATGATCATCTTGTCTCCTTTCAACTTGTTCCAAGCTTCCGTTCGTCACCACTGTTTTTTATATACCAATTTCTCGACATACGATTCCCTCGGGTTTCAAGTTGTATTCAATCTAAAGTACTCTTTGTCTTATAAATTGTGAACTACGCTGTGAGGAATGACAATCATGATGCATGATGGCTCCTTCAAGTTGGCGCTCAACGTTCTCCGTCAACGCGTACTCATGATCAATATGGGAATGCCTAATGGGGACAAACTGGCCAATACCCTCGGGAAATCATTAAATCATCGGCCTTTGAATATGATCCGTACATATGGCCAAATACAGACGTGTAAATAACTAATTTTCCTCTCTCGGAGGTAATTCGTTGGCTCGGGAATGTCCGCCTGGCAGTGTTATAAATAACGTCGGCAAGGGACCTCCGGTAATAACGTACGGCACTTTCCGGATACCCGCACGCGCAAAATCCCGTTATCGGAAACCCTTGAAGCCTACTACTACCTGGTGCCATTGACACTCTCATATAAACATAGAGCTTTCGGCCGAGTTGATACCAGCAGGAGATGCTGATTGGACCTGAGCGCATGCGAAGCAATGCCGCACGTTGACTCGGATGATCAAAGTTATCATGATCGAGGTCGTCCGACCAATCATGATGATGCTCATACTACTCATGCCCTTCCCGGCGAACAATCACAACGTGAGTGAACGGTCCTGCACAACCACCTTGTACTCATCCGATTAGAATCCGTGCAGGGCCTCACCTCAGGTCAACATGCTCAATGACCGTGACAGTCCAACAAGCTTCCCGCAACAGAACAGTCTACGCACGAAGGTCAGGTGGCTCATGGTGCCGAATCGAATGTATGTTTCGCAAAGGTATACTCTACTCTGTCTATAACAGAGTATTTCATAATCAGGACTCCACAACCAGCCTGAGGGTGACTGACAAGCCTGATTTGAACGAGGAAAATGAAATTCGCCGAGATGCCAGAGAGGCTATTCTTTGTTTAAAGTCTGTTGTTTCGGGCCACGTTCAACCTGCGGCGTTCAAGTTGGCGTTGGCCATCAATGGTGCAGGAGACCCGGTTGCTGCGGTTGATAACACTACCCCCGGCCGTTGCTCAGAACGCTTTTCAAGCACAACTCACTTGTTGATCCGATAGCCTGAGCAGAGGTATGAAATTTCTTCTGATAGCAATATTGCTATGGCCTCAATTACCTTGCAGTGCAGAACCATTCATACTACGCCAAGGCAGCATCACGATGGTCTCCTTAGTTGTGTCTAAGGTATCTACTAGTATACCCGATGATTTTGATGCACGCCTGACTGACTACATTTTTAACAGGCAATCACGCCCCAAGGAACTCGCGACGACTCGATCAGCTAGCTCCTCTCAAAGATGGACTCGGATGACGTGTACGTGTTCTCACAGAGAAAGACCTGGCCGCTGTCACCGTGTATCGTGCGAATATGCCAACAGACGCTCGAGTGTTCCTATTATTCCCTTCGTGATTAATTCGAGAGCCAAAAAAATGTGAGTTGAACAATTGAACGTGCGGTCCTCATTGAGCTCACAATCTGGGATCAGGCTCGGTAGATATTGATGACCTCAGGCAGCGGTTTTGGGATAGCGCAGCACGGGACACGGTGGTGGTCGTGCACTTCATGTTAGAAGGCATTCACTGGCAAGAGCTGAGTAGTACTAGTAGTACTAGTACGTGCTTCATGCTCAGCTGTAGACTCTTCAAGTTGATGTATCCGTGATGTCGTCACGGTGACTGTGACTATGTCGGTCACTCGTAGTATCATACCGCCGTCACGGTTACTCTACAAGTTCAAGTTTACTAGTACTACTACAAGTCACTGAGTGGGCTACTGCTCATGATGATATAAATATCGCCGCGGCTTCACTGTATTCCAGTCACAGCAGAAGCAACATGCATCTTTTCCAACTAGTACTACCTCGGATTCTGCTCGTTATATTCATTTTTTCAATGGTATCCTGCGGTGCATCACGTTGCTCCTGGGAGAGGGACACAGACTTTCGCGGACTCGACCGACATCGATCTACTTGCAAGCATTATCAAAAGGCCAGCGCATTGGCCGCGCAGAAAAGACGGGACCGGGCCAGGGAGTCGGCTCAGACATCACAAAAGTTGACCCAACTCACAACTAATCATAATAAGACTCTCAACGTTCAAGTTGTAAGTCAAGGCTTATCTTTGCGTCACCGAAGGTTTCACTCATCTACTATTTTACTTACTCTACCAATTCATAGCTCAGACCGATTCTGGTTTCAAAGAATTGTAGGGTGAAACCTATAGCTAAATGTGCCAGTGAACCTATGGTGCTATGTGCGCAACAGGTTGAGCTCATCAACTCAGCGGCCACTACCACGGCACTGACTCGTACTACTACTATCGGCACATCGACTGTTGACAATGCGCAGGGATTCCAGGACTTGCCAGATGTTTTAGATGTTGATATGGAGCATGATACCCGGACGGAAGGGGATGTTGAGATTGCAGGTGTGTACCTTCACAGCATTTTGTAGATGTTCAACTATCTGACTTGGAGTACTCATGAATCAATCCTAGGCCCTGCTCACCATCCTTCGCGACGCACAATTAGGCTAGTCCCAAGGCGTTTTCAGGATCTTATACCCGCCGATGAAGACATCAATCTTTCAGATTCGTCTAGGAATAATCCGCCTCCTGTGACAGAATCTCAGAATCTGCCACAGCGCAGGATTCAAAGGGTCCTTTTGACGCTGCGCGATTCTCTTGAAACGGCGTTAAACGCGATCGGACTCTGTCGACAATACCCTAGGCGGCCCTCGTTCGAGCCCGATAGATTCATTCCGTCTTCGCTACTTGCTAAATCCTGTCCAACAACCGCTGTTCCCGATACTCAGATGCCTGATACGTCATTTCCTGGGGTGTCTGGGCCACCTTTTCCCTTTGCAAATATGAGCATCTATCGTCTTATGACTTGGATGAACTCTGGCAGTCATCAGAAATCGGAAATTGAAGTAATGCGCCTCGTTAAGGACGTGCTCCAGGCGGAGGACTTCGATTCAAAGGATCTGGACGGATTTTCGGTGAGGCAGGGCTTACGCGCGTTGGACAGTACCGGAAAAAATGGGACTATCACTTTTCCAGACGACTGGTTGGAAACAGACATAACTCTTGACATACCGACAAAGTCAAAAGACGACCCGTCCATGTCTTTCAGCATTCCGGGATTTCATTATCGGCCGCTTGTCGCCGTGATTCGTTCGGCATTTGCTGACATCCAAGCCAACGCGTTCCACCTTCTCCCTTTCAAGCGTCTCTGGAAAGATCCTCTTGACGGCCATCAGGAGCGTGTTTTCGACGAACTGTATACATCTGATTCCTGGCTAGAAGCCCAGGACGAACTGCAGAAGCAACCAAGAGAACCTGGCTGTTCGCTCGAACACGTCATTGCCGGTCTCATGTTCTTTTCTGATGCGACTCATCTTGCGACGTTCGGAACGGCCAAGGCGTGGCCTCTTTATTTGTACTTTGGAAATTTGACCAAGTACGCGCGTGCAGCGCCAAAATCTGGTGCATGCCATCTTGTTGGATTTCTACCTTCTGTAGGTCAACTGTCTCTCGTTCTAATTGTGTGCTCAAGCTGCATTTTAAGCTTCCTGATAATATCAAGGATGCCCTCAGCGACCTAACACGGATATCAAAAACGGGCATGGCGGCCCTCCATGCGCATTGTCGGCGGGACTTGTTTCACACATGTTGGAAACATTTACTGGATGCTGATTTCCTTGATGCATACCGTCATGGAATTGTACTTCGGTGTCCAGATGGTGTCTTGAGAAGGATATTTCCACGTATATTCACTTACTCGGCCGATTACCCAGAAAAGCGCGCTTTATTTTCTCTATTTCGTTATCAAATTCTAATTGACAATCCAGGGTTTTGATAGCGACAATAAAAGACATGGGCTCCTGCCCGTGTCCACGCTGTCTCATGCCGAAATCATCGTTCGACCTTCTGGGCCTATTTAGGGACATGCGAGACCGCGCAGCTAAGCTCAGGACTTACTGTCTTGGAAGGGTGACTCAGGCCCGCCAATATATATATGTATCGGGAAATACTGTTGATGGGTCAAAGGTTCAGGCAGCTCTTGGAGAAGGATCATGGGTCCCGATTGTGGTGAATGCCTTCTGAATCATTTGCCTCTGATTGTTCCTGACTTCAGATTAGAACGCGTTTGTCAACAAACTTGGACCTCTGGGATTTGACGCTTTTCGCATGCTTGTAGTTGATTTTATGCATGAATGCGAGCTGGGTACGTGGAAAGCGCTATTTACGCATCTCATCCGTCTGCTCTATGCGCTTCCCGGAGGTGACCGCATGGTCGCACATCTTGACAGCAGGTTTGTTGCACGCTATTCGTCTTAGCGAAGTGAAAGTGATCATTTTCATTTTTTGATAGATTTCGCCATGTCCCGTCATATGGCAATGGAGTCATTCGCAAATTTTCCAACAACACGTCAGAAATGAAACGGCTTGCAGCACGCGATTTTGAAGATATATTGCAGGTTCGTCTCGCAGTTCAGTGGTCGCAGTGCGTCGTTGATTCATCCATCTCAGTGTGCTATCCCGATCTTCGAGGGGCTTTTCCCACCGGACCACGATGCGATTGTACAATCCCTTTTGTACAGGTTTGCCCAATGGCACGCCCTCGCCAAATTACGTATGCATACTGAAACTACCTTGTTCGGTTTGGATCAGGTATTCAAGAGCCTCACCTGTCAACTACGCAAGTTCAGAGATGTTACATGTGCTGCATTTACCACGCTAGAGCTACCAAAAGAAAGGGCTGCGCGCGAGCGTAAGGCTACGCGCGAAGGTTCGGGCTGCAATAATCTGGATGCGGGGAGTGGTGGCCGTAAGGTCAAAAAATTCAACCTGAATACTTACAAATTTCACGCCATGGGGGATTATCAACGGTCAATCAGGCTCTTTGGAGCGATAGACTCCTTCACATCGCAAATCGTACGTGAATCTCTGCTAGGTCTATCTTCTAATTTTGAATTCGGTACAGGGAGAGTTGGCACATAGAGCCTTGAAAGTGTTCTATCCATTAACCAGCAAACTGGATACCCCGGCGCAACTTGCTAAGCATGAGCGTCGCCGTCGTGTCCTTCGACGAGTAGCAGAGACAGGTCACTGTTCGCACAACAGCGAGCAGGCGCTGGTCGACTTACCGACAGCGATCAAAGATCACCACTACATTCCAAAGCTTAGCTACAATAATCCTTTGTACATCTTCGATTTTCTCCGAGAGCATGATAATGATCCAGCTACATCAGTAAGTGCCAGTCTCCTCCTTGTCCGTCTTCTGCCTCACGATATTTTCAGGCGTTTATACCAAAACTCAAAGATCACATATTGTTTCGACTTCGGAAGTTAGATGTCACTTATTGTGACCATACCTTCACCGACGACGAGCGCAATTCAGTCATCATCGCAGACAACAGGCTATATTCCGTCCAAACAATGCAGGTATGTTACATGTATTGTGAGTTATCTAGTTCACAATCCGTTAACTTCACAGGTCCATTATACGACTTACGACCTTCGGCGAGAGTATGATGCCATCAATCTACGGACGCACCCTGACGTTATGGTACTGTCTGGGGAGACGAAACCGACACATCCCTACTGGTATGCCCGCGTTTTGGGCATCTATCATATGGATGTATGGCTCAACGTGGAAGGCCCAATCAAACGGCACCAAATGGAGGTTCTTTATGTCCGATGGCTAGCACCCTTGGCCGACCACCAGTCGGGAATGGCCTGCGCTCGACTTCCGAAGGTAGCTTTCGTCGATGAATCTGACCGTGATGCATTTGGATTCCTTGATCCCGCTCAGGTCATCCGAAGCTCCCATTTGATTCCGGCTTTTGCATCTGGGCGCGGAACCAGCTCCCTTCGCGAAGGAAAGTCATTTGCACGGCAGTGTGGTGATACGAACGACTGGGAAGCATATTATGTCGGCATGTGAGTATAATCTTCCATCCTATCGCCCTCCGAGACTCGAGCTAACGAGAGACCGTTCAGATTCGCTGACAGAGATATGTTTATGCGTTACACGCACCATGGAATCGGACATCCTGCTGTCCTGCGGCAGATAACCAGAGATTGCACCATCGCGAACCTTGCTGATGGCCAAAATGTCAATGGAGACTGGGTAGGTGATATTCATTCCTGCGAGGGTGACAACGAGAACGGTGGAAGCGATGATGGGGGAGGATGGGAGGAAGACGACGACGATGACGACGATGACGACGACGAAGAGGGTGAAGAGGATGGGGAAGACATAAATGAACGGGAGTGCGACGACAACGAAGGGGCACGTGCAGGTGTCGATGATTACGATGATTGGGAAATGGAGGACTTTGACGAGGATGACGAACAGGACTGCTTGTCTTTCTGACTCCCTCCGTTTCTCCGACCGCTCATCTGTCCCTCGTTGTATTAATCCCCCAATCTCAGGATCATTTTTTCGGCGACATGAATACCGTCTAATTTCTCGTGCACTACTACCGCATCTACTTTGTAATACCTTTTCTACTACATAAAGTCAGTCACGGTAGTCCGAGTCTGCGCTCCCTTTGAACTTGAACTTGAACTTGAACTTGAACTCTTCATGTTGCTACTACGAAGAAGTACCTGTCCAAACTCTTCCTGCTGTAACACAAATTGACCGATCCAAGCTCAGCCGCATAGCCTTAGACCGATATGCCAGTGATCGCGTCCATTTCGCTTCGTTAGTAAGCCACGCTTACACCCTCCCAACCTATGAGGCTTCCTTTTGCTGTTCCCAAGCGTCAAGTGCTTCACAGTCCTCAAGATCACGTCTTGGCAGCCACTCATCTTCGTCTGCTCCGAATCCAAGCCACCGCACCAGGTATCTCTTTCCGCGCCCTATCTTCTTCTCATCTACAATCTTCTCTATGAAGGTCTCGACTTGACCGTCTTCTGTCACCACTGGTCCTGGACGCGGGTTTTCACGGGAGGGGAAGAGTTCTGCGTCATTGGCATGGAAGGGTCGCAGTTGCGAGGAGTGAAACGTCGGGAATATATTGGGGGAGTTGGGCAGGTCTAGTGTGTACGTTGATGTCTCTGGGTGTGCCTCGAGCACGGTATAAGGTCCGTCGAATCTGGGCATAAACTTAGCGACGCGCTTATCACCTTTCTGCATATAGTCACGACGACGGTGTCGTGTGGACAGCATGACCTTGTCTCCGATGGCCAGAGTTAACTCAGCCGAGCGATGTTTGTTAACTTGCGTCGCTTGCGAAGCCTTGGCAGCCAGTAGGCTGTCTTGTGCTTCCATAACGTCGTACTGGAGCTGCGTCAAGAGCAGACGAGCGCGTTGATCTTCGGTAGTCTCGTCTGTCGATGGTCGTTGCAGGGGTGGTATGATGCGTGGCGAGCGTCCAATGTGGAGTTGAAATGGGGAAGTGTTCGTGCTTGCGTTGAGGGTGTTCATGATCTGGAATCGGACGCGTGGCAGAGCGCGGACCCAACCTTTCTGATTCCGTTCCACATGGAATCGGATGCATTGGTTGACGGTTTTGTTGGTCCGTTCGCTTGCACCGTCGGTTTGGGGGTGATAGGACGAAGAAAGCTTTAACTTAATGCCTGTTAGTTTATGTAGCGACTTCCAAAATCGAGAGAGAAAGAGCTTATCGCGGTCAGATACAATGTCGAGCGGCAGTCCGTTTTCGCAATACCAGTTGTCGAAGAACAGGACTGCGAACTGTTCAGCAGAGATGTTGTCTCGACAAGGCACGATCCGTAAGTCTGCATTCAGGCGATCCGTTATGGTGATAATTGTGTTGAAACCTTCATCTTCGGGCAACGGTCCAATGAAGTCGATTGCGACGGAGTCCCCTCGCGCGTCAGGGATTGGAAGTGGGTGCAAAGGTCCGGCTATGGATGTGGTAGATGCCTTATTGCGCATACATTGAACGCAACCCGGAATGTAGGACTCGAGGAGGTCGCGTCTCATATTGGGCCAATAGTAAGCTGAGCGTAAGGTGGCGTACGTCTTGTCTCCGCCAAAGTGGCCTGAAGCATCGTGTGCTAAGTGAAACAGCTTTTCGCGCAGAGGATTGACGCGAGGAACGACGAGACGGTTAGCGACAAACAGAAGTCCCTCACGCTCCTCTAAGCCAGGCAAGGACCCCACAAGAGCTTTAAGCTTCCTGCAGAACGGGTCGTCGACATATCCAGCGGTGACATCCTTGGTGAAGGACTTGTCGAGGTTGATCTGGAATGACGAGGTTACAACGGCAGCTGCAGTTTGCTCGCTCTGCGAGACATCGTCGTCGAGGTGTAGTCTAGATAATGCGTCAGCACCTGTATTCTCCTCACCCTTCAAATAAGAGATGGTGATATCGAAATGTGCCAAGTATTCAGCCCAGCGGGCTTGTCGACGAGAGAGGCCCTTTTGTGTGACGAAGTTTTCAAGGGTCCGATGATCTGTATAGACTTGAATAGGCCCCCCAAGTAGCTCGACGCGCCACTTCTTGAGGCCTCTGATGATGGCGAGTAACTCTTTTTCGTGCACTGGGTAGTTAAGTTCAGCTTCCCGCAGTTGAGCAGAATCAAACGCCACCGGTCTAGCAGTCTCCCATGTTTCTCCCCAGGATAAGACAGCACCCGTCCGGTAATCTGATGCGTCGTAGGTGAGAAATATCTTGTTGTTCCCCGGGTTGTCGTGATCGATCGTCGTCAAGCATTGAGGGCTCGTAACAAGGTCTTTAATTGCCTGAAAGGCGGCGGCATGTCCTTCGTTCCACAAAGGGAATTCCATTTCGGCGGCCTTCGTCGTTAATGGGGTCAAGATTCTTGCATGATCCGCCAGAGCGGGGAGGTGGTTCGCTAAGTAACGCACTAAGCCGAGAAAGGCTCTTACATCGTTGGCCTTGCGAGGAGTAGGCCAGTCTAAAATGCGCGCCACTTTAGAGGCATCAGGCTCGATACCACGCTCGGAGATGTGGTGTCCCAGAAAATCGATCTCAAGGTTGAACAGAGACGTCTTCTTGAGAGAGCAGAACAGTGAGGCATTCCGCAAGGCGTCGAGGACCAGTCGCACATTCCGTTCATGTTCTTCCAGGGTTTGCGACCAGATAATGATGTCGTCAAGGTATACATGGCAGATTTTACCGATCAGGTGTCGTAGTGCTGTTGACATGCGCCTTTGATGAGCGGCCGGTGCGTTCCGTACTCCCATTGGCATGACCGTCCATTCATAGAGGCCCCAAGGGGTGTGAACAGCGAGCAGTTTCATGTCATCTGGGTGTACCTTGGTTTGAAAGAAGGAGTTAGTCATATCTATTTTACCAAAAATCTTTCCTTTGGCGCAGTCGCGCAAAATTTCATCGATCCGCGGTAGTGGGTGATTATCTGGAACAGTGTTTAAGTTCAACTGACGAAAATCGTTTACCCACCGAGGCAGTGCTGTTGGATCCGCCTTCGGAATGATGAAGGCAGGTGAAGAGTGAGGACTGTCGGAGGGCCGAAGACGGCCAGCATCGACATGTTGGTCAAGCAGTGTCTTCCAGGCGTCGCGATATTTCCTTGGGCAGTCATACCCTCGTTGCTGTATCAATTTGTTAGCATCCTTCAACCGTACACGGAAGAGAACGTCGGAGGGTAATGAGTCATTGTGCGGTATATCTGCAGGAAAGCGATCTTCATATTCGACCTTGAGAGCGGCGTCACGAAGTTTCAGTTGTTCTGCGGATGCAAGCGTCGTGATACGTTGGCGAATGGCAGCAATAATGTCAATGCCATTAACTGGCTCGCAGGAGTCGTCGACGAGTTGTTTGTATTCCGGTAGGATATGTTTCAACTCTCGGAGAACCTCGTGACGATACTCGCTCATCTTCGGCGGGGATGGTACCACAGACTTCTTAAACTTAGGCGGCGGGGGCTGCGGGTTGAGTAATTCGTAGTCCTGGTCCTTCACGGTACACGTCCGTAGTTCGTGATCTATAACGATTTTGTTGTGATGGAGGAAGGGTCCTCCCAATAAAAGCGGAGTACAGAGATTCGGAGCCACAATAGCGCGTACACTGCGTGAAGTAAAGCGAGAGTCAATGGAAATACATGCAAGTCTAACGTAGTCCGATAAAAGAAATGAGTCCTTTCCCTCTCCCGAAAGTGCGACGTTGAATGGCATGGGAGTATGAAGCTTGCGTCGTTGAAGACCTAGTTGCGTAACGAGTTTCTCGTCAATCAGAACTGCGGCCGAACCATCATCAATTAGCGCTTTAACACGAGAGGAAGATGTAGGACCGTCGATAAGACAGTCCCAAAGAAGTAAAGGGGTCGTTAGCGGGGCAACGCACTCTTCAGAGTCTGTACCGTTTCCCAAGGCTGCAGAGGGCATGACCACCGCAACCATGTTCGCTACTTCCACTGACGCAACCGTTTTCCCATCCTTCTTGCTCTTCTTTGCTGCGATGCTGGCTGCTGTGATGGGTTTGTAAGTCGCGCCGTCTGGGAAACCGTTATCGCAAGTTGCGGTTGTATGCTTCTGGAATGGCTCTCGGCACTTGAAACATCCTCCGTTTTCGCGGAGAAGAGAGCGTTCTTCTTCGGTGAGGGGTGGTACGCGCACGAACGCGCCCGTTTTCCCCGTGGTAGTACGGCTAGCTTTGGAGTTGTACTGCGAGGAGGAAGTAAGCTTTTTCTCGCCTACATTTTTCAGCCTTTCAGCCTTGAACGCAGCTTCGAGGTTCGCGATACCACGGAGACGTTTTTCGTCGAGGAGTCGAATCTTTTCAGTCCAAGGGCGAAACTCCTTGATCTCCTTGACGTTCTCCGTCCTATATTCGGTGCGCAAGTCGTCCTGCATGTGCGCCTCAAGATGATAGCGCAGATTAAGTTCTGTCAAGTGAGAGGTAGTGCCGCGGAGGAGAGCATTTAAAGTTTGAACCTCAACCGCCCAGTCTGAGAACGCCTTGCTTCCCTGGCTCGAGGACAGAAGCTTCTGACGAGTGGTGTCTGCCCAGTCCCAAGGAAGCCAATACGCGCGAACTTCAGACATGTATTCGTTGAACTTGAGTTTGTCCATGCGGTCTTGGTCGTTGAGATACCATTCCTGTACGGAGGGTTCCTGCATGCCCCACGCTACCTTTCCTACTTGTTCTTCGGCGGGAATGTCCTTATGTTTGAAGTACTGACGGCAACCCATCTCCCAGGTGCGTAGTACTTCTGGAGTGATGTCCCCCGGCGTCAAGAAGGGTGGTTTGGTAGGTGCAGGTTGGTCCACACGTGCGGTTTTGGTCGTAGTCATGTTTGGAGGAGTATATGCGGTGTAATGATAGGAGTCGGAGTCTGAGTCTGAGGTGTAACGACGTTTATGGGTGTTTACTTGTTCCGAATCTGTTGATTGGGACCGAGGTTCTTCGCTAAGGTCTAGTTCTGGTAGAGCCGACACAACTGGTTCGTTGGAGGGTGCGAGTTGTCGGCTGCGGCTACGCGTGACCAGAGGTTGAACAACGGACGGTAAGGAGCGAGAGTAAGACAGTTTGGATTACGGTATACTGAGACAGTCGGTTCGGTGTTTTACCTCCTGGTTCAGGAGATACGGTGACAATAGTCGATACGACTATCTAGTTCGTTAAAAAAAAGTGGAAACTACCCAAGGGGTAGAAACACTCGGGACGGAAATAACGAGTAGAAGCGTATGCAATTCGGATCAGGGTAAGAGACGATAACTACTACAATCGTATGAGCCCCGTATTAAATAGGAGCTGTAGGAATCCTGTAAACAGCAGCAAATATCATAAGGTGTCCAATCAACGAGTCCGATGGATAAGCAGTATGCCTGTGAGTGCGCTTCGTTAGTAAGCCACGCTTACAATACATCAGCATTGCATTGAACTACAACCAGGTGACGCATCCTAATTGGTATTCTGTCAATCTAGTGAGTATGTGACTGTGGTCCCTGGCTTCAGACGAGAAAGCAATGGGAAAGATTCGAATTAAACGTGCCTGTATGGCCGTATGGAAGCCAGCCTGCTTGTTTTCGGAGTACACTGCTTCATGCCATGAAACATCAACGGGCGTTGTTTCTCAGTGGTATCCTTATGTCCTGACCTGACCTGGTCTAGACTCTATGCACGCCAAATGATTGTGAGCGTGGATCAGGGACAGGCCTTGCTCCAGATCATGATGGTGCGAGATTTTTGTAATATTGGCAATGTCACGGGCTAGGAACAAAAACCGCGCGGTAGTTTGACTATTCCGCCCTCGTATTACCATAGAGGGTCAAACTCCAAGAGACTTTCTACCTAGATTGGAGGTTGGCAATTCAGAAACAGGTGCACCGTGCAGCTTACACGTTTCGATAATCCACCCCGAGTTTCGTCTTCACCCTTCATGATGAGCTCGCTCAAGTCGTGGATCCAGAACACGATTTCGGAGTCCTGTACTAAGCATCATGTAGGCGGGCGAGACTCGGGGTCATCACCACGTACGCTCACTTCTGCCCCTGACGACTCACGAGGTACCTTTGAATAGTATTTTGTATTTTGCTCACCAGCGGCAGCATCGGCGACCGTGGGCAGGCATCATGAAGGAGTGAGGTATTGGGAAACAATTTGTACTGTGATGACGACAAAATTTATCTCACTTTGCCCTAGGCCTGTCGGGGAGCCACTGTTGAGCCTCTTCGCAGTTATCCAAGGCGCAACTGGGGCTGCATATACCGTAGGAGTATTTCAAGTTGTTGCTAGAACGGTTGAGGCTCCTTTGGTTAATTCCCGGCGGAGCTTTTGAGCTCTGGCACGGCGGCCCCGACCACCATAACTTGTCCACCAGGTATCTTCGATATTGTAGCAATCGTCGTCCACCCAGTGACGGCTGGATGGGCCTCATAGTACGGGCTTTGACTCAAGTTGTAGACGCCTGCGCTAATAAGTAAGACAGATGAATACAACACAACGCAAACTCTGCTCACCTTGCAGATTATACTTGAGACTTCGGCAGACAATCAATCATTGCGAGAAGGTGGCAGACAGTGATGGTTAAGACTGAGTCACATCATGGCGAGTTGCACCTTGGTTCAACCATCTTCAGGCTGCTGTACTTCAAACAATTCTTCTTTTGGATATGTTGCCGGAGGTCCCCGTGAAATGATATAGTACCCAAATTAACAGCACGAAATTTAGAACTTTAGGTTGCAACTTGCGTCACGTATGGTTCATTCAAACTCAGTCTCGAGCCCTCGTACATGATAGCTACCCCTTCCAAAGACTGATCGATTGATCAATAACGTCTACGTATCGTTTTTTGTATCCTCGAAATTTTCACTTGCCTACTACTAGTACTGGCAGCAACCACCATCTGCCAGGTGCATAATGCTATCGAGAAGAAGCTGGCCTACTCTACTGCGGCGACGGCGCCTGCTAAGCACTGGAAGCTTGTCAACTTCGTTGTATACCAATACAACTGACACATCTAGAAGACTGCAACCTTCGCGTCCTTCTCGAGAAGCACGTCGTCGGACCACACACACAGTGACTTCTAACTCAAACTCAAACTCAAACTCAAACTCAGACTCAGACTCATCTCCAGATACCTATGATGGTGTGTAGTGTGCTATCAAATTGTATGTTTCAGCTAACCTTCTCTGTAGTATGTGTTATTGGTGGAGGACATGCGGGCTGCGAAGCGGCGACAGGTGCTGCCCGTACGGGCGCGCGAACAGTACTGCTGACCCAGCGGATTGATACTGTGGGCGAGCTCTCATGCAATCCTTCCATTGGTGGTGTTGGAAAGGGTACACTAGTGAGGGAAGTTGATGCTCTGGATGGCCTTATGGGGAAGGTTGCGGGTACGTTACTTGCGGATGGGCGTAAGTGTACATCCCTGAGACTTGTCGTATAGATAAAGCTGGGATACAGTTCCGCATGCTCAATGCTTCGAAGGGTGCAGCTGTCTGGGTGAGTAGTGGTGGATGACGCTCGTCTTGTCTGACTACATCTGAGAAACAGGGACCTAGAGCGCAGGTAGACCGTAAAATCTACAAGCGTCGTATGCAAGACATCATTTTTAGCTACGCAAATCTGGACGTGCGTGCTGCAAGCGTATTTGACCTCGTATTTGACAACAGTCCCTGTGCATCCGCATCCTCATCAACTTGGGGGGCCGTGACGGGCGTCCGCCTAGGTGCGCGCGCTATGCCCGCACATAATAAAAGTCACTCACTGCTCTATTTGTCTAGAAACAGGAGATGTGATCAGGTGTTCGAAGGTCGTTATCTGCACTGGAACCTTTCTCGGCGGTGAAATTCACATTGGTACGTACGTTGTGGCTTCAGTCAAATTATGTTGCATGGCTCATGCTTTCATATTGAATTGTTTTTCACTCTTTACACCTTCGCGATTAATTCCATGATAGGGATGCGTCGTATACCCGCGGGACGTATCGGAGAGGCACCCTCGACAGGTCTCTCTGCATCTCTTAACGCGGCAGGGTTCAAACTTGGACGTCTGCAAACTGGCACGCCTGCAAGGCTAGATAAGCACAGTATTGACTTCAGCCGGATGGAACAGCAAAATGGAGATGAAAAACCTCAACCGTTTTCATTTGTTCATCGGGAAGTAGACCATGCTGTAAGTTTTCAACGTCCATAAAATAGATGTGAGGACCAAATTTACTATAGAACAATCAAATTCCGTGTTTTCAAACTCACACCACACTGGAAACGCATCACCTCATCAAGGAGAGTATGCATCTCAGCGTACATATCCAGGAGACCAAGAAAGGTTCCTAGCTCTTCGTTGTTCGCTACTGTTCTGCTACCATGATCTCACAGGTCCGCGATACTGCCCCTCACTAGAAGCCAAAATTACCCGTTTTGGACACAAGAACAACCATACCATCTGGCTTGAGCCAGAAGGATATGATTCAGGTGTGCTTTAGTGCCGAATGCAAACTGCATATCCTAATCTTCGGTGTAGATCTGATATATCCCAACGGGTTATCATGTTCGATGCCTGAGGAACTTCAAGAACCAATGATGAGAACAATACCAGGTCTTGAACAAGTCAAGATGCTGCGGCCTGCATATGGTGTTGAATATGATCATGTCGATCCCCGCGAGCTGACCTGTAAGTTGCACAAGAATGCGATCTCATGCATAACTCATGTTTTCCCAAGCGACATTGGAAACAAAACGCATCAAGGTAATTCTCGGTTTTGCATCTTGTCAGTGTCGTCTTAAAGGCAATTTGAAGGGTCTTTACCTCGCTGGCCAGATAAATGGCACAACGGGTTACGAAGAAGCCGCTGCACAAGGTTGCCTTGCAGGAATTAATGCAGGTCTTTCAGCCCGAGGCCGTCCCCCAATGTTGCTCACCCGAGCAGATGGATTCCTGGGAGTGATGGTAGATGATTTAATAGGAAAGGGAGCGGAAGAACCATGTACGAATGACCTTTGATTTGTCCACTCCTCTCATGAGGCTAATTTTGGTCATTTGTGGAGACCGGATGTTCACTTCTCGTTCGGAATATCGGATGACGCTGAGGAGCGACAACGCTGATATGCGGCTAACTGAGATTGGTACGCCCCGCGGTCCCCGTTCTGATGCCTTTTACGATCTGGTGGTTTGTTGATGTAGGACATTCTGCTGGAATTGTCGCTCCTGACAGATGGTCAGCCTTTTTGAGCGACCGGGACGCTATACAGCGGGGAACTGACCTCCTCTCAAACGTTGTGCTCAGCCCGCAGGTGAGGATCGTGCCGAGCTTGCCTGATTCATTCCATTTATCTTGGCTTAGGGTTGGGGGAGATATGGAATTGATATTGGACGAGATGGCATCATGAGAAGGTTCGTGGTTGTGTCTATATGATGTAGCTCTAGCTAAAATTCTGCAATAGTGCGTACGACATGCTGAAGATTCCAGGTATGACCGCCGCCGATCTCATACGTTCTGGAGCTGTTCCTGGCCTGGATTGTGTGGAACTTCATATTAGAGCACGGATCGACATCGAAGGTGAACACTCCTGCCGTTCTTTTTTAACATGCTAATGGGCTTTGAAATAGCATCCTACGCTCCTCACCTCCCACGGCAGCTGGCGGAGCTTGCATTATTTCATACCGATGAGTCACTGCAATTGGATCCTGATATGGACTACTCTAAAGTGCAAGGATTGAGCGAGGAGGTGAGGGAGCGCTTACAGAGGATCAGGCCCACGACTTTGGTGAGCTCTTTTGACGATGTAGTGCAATACTTGATTGATCGCGCGTTTAGGGAGCCGCCAAACGCATGGAAGGCATGACTCCGACTTCTGCGATCTACCTGCTGAAGCATGCCAAGAGGACATGGCGAGCAAATGGCGCACTTGAATCTATCAGTGAAGGACAAGTTGAAGCGCTGCAATCGACTGATCACCGGCTTCTTGTGAAGGCTACAGCTACATGATTATCTCCGTGTGGATCATCGCTATACACTGTCAACATCGACATCTAGTCAGCACCCATCATCTTTGTCTTCAGTTCGCACCAGGATGTCTTATATCATGAACGTCCGAAAAGTACTGCATTTGACAAGTTTCATTATGAAAGGGATGTCTATGACGATTGTCTTCATCCATCTACGGTCTGATTCCCTGGTCCAGTAATTGGACAACAACTCATTATCGGCCTGCGCTCCAGGCAATGCTGTGCGTCTTGAACGCTCCACCATTATCACGGGCGAAATATCGAACCGTGGACACAGAGATCCATATTGTGATTCTCCAATAGACCGACAAATGGTGGGCGCACTTGAGTTCCATTATCCCTCTACCGTAGTGCGTTGTGACTCGTAAGTCGCGATCAAGTAGCTACTTGTCCGCTGACCATAGCGCCTCAGCCAAGCTCTTGATCTTGACAGCATCTCAATGCATCCAAACCCATCGACAGGTGCTGTGCGATCTTTTCTGTTTGCTTGCGGAAAATGCTATGTCGACGGCTTCTTCCTTGGAGACATTCACTTTCAACACGAGGAGCTTGTCTGCGGACGGCCCGTTACTGTGCATGATACTCAGCATCGGTCAAATATTCAGTACTGGAGGAAGGCGCAATGAACCAGACTGTTGAAGAGGACATTGTGGCCTATGCATGGTTCAGATTCGATTGCAGTTTGTATACCTCAGCCATATGACATCAGGCTTCGCTGGCAATCGACCACTTCGAATCGTCACAGCTTGTCACTGCGGCTTGTCATAAACCGTCCATTCTTCCTCTCTCACACAAGTCGTGGAATAATTAGATGCCACGACTAAACATTCTTCGGTCCAGACTGACTTGGTATGGTCCTGGTCAAGACCACTTCAAATTCTACCAGCCGGGGCCCGGATCTAGAGGTACTAGGCTGGCTGCAGTAAGGGTAAATGGGTCATGCGTCCGTCGGATGCACGGCCTCTGCGTTCCCCCGCATGCCAACATCATGATACTGTTCATGTGCCATCGATTGCTACATCTCTAATCTACCGTCCTCGTTTCCAGGATCATCATGACGAAGTAAGACCAATTAAATTCGCAATTCAGCAGTCCAACATGCTTGGCCGAATATACTACCTCCGTGCTCCATCTAGTATATGGAAGTTTTCGAACATAGGGTAATGAATGCATAGTGTACAATATGAGGAATCAGTGTGGCTTGGAACAATCCGAGTAACAAAGAAAGCAAGTAAAGCATTGACGATGGAAATTATGCCGGTACGCTTGAAGGGTTCTCCGGAGAGTACAAGAGACTCCTCGTGATTAAACTGTTCCTCATTCTAGAGCACGTTTCCAATAACGGCGTAACAATCTGCACAAAGAGTCCCATCGCTGTGATCAGAAAAGGCCTCAATCGTTGTTCAACGTAGCATTAGTCATCAAAAGCTTACTTCTGAACACTCTCCACGCAACACGTTCTGCAGATAGGTCGACCACATCCAGGAACAAGGAGAGCTCCATCATCTAGGCCGAAAAGCGTGCTTCGAGATTTCAAAGGATGATCTGCATCAACGTCGTCCTTTTCTAAAGGCTTCTTTCGCTTGCCAGAAGACGGAGAGAGAAGTATATTACAGTTCATGGTGGAGATGTTTAGGCTCAATGCGGCTCGTTTTGGAGACCCGGAAGGTGACGGTGATGGCGACCCTGACAGAGAGGGACAGCGTGTTAATGCCGGTGTTGGAGGGAACGAGCATTGTCGTAACATCGAAGAGCATGTGCGAGAACAAACAGCACATACAGCTGATCCACACCTGAAATTTATCAGATTTGAGAGACAAATAACTAGAGGAAAGGTGGTCCACCCACATTGCACAAGTTACGCCTGCACCTGCACCTGCACCAGACCTCATCGATGCAGATAACACACGGTGGCATGAAGAGCATGACAAGGTCGAGGCTTTATGTGCGTTTGGCGTTGTAAATTGTTCTACCTTCGAGGGACATGGGCCAGTGTCGTGGCGCGTGGACAATTGTATATGGTTGAGTTTTCTTTTCTTGAACGCATGTTTCCTGGTCGAAGGTACGGAAGATGTGAGAGACAATTGTGGGGTTGGCGCACGCATTAATTGCTGTCGAAATTCTCCAGAAGCTCGATGTAGTGTCGGTCAAAGGGTAAACCTGACCGCGGCATTGTCGAATTTTAAAGCAATTGAGAGCATTGATTTTGAAAACACGTGACTATGACCCACGAGGTAGTACTTCTCGACTATCCTTAGGCGAAAGTTAAATTGATCATTTCAAGATCATCTACATACTATTTCGTCGAGGGTACATCACATAATTGAGTCGCATCCTGACTTCGCCCGCATCAACACCATTCTGAAGCCCTTTACTGGGCTCTGCAACCACATCATCAAGTCCTCATGTGGTTCCCTTAGCCTCAGCGTGTGGCAGCCTGCCAGTGATTGCCAGTGCCACAAGTACTACAAGTCCGAGTCGAGGCTGATGGTAACCTTATGCCAGGGTTCTGTTGAGCGAGGGCGCAGATCCAGAGCCTACATAACTTGTGTCCTCCGATTCGCTGATACCATGCCCGTTATTTCCTTCATTTACTAATAGGGTTGATTTACGACGAGGGTCACGAGGTCGTGCTTGGGTGGCTTTTCGGGCCGTTACCAAACACGATGCAAATGGCCCACGCGTAATAAGGCCTTGAGACCGATGTTAAAGATGAAGTCCTAACTAGCTGGATCGAACGCCGGTGGGACTCGAGGTGAGTTTGCTTCCGCACGCGTGTATACCGGAGTCTTGGTCTTGTGATCTGTAAGGACACAATAGATGAAATACTAGAAGCTGATGATACTGAGCAGAGTACTATATGATCATGGCAGAAGAAACATCAATCTTTGCGCTTCGCTGAGACAATCTGATCATGTTCAAGATTACGACCGGGTGGAACTTACGCAACCAAGGCGCCTCTGGGTGAATCATTGAGTGAATCATTGAAAGCACTTTCCTGTACGTGAATACGCGAAGTTCTGGTGGCTTGGGCAACCCAGAGGTCAAGCTGCAACTCGTGAAAGGAGGGTGCGAAAGCATCGGAGCAGAAACGCCTACATTCCAGATGTCAGCTTCACCACCAAAGGTGCAAAAATTCCTCCTCGTTTTATCATCGTCAAATAGGGCACTGAGATTCCAGGAATTTGCAACTTACTCGAATCCAGTGTCTCCGGCAGCCCCCAACATCCTTGGCAGACCGTACGGTATTCTTTTGTGGAGGAGGTTGTTTGTGCTACTCCTTTCTAAACCACTTCGGCTACGTTTCGAAACGGTTGATGCCTTCGACATGAGTGTGATGTAACCTAAGAGTTTGAGGGATGGAATCAAAGATTGGGAATAGTGGGGGTACAGCAACGGCCAGCCAGGCGGTTGCAAGTTATCGCCATGATGAACACGTGTTGACATTGAAAGTGCTCGTGAGGCTCCATGAGTTGTAGCGGAAATAAGCACTGGTGTTAAACTTGTCACAGGGAGCTGTAAGCGACTAGTGCGGCCATGTGGTTAGGTGCACTTATAATTAGTCGGAAACGTTGAAGTCTCCGCGACGACGTCGTCAGCCTAGATGGTGGATTAGGAAGCTGACGCGTTGGTACCGCATGCTTCTAGTGGTTGCATAAATGACAACACAGGAGCCCTTGCCCTTGGTGACAATGTGGAGGTCATAGCAGATAGACGCAGCTGCGGCAATATGACTTGTTGGTGGAGGAATGGCGGGTCGTATGGTAATACGCCGGGGCTGGGAGCAGAGACGGACGGACAGGACTTCCAGGAGATACCGCACCAAGGGGTGTACTGGCAGACGGTGCCAATCACTTATCGGTGCCGGTGGAGAAGCGAGAACAGGCTGCGGAAGAGATTCACTAGTACCTGTCCGGAGAAGCCAAATCGCGTGTGGGATGAGGATGCTGCGCCATGATGCCTCAGTGGCCCAAGTTGAACTCAGAGGGAGGAGACGTCGTGAGCAGGGACTAGCTAGTAATTCCTGGATTACTATTTATATGATGGCGTTTGTAGAACTAGACTTTTTCTTCTTCGACAACGCACCACTTAATCAGGGACGCCATAGGCAGCCACAGATTATGTACTACCCGGTTTGTACCCGGTTGGCCTTATCCAGTAGTTGGACCTTGATGGAAGGAAGACACTGGACGGTCATGCCACAGGCGACTTGCTCAGATGGCCGACTCGGAGAAGTACTAGGGTGGGAGTACTACAAGTGGGCGGGCGCAGTGAAATGTCTCACTACTCACGCTCGGGCAAAATAGAATTTGACACTAAAGTGGGTGTGCTAAAGTCCAATGGTCAACATAATCAACAGCCTGGACATGACGCAGAATCCATATACAACGAGTCCTTACTGGGGCAGCACGTGGGGCGTAATGATCCAAGTTTCCTGTCCAACCAGCCAGAGGGTCCAGTACGGATAACTTGGGCACCCAAGCGCATGCGACAGGGTCCGGTTTCAATGAGGCGGAGCAGCCGTCAATAATGTCGGGATATGTTATTTATGCAATGTGCATCGCTGTTGTCTTTGTCTGTTGGTTGAAGACTTGAAGTTTGTCTGGAAATCGCCGAATTAATTTTCTTATGTAATACGCACCGCCAGTATCGGACGCGTACACCAGTAGTATTGGACGACTCATCGTATCGATTGTATAGATTAACTCGAACGATGTCAGGTGGAGGACAATCTCTTGGAGGAAACCCGGACAGCGAGCCTCTACCCAGTGGATGGGGCCGGCCATCTGCACCTCGCGTGGGTCGGGTTGGAGACTGGAATAGTACCAACAACCCTGGCAGGAGCTCCTCATCCTCATCTCGGTGCGCTTCCAGCACCGTTATCTTTGATAATTATTTAAGCGTTCAATGTTAATAGAGGTGGCTTTGGAAGTCTTTCGAATCTCCCTACGTCTGGCAGTACCAGGATACCGGGAGGACCACAGATCGGCGATGACGATGACGACGAGAACAAAGAGGGTGAGAACTGGTTTGCAGGTGGCGAGCGGAGGTATGTAGAAGCTTGATCCATGCATAATAGTGCTTGAGCTTACCAGCTGGGTAGTGGCATTTCAGTGCAAAACCCTAACTCTGCCAGTGCCCGTCCTGGTGGGCGCCTCGTGAGAGATATCTTGAGGCAGGCCGCAGAGTACGCCGTTCAGCGTCTGCATCGGTTTTTTTCCAATCCTAACTAAAACTTCTGTGTTTTGAAGAGGTGGGATGGCACCTCCACCCGATGCCCGCAGAGCTGGACCTTTCAGTGGCGGCGGGCATACACTTGGAAGTGACGAAGTGGAGAGCACATACGTGCCGGATCCGACTGCAAAAGATGGTGAATTTCATTACCGCTTGCCGTTCTAGTGGTTGTAAAACATGGCTGACCTGGCATTCTATATGAAGCCGAAGACGACATCGTTGTCCGGCACTTGCATCTTTGGAGAGACGGGTTCAGCCTTGAGGATGGACCACTGATGCGATATGATGAACCCGGTAACCAAGAGCTTTTGAGGTCCATCCAGCAAGGGTATATTAAATTTTATCATCATGATATTTTCGTTCTCATTTTTCATAGCACTGCGCCTATATCCCTCATGAATGTCACACCTGGGCAACGTGTCAACCTCAACGTGTCAACACGGCTTAGCGAGGAATACGTACCCCCCAAGAGGGGCAATTTTTCAGGATCTGGACAAAGGCTTGGCGCGCCAACTCCTGCTGTTACCACTGGTGCACTGCCTTTGATGCCAGGATCATTTCCGTCTGGCAGTAGCAGTACCGCTAGTTCCAGTGCTGGTGTCGAGAGGCACAGTATTAACACTCGCTTTGAGGTCGACCAGATGCAGCCTACTACGAGCGTACAGATCCGTCTGGCAGATGGCACACGTATGCCGTGCAGGATGAACCTCACGCATACCGTTGGTGATCTTCGTTCATTCATCAATGCGTACGTTGTGTCTAACCCTTGAAAATTTGCCCGAGACACTAAATATTTGTTTATAGCTCTCGTCCCGAGAATCTGTCACGTCCGTATACGATCGGAACAACCTTCCCTAATCGTACATTGGAAGATGACACTCAAACAATCGAGAGTGCCGGGCTAGTAAACAGTGTCATCGTTCAACGGTGGATTTGAAATGAAAAGTAGCTAGCTGGGGATGAGATAGATGTATTCATTAGCCTTGTAAAATTACGACGACCACCGAAAATCGAAGAAAAGTACTTAGATTTTGATACGTCGTTAGGAAAGTTCAAAACGGACGATATTTCCCACGGGAGCACTGAACTTAGTTTTTTTCCTTGTCATTAACGGTACCGATATCGAGTAGGCCCATTACCCCGACTCACAGCGAACTCAAAGAGCTGTACAAGACACTCGAGCCTGAAAAATCACGCTCGAAACTCACTTGAACAGTGTGTACAATATCCTGCTCGTTGGTCTAGGACAAGCACAACTAACAACCCACAGCCCAATCATGGCACCGTTCACAAAACCCGAGGCCGTGCTCAAGCAAGCAGAGGGTCTCGTCTCTGTCGGCCAGTCTCATGCGGCTCTTCAGTCGCTCGTAGAAATGTTTTCTTCAAAACGCTTCCGCTCGACACCACTCACTACGCTCGAGCCAATCGTGATTCGCTTCGTCGAGCTTTGCGTCGATATGCGTAAAGGCCGTACTGCCAAAGAAGGCCTCATGCAATACAAGAATATCGCTCAAAATTCGAGCGTTGGAAGCATCGAGGTTGTCATTAACCGTTTTATTCAGCTCTCAGATGCAAAAGTCCACGAGGCGCAGGAGAAAGCGGACAAAGTCACTGGACCTGTCGATGTCGACGATCTTGAGGCAAGTGAAACGCCTGAGAGCATTCTCCTCGGCGCGGTTAGTGGCGATCAGAGCAAGGACCGCACGGATCGTGCACTCGTCACGCCCTGGCTCAAATTCCTGTGGGAGAGCTATCGTACATCACTCGAGACTCTCAAGAATAATGCTCGGCTGGAAGTTATCTATCAGGTGAGCTATTTTCCTCTTGGCCTCCCGCATACGCCTTTGAAGAGAATTGTCGGTTCTTCATATGCTTCCTGAAGGGAAGCTTCTGTTTTAGGCAGGTATCAGTGCCTCATGGTCTTCATGATGATCGCCTCAGGCGTAACGCGGGACGACCCTGCTTATGTATTCTCTAACATGGATTCTCTAGCAAGTTGCGCAACAAGCTTTCCGTTTCTGCCTAAAGCACCAACGGAAAGTCGAGTTCCGGAGACTTTGCGAAACTCTCCGACTGCACCTTTCCAATGTCGCAAAATATGCGCATCAAACACACGCTATCAACCTATCGGATGCGGAGACACTTCAACATCATCTCGACACCCGGTTCGCTCAGCTCAATACCTCCGTTGAACTCGAACTTTGGCAGGAGGCATTCCGCAGTGTCGAAGATGTGCACAATCTACTCACTATGGCAAAAAAGGCTCCCCGTCCGGCAATGATGGCGAACTATTATGAAAAGCTGACCAAGATTTTCTTGATGAGCGGAAATGCTCTCTATCATGCCGCTGCATGGGGCCGGTACCATGCAATTGTTACTAGCATTGGGGGAAAAAGCGAAGAGGAGATGGCAAAACTCGCCGGCCAGGTACTTGTTAGTGCCTTGGCCGTCCCTGTTGGTCTGCAGGATGAAGATGAGGATGGCAAGAGTAAAACATCACGCCTCACTGCTCTTCTTGGTCTTACCAGAGCACCCACTCGCGCTGGGCTGATCAAAGATGCTGTATGCATATTTGCCATCCTTTAATTGAACGTATGTTTACCCATTCACAGCTTTCCCGTGATGTCCTCCGTCTTTCCCCAACACCCATCAAGTCTCTGTATACGCTCCTCGAAGCTTCATTCGACCCCCTGACGCTTTGCTCCTCCACCGCCCCGCTCCTCGCAGAACTGTGTGCACCAGACACACCATACTTTGGCTACCATTCCCTCCTGGAACGTGCACTACTCTCTCGCCTGCTTGCACAACTCTCTCAAGTTTATTCCACCCTTACCATCACTTCGCTCCTCGAACTCGTCACACCTCTTGAGGGGCTCGGCCCAGAGCAGGTGGAGGCGTTTCTCATGGGTTGTGCACGCCGTGGCGAGCGCAGCGTACATGTTGACCACGCCACTGGCACAATCACCTTCATTGACGAGGGTTTCGTACTCAGCTCCGACGACCCTATCCCGTCCACGAGTACCAATACAGAGGCAAGTATCCAGCCCAGCGCTGCAGAGCTCGTGCGTACACGGCTAAGCACGCTCGCGGTGACACTGCACAATTCCCTTGCCATTCTGTATCCCCCGCCCCAACTATCTCCTGAGGAAGAAGAAGCTGCGCAACATGCCAAGTTTACAGAGCTTGTTGCGGCTGCGAACGCTGAGCGGCATGCGCTGTCGCTCCGTCGCGCGCTCGTTGCGCGCCGCCGCGAGCTCCTCTCTGAGCTCTCCGCTCGCAAGGAGAAGGAGGAGGCCAGCCGTCGTGCGGAAACGACGCGGCGCGAGAAGGATGAAGAGGTGCGACGCGCCAAGCTCGAGATGGCGAAGAAGGAGAGGGAACGTGCACAGAAGGAGGTAGATTCTATTCGTGCGGAGGAAGCCAAGAAACTCGCTCAGACGCTGATCAAGAAAGGCAACCTGAAGGTGTCGGTGGATGTGCGTATCCCTTTTTTCAAACTACCTACATGAGGGTTACTGATATGACTTTCCACAGGAAATGGAAGATTTATCGACAGATTCCCTCATGCGCATGCAAGTCGAGCAGCTCGAACGAGAGAAGAAAGAGCTCAATCAGCGTTTGCGCACCGCTGCCAAGCGAATCGACCACATCGAGCGTGCTTACCGCAAGGAAGAGCGGCCGCTGCTTGCAGAGGACTACGCGGAACAGCAAGCTACTGACCGCACAATCTTCGAAACGCTTCAGCGCTCGCGCATTGAAGGCGCTCGCCAGGCATTCCAGGAGGACATCGCGTCCAAGAAACGCTTAAGCCGGATGATGCAGGATTATCAACAGAGGAAGGAGCTCATCATCGCACAGCGGAGTGAAGCGCACACAGCTAAGCTCGCAGAGTCGCGCAAGAGAATCGAGGAGGAGAAGGAGAAGATGCGGGCTGCACATCAGAAGATGAAAGATGAGAAAGAACGAGAGCGTCTTGAGGCTGAGAGAATTCTCAGAGAGCAGGAGGAAGAAGAGGCTCGATTAGAAGCTGGTGAGTCTACTTGATCGCATTTAGCCATCGTTTCCTCATGTTTCCTCAGAGCGACGTGCAGCAGAGGAAGAGGCTGAGGCCAAGGAACGGGAAGAGAAAGAGAAAGCCGCTGAAGCACGCAGGAAACGTGAAGAGGAGCGTGCCAAAACTCAAGAGGAGGCAAGGAAACGTGCTGAACGCGAGGCTGAGGCTGAAGCACATGCTGCCCAACGCCGCGCGGAGCAGCGCAACCAACCAACAGCGCAACCAGCGCAGCCCCAAGGAACTTGGCGGCGTGGAGGAGCGCCTTCTGCGCCCACACGTGCGACCGCTGCTATATCTACACCACCACGAGCTGAAAGTCCTCTACCCTCTGCTCCTGCTGTTTCTGCCACTGGAGCATACCGACCTGGTGCATTTGGTAGTGCCCCCGGAGGCTGGAGAGAGCGCCAAGCGAAACCTCCTGCTGCCGTGCCTACTCGGACTGCATCTCCCGCCCCTCTCACATCTCGTAACGGCCCGCCGCCTGAACCGAGGAAGAATGATGATGGATTCGAGACTGTTCAGGAGAAGAAGGTGTGGAAACCCCGGAGACTCCAGGGCCAGGCATAGATACTGTATGCTTGCATGTCACACCATGTTGTTTTACCATTATATGCATCTATTTCTATCCAATACCATACAAATGAGTGTGTTGATTGTTGGGAGTACACATGCAATATAGTCTGTGTCCGCAAAATGTTCCATGATGTCCATCATTAATTGAAATAATAAGATCGAGTTAAGCATCCTCTTCTGCAGCTTGTTGCATGAGATCTGGTGCGGAATTCAGGCAATCGACAAGGCTTAAAGACCGATAACATACCACCCCATATAGAACGCTGCATGGATGACATGATGTCTGCTTGATCGCCGATGTCTAATGAACTATCCCTCCTGCGTCAAACCTATCAATAGACTATTAAGTATGAGCGACGATTGGCACGAACCAATAACTGTGACCCATGTCGGCAGAAAGCATACTGACATCGCTTATTCTGCGGGAGCGCTGAAGACTACTTCGGAAGGAATGATCCCAGGCATTGAGCTCTGGGGAAGGAGCAAGAGTTCGGGGAGAGGGAGTTGGGCTAGAAGGGCTGATGTCTGAACGACCGTGGTCACTACGAGGTGAAGTGATATCGCGAGTTAACGGGGGCGGTGTGGACGGTGCAGGGTCCACTTGAATAGCAGGGATGTCTGAGATACCCGTTGCCATTGGATCATCATCTGAGACGTTGATGACGCCTAAAAGCAGCTTACCTCTCTGCGCGCTGAGCGTCATCTCTCGCTCAGCCAAATATCTTCGTCGCAGTGATATCATTTTCAACAAAGAACGAACACGGTCGAGGTTCACCAAATCTGAGACAAGTTTGTTCGTCCGTTGCCTGACGATAAGATCCTTCAGCCTGCCTCGTGGTCAGACTTGTAACAGCATCACATGCAGATTAATAAACTCACTCAAGTGCGTCACGGTCCACAATCAGCTTATGGTGGGCTAAAAGGAAAAGCATATCGGTAAACGAAATGCCTTTGCGATGGCTGTCAATAATGCTGGCTTCGTGAAATAGCCGGCAATATACTGCTCTTCGCTGTCTTATAACGTCGAAGTCGATCTTCCTCAGCACCCTGTTTATTTTCTGTGGATTCAACGTCATCTCTTCTTTCGTCACAATCTTCGGGGCGTCTATGCACGTCGAGACAATGGATGGGACGGAGTACTCAGTCGGGTATATGCGAACCTCGAAAATCCCATTCAATTTCTGAATAAAAACTCAACAAGTCTCATTAACATTTTGTCACGTGAAACTCACGCCTAGGAAGGGAACCAATCGACTTTGTTCGAGCAGCCCAGTCTTTGGATTGGAATACTCCGCCCACGTTTTCTTGAACGAACGAATTTCCTCACGAGTGATGGCCTTTGCTCCGCCAGTGGACTGGAAAACGTAGGAGAAATTCTGCACAACAACTCCAGTGAACATGTTGAGGAATATATACTGTTCGAGATAGCATCAGAAAGAACACGTGAAATGACGGTTCACACACACCATGCTCAGGAGGTTCCAAGCGATGAACAGGGAGAACGCCCAAGGGGTACTTCCACAATCCGTTTCCACCAGCATATTAGGTTTGATAGTGCACCGCGGATATGCCAGTGTGCTAAACAAACGTCAACATCAGAAAAAAGGACCGTGTGATCACATACAAGTCATGCATATATTGGTTCCAGCCCTCGCTACGAGTAGATATCTTAGAAAATATCATGAGAAAGCGTTGAAAATACCTACCCCGTACTCATGAATGCAAGCATCACGAGTGCCGAGCCCATGGTTTGGTAGTTCTGAGTGTGAGTTTCTGCAGAATACCATTTTGTCAAGCCGAAGGCTTCCATGTACATGATAGCGAAGAAGATAAAGAGTATGAACCACAGTCCCAGGAGGTTCAAGATGACGGGCAAGCTCGCCCTGCAAAAAGTCAGCAGCTAATCAATACATGACTGTTCCACTTACATCACAGTCTTGAAAAGCTGATTAAGGCTATTAGTCCTCTGTACGAGCTTGAACGCGATGCTGACGAGGAATAGCTTCTGTAGCTGCTCAACGACGAAACCCGTGTACCCAAACCGGACAACCAACGTTGTGATGAAACTGCCGCCGGCCACCACAACATCGAACAGATTCCACCCGTTAGCTCGGAAACTCCTCCAGCCAACACCGTAGAACCTGACTGCGATATCGATGACGTACATCGTTGTGATGATCAACGAAAAGTCGTCTGGAAGTACACTGAGGGACCGAAAGGAGATACAAGCAAACCCATTACTAACCTTGAAATTTTGCAACAGCTTCATGAACTGTAAATGTTTGCGTCCTGAAAAACATAAGTTCAAATAATCAACCAGCAAAGAAAGAGACACAAACATGAGAACGATAATTTGTACGACAAACCAGCACGTCATCATTCGCATCCACCAGCCGTGCTTGTGAATTGCACGGTCGTAGCACCATCCTCGAAATAGTTGAGTAGGCCGAGTCTGAGGACGCTTTGACGGCTTCTGGCGTTTGATCAGTTTCTGCAGGTCAATCCATTCTCGCTGAGGTTGGGTCAGGAATGCAGAGCCCGTCTTAGATGAGAAGTTGCCGATGATGATACTAAGTAAGCCATAAGCCAACAGACCGATGATCCATAAAGGATAAGTCTCACCTGACAAAAAGAGTCAGAATCACAACGCCTCCAAGTAAATTGTAGATGACGAAGAAGATGGCGTTGATTTGTGAAACGTTGCGCTGCGGTTGTTGATTCTTCCCAGTGATACTCATCGCGACCGACATGACATCGATCCACCCTTCCAACGATACAATCTCAAAAAGAATGAGCATCGAAGATCGGAAGTTGTCGAAGGTGAACGTCGTAGAAGGTGAAGGATTGTCCCAGGCACGAGGGGCCAAATATCCGAAAGATGTGCCGTATATTGTGTTGACAAACTCGTTGGTACAACCATCGACGCCTTGGACACTGTTGTCGTTACACTCGTTCATTAGTCCTGCAAAGATATTGACGCCCCACACGCTAAAGGGAATCAGATACAGGATCGCCAAAACGGCGGCATCCAAGATACGAGTCGCCCCGGAAATAATGAGTGATTCGAACGTGTTGCGCATCTTCTCGATCAAGGTCACGAGGCGGAGAGCTCGAAGAGCCTTGAGGGCGTGGATGGAACGGGTCAATCCGCTGACGAAAATGAGCGTGAACGACAAGTTGACTAGGATACCGATGAGTATAATGAAGTCCAGGATATTCCATATGCTCTTGACGTAGGCATTTGGAGTGAACAGGAAACCATCGGCAATAATCTTGATAATGAACTCGACTAGGAAAGGAGCGCCGAACGCTATCTCGGCGATGTTGAACCAAGCATCACGCGCCAAACCGTGCTCCATGTAGTAATTGCGCCGGTACAAAGGGGTGGCTACGCCCTCCGTGATGATACCACCAAGCACGGTCAACAAGATCAGCAGCTGAAACAACGTATGGGCAACGTCGGAGGGTGGGCATCCGAATAAGCGCTCTCCGCCAGCAGGCTTGACAACCTTCTGGCACATATTCCGGAGACGATCTTCTTGCGAGAAAAGCCAAAAGGTCTTGTCATACGTCGGGTGGTCAATGATGAAGTCCGCCTTCTGTGCCTTCCGCTCGGAGTGCTCATCATGGTCGTTCTCAGTTGCGTCGGCGCCGCTGCTCGCCTTAGCGAGAATATCGCTACAAGTTCATGTGAGTAAAACTGCTGCTTACAGTGACCAGAAACTCACAGATAACGCTCCGTCTCTTCGTCCTGCACAGTTGTCGAATCACGACGGCCCTGTCGTAAGGCCACCAACGGTACGTCATTAGAATTCGTAGTCCCAGAAAACAGTTGTTGAAGCATCGTCAACGATTTCGAAGAGAGATGCTTCGCACCCTTCAACGGAACGGGTTTCTTCGAAAGATCAGCAACCTGTCAACTCACACACTCAAAACCACATACAGCCCCGTTTCGATTGTCCTGTCCAATAACCCCGTAATCTTGCACGAGCGTCTTCTGCATCGGCAAGACCAGATTTGAAGGAAGGTTTTCGACCTTGACGCGAACGGGATCTGCCTTGATCCATCGATACGGATTCAGCCTGCGAGTCCAACTCTTGTGCGTGACTCTTTGCGGGTGATGTTGAGCCCAGTAGTCCGATGCTTGTTTACTCTTCTTCGTTTCTTCCGCAACACTGAAGTTTTCGTGAATAACAGCGATGAACATCTGCATCACGATGACTAGAGAAAACAATGCACGTTAACGAAGCAAGGCGATACGCATGAGCACTATCGGCGACTTACAATTTGCGAATATAAGCCACGAAGATAAGAAAACGGTCACGATCACCGCTTGCCCCAAGGAGATTTCTGCATCAGCTGCCTCGTACAAGACGTTCGTCCAATTCTCGGAAGAAAAGATCTGGTACACAGCGAGGAACGAATTCCACAGCTGTCCGAAATTCAACGTGGTCGAGTCGGTCATATCGCCGCGAATGAGCTCAACGCAGACCAACGCGGCAAGGAGGTTGACAAGGAGCAAGAAAAGCGTCATATTCGCTAGACCGTACAGATTCCCAAATACCGTGAGCTGAAGCGGTTTAGTCATCTGTCAGACGTTCAGATGGTGACGAGACTCACCATGAGCGGTTTCATTCTTGGGAACTCTAGAATCACCCTGTAGAACCTCCCTAGTTGAAATATCGTCAACCAGGGGTACAACTCCGAGTTGTGAATGGCCGGAATCTGAATGACGCTCGACCCCAAAGCCAACACAAGATCCAGCCAGTTGTTCCCATGCTTGAAGAACCTTCGCCAAGCTGGGAGCTCTGCTACGATGCGCACGATGATCTCGATGTCGAAGGCCACTGTAAGCACTAGCTCTGACTTGTCAAGTATCTGTTGATGTAGGTCACTCATGTCGGCACTGGCGGTGGCTTGTACGACGAGCGACGCGAGAGCTAGAAATACCCAGCACCAGCGCGTATGGGTATAGAATTCCTTGAGAGAGTTGTTCTGAGAAACGTGTTTCCCATCCACCCAACCCTCTTCGCGTTCTTCGACGACAGGTCCTAGTCTGTGAGATTGGATTGACGTTAAAATCAGCATATGTATAGGTCAAGAAACGCACGGTGCGGCACCAAAGGCACTCTTCTGCGTATCCGCACGTATGGCAGAGAACGTGTTCGTGGTCACTGCGACGAGTAGATTGATAAGCCAGATGTTTGACACGATCATGTTGATACAGACAGTGAAAAAGAAGCAGGAGACGAAAAACTCGGCATCGATGATCGAGTACATGATAGGGGACCACTGAGAGGACATTAGCGCGACAGAAATATGAATAAAGAACACGTACGCCATTGGCAGAGGTCACAACGACAACTTGAAGCGCGGCATAATAGATATTGTCGAAGCTCTGGATGCCACTGTATGGATTGTCTCCCTCCTGAACCGAAATTATGAGATCATCGTCCGTCAATGAAACTTCAAGCGACGAACCTGACAAACCTGCCCCAGAGGGCAGATATAACCCTTGGCCGCAGGGCCTGACATACCGTCCAATTGTAAATAGGGAGAGACGTTCAGGGTAGTCGGGTCAATGTAACCACCGCAAGATTGTGATAATTGCGTTTGACTTTCTCCCAAGGTGGGCTGAAGATAGCATTTCCGTCGAAAAGAACCCTTGAAAGATTGAATTCCAATTATTCTTCAAGATTGCTTCATGTTCGATGAGCATCCAGAGAGAAACTGGATAGACTCACGAGAATAACACAGCAGCGAAAATAACAAAATATGCCACGTTAGTAAGCAGCGGCCGAGCGATCTTCAGTGAGTGCATGATTGTCTGTAGAATGGTGTAAGCACACAGATATAAAGTGCCGTCCGCAAACTCACAGTGGTTCCAGACGTGATAGCAAGAAGTCTTGCAATTCGCAACACACTCATCGCTCTGAATGCAGCGACATGATGAGACCCACGCTCCACGCCTGCCATGGCGAGTGTAAAGCTCAACCAGAAGCTGAGAATGGCGATAAAGTCAATTCTTCCCCAGCTCTGGCGCAAGTATGGCATGTTGCGATACACCTTGTCACGTGCGTTATCGATATTTAGTCGGAATGGCAGCGAGATCACGTCCGGGGGCGTTTGGTCTGACCGAAGGGCCCGGGAGAAGAAAGTTGGCTGCGAGGGATTTCGGAGATGGGCACGTGAAGAAGGTTCATCTACAATGGCCTGTTTTTCTTGACGCGAAGCCTCATGAGGCAAATGGCTTGGACCAAACACTGTGTCGGGCATCGAACGTGAAGGGGTAGTCTCGGAGAGTTTGAATGGCCGCGATATACGATCATAAAAGGGCCTAAAGGAGAGTCCGCGTGACAAGGAACCGGACGCAGAAGAAACTCCCCTCGAAGTCGACGTAGAGGTTATTGCTGATGTCGAAGATACAAAGAAAGCCGATACTGGGACTTCAGGATCTAGCAGAAATCCAGAAACACATATTCGAGCAACTGCTTCAAAACTAACAGGAGGGATCAGGCTGAGGCGATGGTAACCAATAGGAAACCTACGTGAATAGGATGAACAACCCAAAAAGAACATAATCCTCCCAAGCACGAAAGAAACCCTTTTGCGGGGTTGGCATAGACTGTTCCGAGGGAAGAAGGACCGAGTGAGACGCTTGAGATATCAATACACAAGCATTAAGAATTATCAAACAAAGTACTAGAGGTTCTGTCCATCTACAGGAATGATTAATAATGTCGGGCGGGAGAAACCTAGAAAGAGGCCTACGGGTGAGAAAGGAAGCGATAAAGGCGAAGACGAAATGTGCTTGAGGAGTCTAGGAAACCAAGAGTGCGCCCTCGCAAGGGAGTCAGCTTTCTACTGAGGAAAACTTGTTCTTCGTTCCATTGCTCTTCGAAGGGTTCCTTGCTATCCTGCGTTGGAGAGTACTCGCCATCGTCAAAGTCTTCGTCCGGTATGCGGATGGAATTGTCCAAGGGGTGGTTTGAAAGATTAACGACGCGGAGAGACGCGCGTCGAAGGTGCTTAGACATTACCCTGAACGCTGAGCCCGTTCGCTTGAGAGGGGAAGGTGCAGAACTGTAACGTAGTGTCCTCCGCCTGGTGGGGCCTGTAGTACCTCCCCTACGCTCGGAGTCGACATTTGAATCAGCACTAGCCCAACTCCCATTTGCAGATTTCCATCGAGAGTTGGTACCAGTGAGATGGACATCGTCTCCGTCCTTCGATGAGTCAAGGTCAGACTCTGGAGTAGACATTAAGGAAGCGGAGGATGGACCAGCTTGTGCAGCAGTATAGGGCAAGTCATTATAAATCGAATTCCCATTGTACGTTAATGTGTTTGCAAAGAATCCGTTGTTAGGAGAATAAAGTGGGTTCTCATCCGGAGTAAATGGCCTGGGCGGTGTTCGTGAAGGACCAGCCTCCATAGTTAATGAAAGGTTCGGGCGTAAGGGATCCTGCCCTACGTCTAACTTTGCCCAGCTTGTTCGTCTGCGAGCGACGGAATGACCACCATCCACTGAAGGATGAAGTGTCGGAGACGGATTCGGACTCGGAGGAGCTGAACTTGAAGTGGCAAGGCCTGTGATAGTGATAGTTAAGTCGAGAGCAGAAGAAGAAGAACTTTGGGTTGAATGACTGAGAGATGGATGATGTTGGCCGCCCAAATGCTGGCTATCCATATCATGCGCGTTCCCTACCGTAGCGTTGAAACTTGAAAGTGTCAAATATTCACGGGTGAATCTTATCCTGCGAAACATATTCTCGATTTGGATAATAATCGAAACGCCCTGAGATCTGCAAATGATCCAGTCTCTGACGGTCAATTCACAGTCTTCATCACAAGTAATGCAAGACGGTGAAGAGGATCTTTCTCTCGGCGATGTTTTCACGGTTTGTGCTAATAGATACTACCCAAATGATTTATTTAATTATTCAACTACAGGAGCCTCCGCGTCCACCAACACCCCCGCCAACCTTTGCAACATGCACTCGAAATACCTTCCCAAATCTCAAAATCCGCCTGGTAGGATCACATCCACTATGGGCTCATCATCTGTACTGTTATTCAGATTCTGCGCCCACCGAATGCCACTAATTGCTTCCGTTCAATTCAGATGGAATGCAGCATTAGCATTTGCATCATATATAGATTCAAATCCGGAGATAGTACGCAATCGCTGCGTACTCGAGCTTGGGGCTGGTGGTGGCCTCCCAGGACTCGTTGCAGTACAAAATGGCGCTAAAAAAGTCTGAACATCTACGCCAGTTTCGTCGGCTTGCCTCACCCATCGAACAGGTTGTACTGACGGATTACCCGGAATCGGTCCTCATCGATAACTTAGAATTCAACGCGAGACAAAATCTGTCTCCTGATGAACAGGATCATGTTGAAACTCAGGTATTTCTTCGGGGGCACTCGTAACTTACCTGATTTCTCATTCTTTCAGGGATATATCTGGGGCCATTCGGTAGACAACATAATGCGGGCACTCCCGAAGGATGCCTCTACTGGATTTCATTTAATCATATTATCAGACCTAATCTTTAATCACTCGCAGGTAAGACTGCTGTGCACTATTCAATCATCGGTGTCTCAACGCGCTTAGCATGATGCATTATTGAAATCTTGCGATATGTGCTTAATTTCTTGCTCCGCAAGCAAACACGCTTCAATTGCACCATGCGTCCTGGTTTTCTATTCCCATCATCGACCGCATTTGGCAGACCGGGATCTTGATTTTTTCCGCAAAGCTCAGGATGCAGGCTGGGTGTGCGAGGAGATAGTGACGCGCAAATATCCGGTTTGCTCGATCGACACATTGAAGAATTCTTTTCTGATGGCTTGATGCTGTACAGCCCATGTTTCCGGAAGATCCAGGTGAAGAGGAAGTTCGTGCTACAGTACATGGTTGGAGGATGACCAGGGGGGATGCCAGAGATTTTCCTCACTCAAATTTGGTCTAGCAAAGCGACAAAATCTATTTTGATTTCAGGTAGGTGCCACAGCACCTCTCATCACTTGCAAGACTTCCCATGACGCGTGCCACCAATGATTTGGTCACAGGCCAGGTCTGACAAACCAATACTCCAAACAAATAGATTACAAATGATAGGGACGAAACTCGACAATCATTTCTCTACGCTACTTGCATTGCAGTCCAGGTGACCTAAAATGCACTTCGTTTTACCACTACGTGCGCGTGTTGAAACATGTCATTCTTCAATTCTTGCCGACTGGAGGTGCATCAACGGGCTGGCTCGTGGCTGCGTATGTAGTCGGCTGCGGGGCACTTGGCTGGTTCGTGGCACCATATCCGGACGGCTGTGGAGCACTTTGCTGGGGTGCCGGAGCAGGTGTTCCCGCGCCAGTGTCTGCATGGGCATGTCATGCACATGTCCTACGCAAATTCTCGGGTACTCACATCGATAGCTACCCCGAGCACGTCGCTCCTGAACATTAGCACGCTTGAACACGAGCCAGAGCGCGTGCTACAAATGTGTTGAAAAGGAGTCAGTGACGACAATTACATTCACGAGCACAATTCCGCACAATGAGTCCGGGAAGGTATCCAAGCCTGGCAGCAACAGTGCATGAGTGGGGTGCAGATATTGCAGCGCTGGGAAGAAGTGCTTACAAAGTCAACAAGATGTTCACGAAGAGATCACAGCCACAGCCTGAGATGAAAGCTGCCGCAGCAGGGGGAAAGATGACGGCGACCTGTTCATCCCCTGTGTGAGCATATCAAGCTTGTTTGCGCAAGAGTCACGTACGAAAATAAGTACGCAGTCAGCAGCGCCGTTGGATTCCATGATGTCGCGGTCTGGGTGAAGTGTGGATTTGTGCGACGGCGTGTGCTTTTACATAAACATGAGGAGCTAGTGCACGACTTGGAGGTGATGTCAGATTATTATGTAAGACGGTCCGCTTCAGACCGGGCCAAACTTCAAAGCTTCAAGCTTCAGGGTTCTGCAATTCGGAAGCACGTATGAGAAACAACGTCAGAAGTGTGGAATCTGGTATCGGGTAATTTCACAGAAAGTAACGAAAAGAAGTAATAAATACAACCCGAGATAGGCAGGGACAAACCAAAATTTACAATCCAAGTCATCATCCAGCGATAAATCAACATTACACCATCCACCTCTCTCTCCTCAAATAGAGAAGAACGGCTGCTCTGTATTCTGACCCTGTTGCTGCTGCTGCAATTGGAAAGGATTGTTTTTGGTCCCAAATCCTGTCTTCTGTGCTGCTAGCAGACCCGCGTGTGTTTGTCCGTAACGCAGCGCACCGACATTTCCGAATGTATCTTGACCGTCGTCGCGGTTGGCAAACAGACTGGCAAGATGCGAGTGCTCTTGGTCTGCCCGGCTAGGACCACCACGACCCATACCCGCGCCAGTGGATGTGCTGACACCTGGGGAAGGCGACGATAATTGTGAGGGCACAGGTGAAGAGTTATAAGAAGGTGCATTCGAGTTGGAGTAGGTTCCTTGAAGATTAAACGACGGTCCAGAGGTGCCATTCACCGGTGTCCCTGATGATACTGGGATAGGCGAAGAAGCAGGAGCGAAGGGATTATTAGAACTGAAGCAGTAAAGATTTAAGTTCACCACGACGAGCGATCCATTTCAAGTGATGACATACCCGAATCCAGTCGGTTGCGAAAATAAGGCTTGCTGCTGCTGCTGCTGTTGTTGGGCTTGAAGTTGTTGTTGTTGTTGTTGTCGGAACCACTCCTCTTGAGCCGCCTGTTGGGCTAGTTGTTGAGCTTGAGCTTCTTGCTGTTGATGAAGCCACTCTTGCTGTTGCCTCAAATACTCTGCCTATCGATGAAACGTTAAATCAATCCATGAAAAGACTAGATATCACCATACCTGCATTGCTTCCTGTTGTGCTTGCTGTTGGTACGGGTTAAATGATGTAAACTGTGGCTGCATCGTGTATTGAGGCTGAACAGTGTACTGCGGTTGCATCTGGGGCTGGGGCTGCAAGCCTGTTGCATATGGAGTAGGGTCAATAAAGGGAAATGGATTGTTGCTATTGGAACCGTTTGGTGAGGATCTAGAATGGACGAGGCCATGAATTGAAATCAAGTATACGTATGAATTAACGTACATTTGCGCTTGATCATCGAATAACGCATCAGCATTTGAGTCTTCAACGGCCTTATGTCGTTTCGCCTCCTCTTCCTCACTCAATCGTATTGCCGTGGCAAGGTCTTGCTCTTCAGCTTTTCGGCCCTGTTCCTCCGCAAGAGTCTTTTTCGATGCTTCAATTGCCTTACGGAGCTCGTCTTCATCACGATCGGCGCCACGGTTAGCCTTCCGCGGGGGCGTTCCAGGAGGAGGTGCAAAGCTCCTCCTCCCACCTTCTTCGTCGTCTTCTCCGAAACCATTGCTGTGACCTTTGATCATTCGGTCACGCATGCTTGCCCGAGTCCGGCGCTCCTCCTGCAGACGTGCTGGATCACTAAGAAGGTTGGAGATATCTTTGGCCTTCTGGCGGACATTGGCACCACAATCTTTCGCATCTTCATCCACATATTGGAATTCCTTGAGCGTTTTTATGATGTATAAATTGTCACGGAAATATAGGACGACATTTTCAGAACCAGCGTGTAGGAGGTAGTCCAGCACGGTGAGTGACTGAGAGGGAGTTTGAATTCGGGTCCTCCATCGGAAGCAAGGCAGCTAACCTTGAATACATGTCGCCAATTCTTGCCTTTATCATTCAATCTTTTATCAAGCATTTCCATGATCTCGACGAAGTCATTCCTGTGAATAATGGCGCATCAGCGCTGCTGGCGAGCCACGACTACCAGGTAAGCTGCCTAACGATCACGCACTGATTGTATGACAGCTGAGCGATCTCGTTCATCTGAGTTCCTGATGGCCCCCATGGATCATTAGATGTTGCATCCCGGACTTTTGCCTGCGTGTCTGAGTAACCCTTGGTGTAATTTTTGGCGACACGGAGGGCACCCTTGCCAAAGTGCTGGAGCGACATGACGCTGTATCGTTATTTGCAGAATAGGAGTTCTACAGATTACCAGGCTTTGATTCAGTTGAGAAGTGAGCGCGGGGCGGATCGCAGTCGGTGGGATGCTGAACGGAATCGATGGACGTGACAACTGCGGAAGTCGCCGAACCAGGTTGCGTTGTGTTGCAACAGGCGAAGCATCACATAACACGCCGATGGTGAAGCGGTTATCATGCTTGCCTTCCAAGCAAGCGGCAGGGGTTCGACTCCCCTTCGGCGTACTTCTTTTTGCGAATTTTTATCGAACAAAGGCTCAATGAGTTGCGCAAGCGAACAGGTTTCAACTACTACATAATAGTCGCAACTGGCGACTCGCTGTCTTACCCCGCCAACAACGCACTTTGCAATGTTCCGCGTTCGCTTTGTTTCCGAAATTCTCTCCGAGGTCACAAACCACATCAACATTATTAATATTACGCGAAAGTAAACATCCCTTACGAACAAACGAGCATTCTCGATTCAACCTCGTTCAATGTATCTGATACAAGTTCAACCAACAACAAGCGTGTAAATACTAATATATATATTACCATCTATTACAAATGTCGAAAAACACAAACATATCAAACACGACTCCTCCCTCGTCTCTCATACTCAACAAGCATATCCACCGCACGATCCCGTGAATCCTCCAACTCATCACGGTCCTCGCTTTGTTCTTCAAAAACGCTCGACCCCAACGCCCGACGCAGTTGCATCACCACCTCCTTTTGGAGTCCTCTAGCAGGCGGACTGGGCGGAGGAGACAATATGAACGAAACCTCGTTATTGACGGCATCGCAGCACAGAATCCGCGATGGGAAGATCCGACGGAATAACACGATGGTGCTCAGCATGGTTCTGATGTCCTCGTCGTCTACAACTAGGTCTTCCACGTTCAACATGCCGCTCTCCCACACTTTGGCGAAGGAGTCAGAGATGGCACTGATGGTGCCGCCTAGGCTTCGGCCAGCGTTTATGGCCTCGTTCCATTTGGCTTCTTGTTCTGCGTCGTGGGACTGAGTGAATGCACCGCTATGCGAACGGGTGACAGTTTGTACGAAAAGTTCGGATGTGTGGGAGCGGAGACGTTGGCGGAGGAGGGTCGTGGCGAGGGCACCGAGCGGTGTTAGGGAGGTGGTGGGAGATGAGGATGCGAGTATCTGAGCGGCTTCCTCGAGGGAGAGCGTTTCTAGCACTAACCGCTCGTAAGGGCGGATCAGCCCGACACGAGCACGATTCCATAACCTCTGTGATCGATCCTTTACGTAGAACACTGGGAGCGAATAGGCAAGGAGCGCCAATGTTGCTAGATCACTAGCGCGTTGCGTTGTTTCACCAGATGCGCCCAGCAAGGACGAAAGACGCAAGTAGACTTGAAGACGTAGAAGGGCTGGAGCAGAGTCGGGGTGAAGAGCAACGAGTTCGGCTAGGCGAACCCATGCCCTGCGCTCAAGTTCAGTGTCGGAGCCCTTGTTCGCCATACGCCTGGCGAAAACGCTTCGGACTGCTCCAAGTGCGCCAGTGCTCAATCCTAGTACGTCAATGAGAGCGTCACGTTCATCTTGGGAGCCGCTCTGAGCAAGTGCATCTGACAATGGACCTTGCTCTTGACGAGTGTTTCGTTCAGTGGTAGTCGAATCTGCGTCCGACTCTGAGTCGCTGATATCAGGGGAGAGAGGAGAAAGAGGCTCCACCCCCTCGAGAATTGTGAGTGCTGCTCGACTGCTGATTAGATAACTGAATGGTATGAGACGCATAATCTTGGCTCGTTGAACATATCCTGGAAGAGGTAGCCATGGGACGATGATTGTGAACAGAACCAGAACAGATGCGAACAAGTGGATAGCTTGCACGGCACTACTCCATGACCACATCGTAGCAGTAGCGACAGGCGTAGGATCAGCGACGTGGGATAGCACTGAACCTTGATGCGTATGAGGATGCGAAGCACCCGTTGAGGCGAAGGGCGAGTTGAAAAACGAGAACAGTGCAAAGACAGCAAGAAGATATTGCTGAGGCTGTGCTTGCATAGTAACATCACCCTGCACGGGCGCACTAACAGGGTCACTGAGCAAGACAGGTGCGGCAGCTACAATTGCGGTCGGAGCGCCAGGTTGTATCTTACGGGGTCGACCTCGCTTGCGCTTCTCTGGCACTACTCCAGGAATGCCCTCGGTTGTGGATGTGGGAGCAGCAGAGGCAACAGGAATAGTAGGCTGTTTATCCTTCTTGGCCGCGGGTGCCTTTGTTAACTTGGGCTTCTTGCGGGCGCGCTCAGAGTCATCACCCTCGTCTTCGCCATCGCCGTCTTCATCATCACTTGCTTCGTAGGCTTCGGCATCATTGTCAATTTCATCGCGCTCTGGACCCCCGAATTTTTTGGCCCATTCATGATCCCATTCAGCAAGAAGAGGCTGAGCACCTGGAATTCCAAGGATGAGGGTACGCAGTCCTTCTTGCTCGCGCCTCAGCCTAATCTCACGTCTTTTCAAGACACTTTTACAATTATCAGCACAAGCATGATAAAGGACAAATTTATCTCACCGGATATACTCGACTGCCTTTCCGAGTACATTGGCCTTACTCCCTTTTCTTGCGACTTTGACGCCATCGATGTACCCACGTTCATCCACAACATCACCTTCTTGGGTGGTATTTTGGTCTAGAACGCGAAGAGCAGGAACAGAAGCCTTGAGGCTCTGAATGCGCGCGTTAAGATTTGTACGGTAACGGCGTTCGATGGTTGTGTGACTGGTCTTTGGGCGACTAATAATGGCAGCGCCTGCTGTCTGAGGGTTAAGGGCGGATGATCCAGAGTCGGAATTGGGAGTAGTTGGACCGGGGGAAGGAGAGGATGACGCCGAAGACGAGAGGTAAGGTTGAGGTTCCTGCTTGTGTTTTGGTGGTTTGGAGGAAGGTAATGCCGGAATAGAGGATATGAGCCGTGGTATGGGCAGTTTTGCCTGCATAATCACACCAGAGAAGGGATCTGTGATATTTTGTAAATAAAATAGCCAGTGAAACAAGATATTAAAAAAAATAGGTAACACATACCTGTACCCGAGCTTATCGGTACCATGACCGAAGACACGGGTGCACCGGATGAGATGCTCATCCGGGGTGATTTCTCATCAGCCGAGCTGGAAGAAGCTGAAGCAGAGCTGAGGGTAGGTGATGAGAAAGTGAACGGAAAAGAGGAAAGTAAATCCTGGGGCTGGAGATGAAGAGAGTTCATGTCGAACATAGTTTGTGGGGATGCGCCGTGATAGTGCAAGGCACTTGGGTCGACAGCCATGGACAACGCAGCATTGAGGTCAAGGTCCATGGGGAAAGAGAAGTCGAAAGAGCCGCCTAGATCAGGAAATTTTGAGTTCTGGTCAGAACCCAAGTCTAAGGGCTGTTGCGGCCAGAGAGAGGAAAGCTGAGACCAGTCTGGCGGAGAAGAAGCTTGGGATGAGGAGGCTTCTGAATCTGATAGATTATTTAAGAGCATGGTGAGTGGGTCAGATGTATCCAAGCTGAGCTCATCGTTTGAAACATCGTCGACCATATTCGTTGCGCTACTGCCAGTGGGGGAGCAGAAGACTAAACGCAAGTAACATTCGGGCTTGTTATAAGCTTATTGCAATCGTGCCACTTTCACCATCGCACCATTTCCAAATTATTCCCAAATAAGGCAACTTATTCTCACTCCGCCACCCAACGTTCATGCCCAGTGAGAACGGCCTCTGATGGGAGAGGTCCAGATATGTCCAGAAGCATATTACATAATTTGTACTGTGTCGAAATGTGCTTGTTTCTGATACGCATCGAACTTCTTCACATCACACATTGCATATCGTTACATCTTTACCACTTCGCATCGAATCGGTTCGACAATCGCGCACGTTGCAACTTCGCATGGTACCATCGTAAGGTTGTAAACTTCGCATCGTATCGCGATCACATATATCAGCTAACTTATGGCTACTAGAATGAATATAGACCAGACTGGTCTTCGTTATCTTTGCGTCTGCACTAAGTATAATCATGGGCAGCCTCACGAAGTCTCCTACACGTCCTGGTACCGCCATCTCAATGAAGCAACCAACGAGGAAGAAAAGCAGAAGATGCACACTGTGAAAGCTTTTGGTTTGCAAGCGCTAACTATTCAAGATCCTCCGAGTCCTGCACAAGCCTCAGGCAGCTCTGGACCAGACAGTGCTCGTCGTGCTGCCACGTTGAGAGAGCTTGCAAAACGAGCGCGCGAGAGTGCAGATTCTCAACGCTTTGTAGGTCGACGCAAGCGGGCCAAGGTATGTCTTTATATTTAAACTAATCAATATCTTATTATCATGTTAAAGACATACGAACCCGACGACAACCCTCCTCCCAACGACGACAACCCTCCTCCCAACGACAACACTCTGCCCCCCAACGACAACACTCCTCCCGACGACAACACTCCTCCTCTCGACGACAACCCTCCTCCTCGACGACAACCCTCCTCCCAACGACAACACTCTGCCTCCCGACGACAACCCTCCTCCCGACGACAACCCTCCTCCCAACGACGACAACCCTCCTCCCAACGACAACACTCTGCCCCCCGACGACAACCCTCCTCTACCTTCTGACGACAACCCTCCTCTCCCACCTAACAACAACCCTCCTCTGCCTCAGATCGAGTTGGTACTAGCCCGTAGGGCACGGCCAAATATTGATGTCGACGACCTCGCACAGCGGGCAGTGCTCCAGAAGATGCAGGACTCTATGGAGTTTGTTCTGGCCCTCAAGAACGCGTCTTTGGACGATCCACTCGCGAAGCTCAGTGACGATGCTCTGGATAGACTACGGAATCCGCCTCAAGGGCCCATCATCATCGACAGCCCTGGTGTGCGTCAGAGTATCTCTATGTACCTTGCGCTCGAACAAGGCTCTCAGGAGGCCTACAATCGCATGCGGAGAGCCACAATGCGCAATTTCGAGGGTGCTAATGGTGCTGAAGAGATTCTTAGTTTCTACAATGTCGAGAAGCTTATTCGCCAGCATACTGGTGTTGAGTCGATCGAGCACGACATGTGCCCGGAGTCATGTTTAGCGTTCACAGGCCCATTCGCCCATCTGGAGGGTTGTCCAATGTGCGGCTCTTCTCGATGGGACCAAGCAAAGTTACGAGCGAGTAGTGGACGAACGAAGGTCGCAGCACAAACATTCGTCACCATCCCGCTCGGTCCCCAGCTACAAGCTCTGTATCGTGACCCAGAGAGCGCGCGTCATATGCGATACCTTTGGGAGCGAACCCAGGAGGTTCTACATGGTCTGAGGCAGACAGGAAAGGTTCCCATTGTCGACGACATTGCGATGGGGTTTGATATCCTCGGTGCTGTGCTTGACGGAGAGATTAAACGGGATGACATCGTTCTGATGGTCTCACTCGACGGTGCGCAGTTGTACGAGAGCAAGACATCCGATTGTTGGATTTATATATGGGTTGTACTTAATCTTTCTCCCGACAAGCGCTACAGAAAAGTTCATGTTCGCCCTGGTGGCTTTATACCAGGGCCAAATAAACCAAAAAATGTCGACTCGTTTATCGTTGTTGGAATGCATCATCTCGCCGCACTCCAACGTGAAACTCTCACTATCTGGGACGCCTCCCGTAACGACATCGTAAAATCGGACCTCCATCTCATTTTCACGACAGCAGATGGCCCAGGTCTCGTGTATTGGGATGGAATGGTAGGGCACAGCGGTAAGAACGGATGTCGTATGTATTGTGGACTGAGAGGGAGGCGCAAAACTCGCGGCACTCATTACTATCCGGCACTTCTGAAACCACGCGATCGCTGCGTCGCAGGAAGTGACCACGCTGATATTGATGTATTCACCATCCCGCTCGGTGGTGCAGATGACTACGCCAAAAATCTCGAGCTCATCGTGACTGCCCCAAGCCAACGCCAATACGAACTCAAGAAGACAGACACAGGACTAACGAAACCCCCGTTAATCCTCGGTCTCAGCCCCCAGCGCTGCCTTGGTGTTCCGCTATGCATGACGACCGACATAATGCATCTTGCGGGCAACCTGAGTGATCTTCTTCTTGCGCTATGGCGCGGAACGATGGACTGCGCACCAACCGATGATGTTGAGACATGGGACTGGGCCGTTTTGTGTGACGGAGATGGCTGGATTGCACACGGAAAAGCTGTGGAGGACGCAGGGCCATATCTTCCAGGCTCGTTTGACCGGAAACCTCGGAATATCGCCGAGAAGGTCAATACCGACTATAAGACTTGGGAATTTCATTTATATACCTTCGGCCTTGGTCCTGCGCTACTCTACAACGTTCTGCCTGAGCCCTATTGGCTCAACTACTGCAAGCTTGTGCGCGGGTTTCAAATTATGAGCCAGCACAGTCTCACAGCCGAAGAACTCACAGACGCGTTCATTCTCCTCGGTACTTGGGAACGAGAGTTTGAGACCCTCTATTATCAGCTTAGAGAGGATCGTTTACATTTCGTGCGCCCATGTGCCCACCAGACCAGTCACCTCGTGACGGAAACAGTTCAAAAAGGCCCCCCGATCTGCTACGCCCAATGGACAATGGAACGTACCATTGGGAACCTTGGGCAGGAGATCCGGCAACCCTCTCGACCATACGCGAACTTGTCACAGCAGGGACTACGCCGGTGTATGGTCAACACACTCCTATCTACCATGCCTGATCTCGACGAACCTCGCAAACGTCTTTCGGACACTGCTGCCGATCTAGGAGATGGGTATGCTTTGCTTCGAAAGAGAGAGAGGTACGCAAAGCTTCCTGTTGGAGAAGAAGCGCAGGCTATATCTGAGTTCCTTGGACCCAATCACCCACTCCCTCGCATCAAAAAATGGTCACGACTTCTATTACCGAACGGTCAAATTGCGCGCTCTGCCTGGAGGGAGAAGCTGAGGTCACTAGACAAGACACGGATGTCCCGTAATGTCAAAGTACGTTTTTTATTCTACAGTAGTACATCACATTCTAATGTAATTTGTTTTCTTGCAGCTATTGATCAATAGACAGACTCGATTTGCAGAAGTTCTATACTATACGAGACTAGCTGTTGCCGAACCAGACGCAGACGACGCGGACGACGACGCTGGTTACCACTTCATCGACATCGCCGTTGTTCAAATGTACTCCCCCCCTGATGAACAACTTTTACGGCTCTCATCTCATACAGTCGTTTCATGCGCACTCCTCGACGAAGTCTCTGTTGTCAACGTCAAGACAATCATGAGCGTCGTCGCCATGATTCCACATGAACCAAGACTGCCTTCAGGCATTACCGAGGACCGCTTTTTCATGCTAGAAAAACCAGGATTAGACATCGCGAATTTTGGGATCCCGTACCATGAAAATCTCGGAGACGACGCAGAGGATGTTGACGATCTTAATCTCGAGTAGTTTTAGTTAGTTTCGCTATCCGGCCTAAGGAACGCTTCAATCTCATCAAAGCAGCTTTTTCCTCCTCGTGCCCGTCAACACCATCACCAAATGTAGCAGACAAGGAGGCAGTTTCCTCCTCGCGCCCGTCAACACCATCACCAAATGTAGCAGACGAGGAGGCAGAGCGCGTGCGTTATGTCCACCACCGTATAACTCATCTAGGCAACGCTGCGATCGATCGTCGTGACGCTTTCATTCAACGTTACGAGATTCATGGTGATGATTCCACATCGCAACAATCTCTATCGAGTAGTTATTGAGGGTGACACCATAGACATTTAACAAGAGTTATGCGTCAATGAAAGCTTTTATTCGAGTTACAGACGGAAATTGGAGTTCTAGACAGCGAGTGACGAGCAAGAAGGAGTGATGAGCAAGCTAGACAGCGAGTGACGAGCAAGAAGTTATGACAATGATCTACAATAATAATGGTACAATGAGTTCATTCTGAGCAGCGAAAAAAAAAATCAGAGTCTACGACGCTTCATAGCACACATGAATATCTCGATGTCCTCGCTTTCTTTACGTTTGCGTTCCTCGATTGCACGCGCTCTTTTATCAGCCTCAACTGGAATATCCTCTGCATCGAAAGGGCGCACAATGTATCGCCAAGGAGCAAAGCGATCTTCTGGGTTCGGGTTCGGGTTGTCAGTTCGTCTGGTAAGAGTGTGACATGGTGATACACTACAAGTCCTATAAGATTGATGCTAAATATGTTAGTCGCAAATACAGGCAGCAAGCAACGCACTGGGGAACACAGTTGACATCGTCATCCTCGGATTTGATTTTCACACCCTCCTCGAGCCTGACCTCTTCAACCTCCACCTTGGGCAAGCCCAAGGGCATCCTCAACTCCTCTGTATCTTGAAAACTGTCCTCTGTCTTGGGTGCGCGTAGTAGGGGTGTATCTGGATCCTTGGCGCCTTGGACAGGGACAGGCTGACGTGCCTTGGTGTCCGGGACAAGCCCAGAGACAGGCTGAAGTGCCTTGAATCTAAGGACAATTTTCTGTTTTAACCGATCTTTAATTAATGTCAATGATAGTCATAAGAAAAGAATACCTTGGGCCCTGGAGTGTTAACATTGAGGTTAAAGCAGTACGTGTCCCAAGATGGAGAGACATCGTTGATGTCAACGATAACAACATCCTCGAGCATGCTGACAGAAGAAACGTCTAACGGCATTGGTAACAGGTGGGGGTATCTATTAAAAGCAATATTGAATGTATCCGACAAGGGACTTCGTTGAATTGACACCTTATCGGAGAATTCCGGCGGAGTTCTGAATTATGTCATTGGCGTCAGTCGACGCATATCTCTCTCCACACTGTCCTCGACATCCAGCATGTTTGCTCTTCAAAGTGACTCTTCCAATGACAGAAATTTCTATGGCTCTGTTTTGCAGAATCCAAATCCACGACTCGGATGGGGAGATCCTTATACTCCATCACCGCTATCACCGGGTATGCCATTACCCGGTGACCCTTTTACAGATTCAGCTTCAGCGCCGTTACAACGCTATCAGTTGCATCAAGTGAGTACTAGCATATTTGGATCACTTATTGTCTCGTAAAAACACGTTTTAGGGCGCATATATGCAGGATAATTCACAAATGATGGCCTTGCAGGATCGCTGCAAGGCACTGGAGATTCAGGTCATCAAGCTGACTACAGAGCGTGATGCATTCCAGTGAGTATTTTCCGGTCTATCCTTGTTTAACTTAATTATCCGTTACAGGTCAATCTTGCAACAGCTTGCCGGCGCACTCCAGCAGTCTGGGAACCCTCTCTCATTTGATCCTACTTTTCCTGCCCAGCTAGTAGGTTACAGTAGCAATGACACCAATCGCCCCACGCCTCAAACACATCCGAAAATTCGCTTTTGGAACCAGATCGACTACATCGAATGGCTCGACACTTCCATGGGCCGACTCTCTCACCGCGGAAAGTTAGGGTACCTCGAGGATGAAAATGGTGGTCCGATTGCCGCAACTATGGTCAAGGGTATCCGTAAAGCTCTCCGTGCTGGTTGGTGTGAACTAACTAATCGCAAACTCGCCCCAAAGACTTGGGGTGTTTTATCTGCCTCTGGACGCAAGCTCATTCACACCCTGATGGAGGACGCCTATCCCTTGCTGAAGTTTGCCGAGGATGGATGGAAATTAGAGTACCTCGCCAGCACATCATACTCCGCTTGGCGTAGAACCTATCTGACTGACGACGGCAACTGGAAGTCAAAGAATCACGACAACGAAGACGAGGATGAAAGTGACGATGGAAACGCTGGTGACTCGCAAGCCTCGAGCTTGAAAGGTAAGAAGCGCAAGAAGGCCAACTTCTCCATCAAGTCCGAAGTCCCTCAAAAGAAGATGAAAGGTGAGTATTTTTTTTTGGGTTATGCGTGATATTGACAATATTTCAGAGTCGGCTGGTACTGAGACTCTCGTAGTTTCACCTCTACCTTCGAGCTCCTCTCCGACACCCTCTGCAGCAATGGCACCGACTTCTCTAACGCTGGACCTTCCAACACCAGACCCTCCTACACCCTCGCCAATGGCACCGACCTCCCTGACACTGGAACATCCGACTCCATCTGCGATGGCACCAATGTCTCCGATGCTGGCAGACCCTCCGATGCTCCCTCCGATGTTGCTAACCTCTTCACCACTAGACTCTCCAACGATGGCATCTCCGGCGTTGGCTTCACCACCCAAACTCCTGCCAACTGCTCCTGCACTGCTTTCTCCCAATTTCGGCCCTGACTCAGACTGCAACAAGGAAAATATACATCCTCTTCAGCTCGCTACACCGGCACATAGTATGAATGTTGTAGTTGCAAATCCACTGTACGTTGACCTTATTTCACGGGATATCTTGACTAACTTTTCATTAGGGCAGCACTTGCTCTCGCAGCATCAAAAGTGCAGTTGCCACCACTTCCACTTGGACCTACTCCTCCCATACTCCCTCTCTCTACTGCGGACGATGCTAGGACTTCGAAGACTACGACGGTATCTACCAAAAGCGGCGCCAAGGGTAAGATGCGTCCGAGCGGTACTAAAAATGGACGGTGAGTCTGCCCACTTGACGACATAACAGTTTCAATGCGGCTAATATTGATTATTGTAGAAACCTGTGTGCCCAACGATGGCTCAAGAAATTGAAGACTAACGGAACAACGGAGGAATTCTGTGCTTACTATGGCGATCTCACTCCGGCTCAGAGAAAGGTGTGTTACTGCTTTATTCCTGGTGTTCATGCACTCATTTGTTTGGTATGACAGTTATATGATGACGAGTCAGCGTCACTGGTAAGTGGTTGTATGGCCCAATGACTACGCGGTTTGTTCTAATCTACTGCAGGTTGCCAATAAGTCCTGGAACAAGACCACTTTCGAGGGAACGATGTACTAGATCCCGATCATTTCAGCCCAACTCGTACTCCTCACTCGTCTTCAAGTTCTCGCAGACTCCTCGCATACGGACCGCTCCCATATTCCTATTACTTCATATTCCCATCCTGATGCTGTCGCTTGCAAGCCATGTTTCGTGCTTTCGATTAGTATCCCATCTGTATTATTACGCAGTGCAATGTATATCATTTGTCGTCTCATCCGAGCACATTCACAAGGCAGCTGGTGTGCGCACATACAGTCATATACGAAAAACATAAATGAACATCTACGAGTTTGCCCCGTCTTATTCGAAATATGATATGAGTTTCACACTGTATATAACATGTGACGAGAGCTGTTCTTATTTTCGACCACCGCCAAAATCACATCTCAACATCTCTGAACCTCTCCCATCAGAGGCTATTCTCACTGGGTATGAAAGACCGCATTGGTTGCTATGTAGACGTTCCGGAAAATTCACTCAATGCAAGTGCGGGTGGGCGGTTCACTGACTTCCAGTAGTGAGACAACAAGAATGGGTCTGTATACATAAATTTAAACGTCGCCTTAAATATACTTCGAAGCAGCATATGTTTAATAAATACCACGACGGATCCTCGACCAAATTTCTCCTCCCTGCAGAATGCTCGGCAATCATTTCCCTACACAGTACCGCTAGTTGATATATGTACTTGCTCCTGGAAGACAATCGAATTCATGCTAGCGTCTGCGTCGGAACCGGCAACGAGCTTTACGTGATATTCTCGAACGCTAAGGATGAGGCGTGGTCCCAACACAAACATCTGCACGACCGATAAAACATCAAGAATACCATCGAGTATTATAGTTCCAGTGGTATTTAAATACTACAGAAATGATGAGCGGTTGGTATAAGCAAATGTCAGCGAGGGGCCAGCACACCAAGAACGCTGGAGAGAGACTAATAAGCTGAAAGCAAGAGACACCAGCAAAGCTAGCACGAGCGGAATTTGAGCAGGAAAAGATAACCACGTTCTCAATTGCAAGCTCACCTCGCAAAATAAAGCACGTGAGATTGTATCAGCACTCTGAAACAGTCCCCGATAGTCGATCCTGTCGATGGGCCGAGGCGTCGCAGCTCACGGAAGTGTTTCACAGCAATCCAGACCGAAAGACACAGTGCAAGGATCTCCCAAACAGTGCCGAGCATCCAAGTTATTGAAAACAGAAGCAGGGTATCCCCCTCATAGGCATAACCACACATATACATGCCAGAGAGTATCTGCTCCTCTGGTGTTTGTCCAATGAGCCGTGTTCTGCAAGTTAGCAAGCAAACTTACCTGCTACAACATACTTGAATCCTATTACCGTGAGTACCACACAGGTGATGTTAACACCCAGGAAGATAATAACAAGGAAGATGAGCATGGTTCTGGGTCTTTGATACATGGCATGTAAACGAGCAATCATGATGACTTGCAGAATCATTCAGTCAAGTCAATATCACTGATATTTTGCAGCTCACCGCCCAGCATGGCACTTGTGACCACAATTATCCAATTTGCTGCATGATTCAGAATATTGCCTGAAACACCTAATCAGTGATCACATCGTACTAGAATCAGACACTCGACTCACACCTGTGTAGTCATTATGTTGAGCCAAGGCAAACAGTCAGGATTTCACTCACCCCTAGATAATATGTGTATTAATTGGATAGGAGGGAGATGGTTGCGGAATACTCACTGCATCTGTCAGCGAGACAAATCTCATATATGCTGTGTGCTGCCGGTCAGAAGAATCCAACACAGTGCATATGAGACATACGCAGAAGATTGGCACTGATCGTCAGAGATGAGCCATTAGTACAACACCAATTTTTGGCCTCTATACATACATAGAAAATGGTATTCCAATAAAGCGTATCTAGAACATTTTGGAGTCAGCACAACAGTCAACCACGCTATAGCATAACATGAGGTACGAACAATCAAATACAACACGGTCATGAGAGACCAGCGTTGCCTCTGTCGCCAATTCATCGTATTCTCCTGTTTTTATGAGGAGGCTCCGTCACTCACCCAGATCAGTTCGATCTACAACGCCATTCTTAGCAAGTTGGCTGCTCTGGAGATGAGGTCAACTTACCTCTTGCCCAAGTGTTAATACTGGAGATATCATAAGAATGGCAGCGGATTCAGAACAACGTCCTGCTCACCCCAGTCATATACGACCACGACGCCGGCGGCAACTGCAAGATGCAAGTCAAGGTTAGATCGAGATATCATCAGACTGACGACGAACCTATCCAATAGCTAAACAAAAGGTTCCAATTGATTATTGGCCACCAACTAGGATCATTGGAGATGACGGTCATATTCGAGGGATGGTGTGAGCGAGTGGGAGATGTTGGGAGTGTGTAACATTCTAGCGTCCGTGCTAGATATACCACCGTTCAGCGCTTGTATCGCCAAAATCGGCATGACGGAGATGAAAGGAAAGTGTAACGTTCTAGCGTCTGTGCTAGATATACCACCGTTCAGCGCTTGTATCGCCAAAATCGGCATGATGGAGATGAAGGGAATGTGTAACGTTCTAGCGTCCGTGCTAGATATACTACCGTTCAGCGCTTGTATCGCCAAAATCGGCATGACGGAGATGAAGGGAAAGTGTAACGTTCTAGCGTCCGTGCTAGATATACCGCCGTTCAGCGCTTGTATCAGCATGCTTGATAAGCCTAAGGCATGACAGTTTCTCCGATGACTCCTGTGGAACAAGGACCATTCGGCGGCATAACACAAGATAAGTCAGACAAGACACCGTGATACAGGGTGAGTCAAATATCACTCACTTGATCCGTCGCCCCGCACGCTTGAATCGTTAGGCCATGCCATCATATCAAAACGATGCACAAAAATTCCAATACAAAGCGTGCATTTTGCAAAGTAAATGTCACGGTTGGTACAGTCCAGGACCGGTGATGTCCCAGTGCAATCGGCTTGTTTGCCTTGCTCTCGTGAGTTGTGACTTCGATATATATCATGATCATCAACCACTATTGATCGTCTAGGAACAAGACATCAAGAATGGTGTCGGACTCAAGTTTGGGGACACCGAGCATGCGACGGGTAATGCCGCGATTCTTCATAAAGCACTTGGTGCCTCCCATCCAACCTATTAGCGGCGGTGATGCACGCATGACAAGCGACCTTTATCCGGTAGCTGTCAAACGCGCCCTCGTTCCTCTCCCACCAATCCTCCATCCTCTTCTCTCGTTCAAGGTTCGTGATCGCAAGAACAATAGGAACCTTCTTATCCCCGAGGAAGTCGTGAAAGAGCCTGTAATTGTTCTGCAGCGTAGCAGTCACTCTGCCAGCGTGAACGCAGAATAAAAGTAGATCGATCCCGCCTTGTTTATCCAGTCGTTTGATGAGCCGGTACGCGCCGTCGACAAATTCGAGGTATTCTTTCATTCCTGGTTCGGGTGCCTCGAGTCCGACGGTGTCGAAGACTGTGTAAGATGTGTCGCCAAAGTCGATGTTGTATTCTTGCCAGTGCATCGTGCAGCGTTGCGTGTCGGGAGATGTGCACGCTACGTCCTTTCCCGCTATGAGGTTGATGAGCGAGCTTTTTGCTTGCTCCTGTGTCCCCAAAGAGCACGATGCTTTGATGCTTGGGCCTCCTTATCAAATTAGACGATTATAGTACGACGGGCATCTGAAGACTGTACCTTGCACCCGGTTTAGGAAGAACAGAGCCTTTTGTGTTTCTGACGCGTGTCCTCGGGGCGTGAGGACGCCTCGGAAGTCTTGTCTTTTAAGCTGACGGTTTCTGGGCATTACAGCATACAGCGTCGCGTGTCAGGTGCAGTGGGTGCTACCTCATCTCTTGACATGATGTTAACAAGTGAACTTTTGCTTCCTCTATTCATATGCTTGATCCTACAGATGAAATTAGACAACTATGGTACGAAGAGCATGCAGATTGTGCGCACCTTGAAATATCGTACCCTCTGATCCTCAGATGTGGATCCTCAAGGCGCAAGAACGCCTTTGAAATCTTGTCATCCAAGTTAACAGAATCGTGGGTTACGATCCGTGATCTTGTTAAAAAATATACTGGAGGCGGGCGGGAGCGGGTTTGGTTGGGAGGGGATAATCTGTTTGCTTCGTTGATGTTTTAGCTGAAGGGGACGCTTGGGGGGAGGTTGCGTCTGAGAAGGAAGGAAGTTGTTGGGCATCTTACTAGGCGTTGCGGTGTTTCGAGAGAAGGGGCGAAACTGGTGCTGATAGGATTATGCGGGGCGAAGCTGCTTGACGCCATGTGGTAACTTTAGGCTCATCGGATCGTCCTTGTTTTTGGCATTAATATGGCATGCGCATGTATTGATACAGTACGAAGCGTTCAGAAAGAACATCCCTTGGCATGTGACATGCGAATTCGTTCACGCATGGCATATGCAAAATGATGTTCTCTCTGGTAATACGGTGAATGGTCACTTGTACCCGGTTCAGCTCCGGACTAGTAGGCGCGTGGGCCGTGGCTCGAGCTTATTAAGTATCAGAAAACCAATACAGCGAACGTAGACGCGATGGTGATGAGATGCACGTTCTGCAATGAATTAAAAAAGGCAGCGATAGTAGTGAAATGAAGTCGAGCACTTGGATATGAACTTTGTACTTGTCACTGGTACGAGAAGTTCGAAGGATCGAAGAGACGCTCGTGTTGCACATGATGCCTGCAGTGGATGGAGACAGCCGCTGGAACGATCATCCATGTCTTCAGATAACAATGGCTGTATGTCGAGGGGCATGTGACACGTTCGATGGCGAGTCACGAGGTCATCTTGAAGATGACAATAAACCTCGTTCTGGTTTTATAGTGTGACTCGGAGCAGGTGTCGCTGTACAGTTGGAAAGTCATCTGGCTCGGTGGAGGTTTCTTGTGATGGATACGAAGAGGACGACCGGTCAAATTGAGGGAGCGCGCCGTTTAATCATGTGCGATGATAGACAGGGTATTCCGATGATGGATGGTTATTGGGTGAGTGAGCGTTTGAGCAGAAGTTGAACTTGAAATTTGTAATTACGTTTACGTTACGAGGTCACTAGCTGCTGAGAAGGTTTCGCGATTCACAAATGGAACACTCGCCGACGATTTGGATATGATCGCATCCACATGTGCAATTACTGACTTATGATTCCGAAATTTCGTTCGACCACCGCACAGCTTCGACCTTCAAGAACCCTCACATCTCAGTGAGCCTTCATTTGAAAACTGGTCGCACTCACATCACCTGCAGTGATAGTCAATCACAAAAGCAGGTCCATGAGAGTTCGGATGCACATGCCATGGCACTTCTGATAACAGCCTCATGTCTGAGGTGTCTATAATATGACACGAGGAAGATTGATATTGTAATGAAATCAGGATTAGGAAAAACCCTTCATTAGGGGCCTTAGGATTTTGCCGCATCGTACCGCACCCTGCCGCATCACTGCCGCACCCTACTTGATGGTGTCTTATATCCCTGCCTGTGTCGTCTATACAGGCCGTGAGTATGATTATTGATTTAAAAACACTATAGTGCGTGTCTTTGAATTAGAATTACAGTGATAAGACAATTTTAGTTATACTTGAAAGCTTGATGGATGCGGCAGTGATGCGGTAGTGGTGCGGCAGTGGTGCGGCAGTGATGCGGCAGTGGCTGTGTACTACCGCACCACGGCACCCAACCACCACACCCATCTTATGCAGTACGCTTGCAGCACCGTTGCGGGCAGCCACGCGAAACTTGGTGAAACCACTGCCAACGAGAAAACCCTTCACTCAAGTTCAACACCTCAATGCCTCCACCAAGATGTGTCTTTGTTGGTGACATGCCTGGACGACTTCGTTGCAGCACACCCAACCATGATTCTGTGTACAAGTTCTGTCATTGCAACAGCTGAAGAAACTTAAAGGTCAGAGCATCTAACTTGTATGTGATCCCTGTATGACGCACAGTCAGGCGTATCACAGTAAAATACCTGCTTTTCGTCAAGTCACCTGCTCGCCATCCCTCTGGCAAGGCCAGTGCTCGCAATTGTTTCACCGACTCGGAATGGCGACTTCGCTCTCTTTCTGTAGATCTCCTTGTACCCGACTGCAACACCTGCAGTAGAACTGGTATTCTTGAGATAGAGGTGGCGGCGGCAGAGGTTGCAAAGTAGAAGGTACGTCGTCATCACTATCAGATATATGCAGCTGTACCCTCTTTAATTTCGGTGGTCTCAGTTGTGAAATTGATGGGGGAGGCAATGAACTTTCTGTAACAGGCTATACGACCAACACAGTGCTTGCTACTAGTTTTCTCTGACAGGTTGGTGCCACAACATACCCAACTCGTTCTCTGGATTCAGGCTCTCAAAAGGCATGACCGTAAGGCGAATAATTGATGAGTTTGACAAATAATCCTGCGAGGTCAATTATATTATGCAGTCAACAGTATACGTAATTATTGAAACTTGTATGAGTGCAATGTCTCTTGTGCGGCAGTGATGCGTTAGTGGTGCGGCAAGTTGCGGCAGGGTGCGGCAAAATACCTGAGCCCCTTCATTAGCAGTTGATGGCAATGCTGCCTAGCGTTAGACATCCACGAACCCTGCAGAGCCTTCTAGCAAGCCCGCACCGTGCTCGAGACCACCAACATCCAGTAAAATGTCTCAACTCATTCCAAGTACTACACCCATTCAAGAATTCAAAGGTCATAATGGATCTGTATCCAGTGTTGCAGTTCTTCCCGACAAACAAAGAATAGTGACAGGGTCGCAAGACAAGTTTCTTTGTCTGTGGGACCTGAAGGAAGGTGTTATGTTGAAGAAAATGGAGCTGCATAGCGGCTTAGTATGGGCATTGGTAATATCGCGACATGGGAAATTGATAGCAAGTGGTGGTGAGAACGGAGAGCTGGTCGCTTGGGATGGAGACACCGGCAAACCTCTCACACAAGTCAGCAAAGTCCACACCAATTGGATTCTATCACTGGACTTTTCCCCAGATGATACGGTGCTGGCCACTGGTTCATTAGACCATACAGCAAGGCTCTGGGATACAAAAACGTGGCAGGTCCAAGGGAATTTGATCCAATGTGGAGCTGTGGTCCGCTGCATTCGGTATTCACCATCCAGTGAACATCTTGCCATCGCGACAGACAACAATGTCCAGATATGGCTGCCAGCCACAAGAGAATGCGTTGCAAAGTTTCAGGCAGCGACGGGCGGAATCAACTTCTCACTTGCATGGACACCTGATGGCACACGTATTCTCTCATCAGGCCAAGGGAATGATTGTACCATACGGGAGTGGGATTCATCGACCTGGCTACAGGTCGGCGAACCCTGGCAGGGTCATTCCCTCGCTATCAGAGCCATTGCCTTGAACTCTAATGGCACACTCGTTGCCTCTGCATCTGAGGACAAATATGTCCACCTCTGGCGACTCTCCGACAGACAAACCATCGCCATATTCAAACACTCTGATGAGGTGCACTGTGTCACATTCTCCACAGATGGCAGGCACATTCTCAGTGGAGGTGCGGATAACAAGCTCTCAAAGTGGCAGGTACCAGAGGATGCTTTGCCGCAGGATGGACCCAAGGAACAAGCGAAACAGCAGGTACACTCATTTTTATTTTACTGTCTAGTCATCATCTAATTTCACGTCTATTTGTTTTAAGGCATGTATCCACCTTGGCTCTCTGACTAGTAATAGCGCGTTAATGTGAATATGCTTCAGCAGATCCTCGATATAAATGTTGCAGTCCGTAATGTATGCATAACTGGGGACCTGCCTACTGCCGAAGAACTGTTGACCAAAGAGATTGACGCTGATGCCGATAATTACAACTCATATGCCAACCGCTCGATCATCATGGCGCGACAACTCGATTGGGATCATGCGCTCAATGATGCAATCAAGGTAGGATACACTAACCCATCATACCTTCTGATGCAGGCTAACTTGGGTTGTGTCACAGTCCGTCAGCATTGAGTCTTCCTTCATAGGTCATGTCTCCAAGGGCCTTGCCCTCTGCGGGAAACAGCAGGTCTGGGACGCGACGAAAGCATTTGACCTTGCGTTCACGTTCACCAACGCCGATTTGAAAACGATTCATTTTCTCTTCTTGATCAGGGCAAGTGTTTTGTTTCATTCTCACACAATGCTTCATTGCGGTTTTTCCAGGCCATCGCGTTGTTCAGCGTAAATCAAGATGAAGAAGCGTTGCTTCCTGTCCAAGAGCTAGCTGCCCGTCCCAATGCCGATCCTCTCGCCTGTCATATTGTAGAAGTGAGTATCATGTATGTAATCAGGCCTGGATTCGTGTGCTCATCGCATTTTCTGCGCTTCGCACATCAGGCATATTTGCGACTTCAACTAGGAAAGATTGCCATGGGTGGCGCCCTTTACAGAAAAGCCGCCGTCCATTTCACTGCCGCCGTCAATACTAGCGCTTCCTTTGCTAAGTTGGACATTCATTCTATGTATGAAGACTTTGTCGTGGTACGTTGATATGATGCGACGCCGTGACCGACAATCTATCCATGCTTAACTCTGTGCTCATGCAGCTTTTCGGCTGGGACCTCAAGTCCTTGTGGCAGACTGTAAACCAGCAACGCTGTCATGCGCTTCTCCTGGACGATCAAGCTGGCACAGCTTTCGAAGCATACCGATACATGATGGACATGAGTGATGAATCTACGAAGGCCACCTTCCTTGATTGGATCCCTAGCAAGTCGTCAGAACACTACTTGTGCTAAGATGCTCATTTGAATTCCCTTTAGCTCTCAATGGGAGGCATAGAGCACTCCATCCCGCCCACGAAGATGGGGACCGCCGTTGATTCATCCATAGTTCGTTGTATCATCCAAAGTCCAATTTGCCCAGTCTGGCTTTGGGGGAATGGCGACATAGATCAGTATCTGTTGTATTGTACTAGCCAGTCAAATTGAGTTCTACCGATGCGCGCCGGTGTATCTAACAAACTTCGGGTCCCCCGCAGGCTCTCGGGCCCACTCTCATATGGTCATCTGTGACTCCCATTAGCAGAAGGAACAACCTCCACTTTCTTTACTCAATGGGCCCTGAACAGCGCAGGAATTGGTCAAGTATGAACAGTGAGACTGAATTCAACTCTGGCCAGTGAAATATCGATGAAGCATAATCACCATTGTATCTGGCATTGCGAATCTATTGATGGGATAAGATCATCGTAACCAAGGCCTAAAACGTATTCGTGTTACTCAAATGAGGGTAGTAAATTCATTCTTCTCGACAATGCGACCAGCGTTGTCCGTGTGCCATGCGGCTCAAATCAAGCTCAGTACTTCCCCTGGGTATCACCAATGCAGTCCCAGGAGTATATAGTATCGGTTGGGAAGCGCGAGGTACCCAAAATAAGAGCCGACGACCGGGTCCCATCATCCATCCGTCAACTCCCAGCAAAAAGGAGGTTGTTCTGCGATCTTCATCCGAGGTGCCTTCGAATAGCTCAACAGTATTATGTAGCGCGTGGTTCAAATTAGATGAGAAGCAAATGCGGTGCCTGTTTGGTGTGTCGGTTAACGCGATGGTATTGTCCTCTGTGGGATGGGCGGTGGGACTTCTGTCCAAGGAGAACATTGGACAATCCCCCTCAGCACACTCCTGCTCGTGCAATGGCTGCCAGATTGCTGCATACCAGAGCCTGACAGTGTCATCTGCCAAACCAGACACAATGCGACTCCCATCTGATGAGAATGATACCGAGTTAACCCAAGCAGAGTGCCCCTGCAAAGATTCCCCAGATGACTGCCCTGTAGCTATGTTCCACAGCCGAACAGTCTTGTCGTATGAACCAGACAGGATGCGAGTTCCATCAGGAGAAAAAGCGACTGATGAAACCAAACCAGTGTGTCCCCGCAAGGGGTCTCCGACTGGGTGCCCCGTCGCTGTATTCCACAGCCGAATAGTCTTATCGCCCAAACCAGATGCGGTGCGAGTTCCACCCGGCGAGAATGAGACAGAGTTAACCCATGCAGTGTGGCCCCGCAAGGGCTCTCCGCACGGTTGTCCCGTTGCTTCATACCAAATCTGAATAGTGTTATCCGACGAACCAGACACAATGCGAGTTCCATCCGGCGAGAATGATACCGAGTTAACTCGAGCAGTGTGCCCCGTCAAGGGCTCACCAACTGGCTGCCTTTTTGCTACATCCCACAGCCTGACAGTGGCATCACAGGAACCAGTGGCGATGCGAGTCCCATCTGGCGCAAAAGAGACTGAGGTTACCGAATGAGTGTGCCTACGAAAGGGCTCACCGAGTGGCTGCCCCGTAAGTGCATCCCACAGCCGAACAGTCTTGTCGTACGAGCCAGATGCGATGTGATGCCCGTCCGGCGAGAACGAGACTGAGCTAACCGCACCAGTATGTCCCCGCAGGGGCTCACCGAGTGGTTGCCCGGTGGCTGCATCCCAAAGCCAGACATTTTTATCCGACAAACCAGTCACGATGCGAGTCCGATCCGCCGAGAAGGAGACTACCAGCACCCCAGTCACACGCCCACCAAGTGCGCTCTGAGCAACCATCAAGTCCAAACCACGTTCATGCGCCACACGACGAGTATTCGAAAACATTGCAGCGAACTTTCTAGATATTGCTGAATTGGTAGGCGAGAAAGGCAACGCTGACACATATAGATGCGGCATGCTGTGCAAAATGATGCTGCCGAAGGTTTGAAGGAATATCTGAAGGTCCATTGCAGTGGACGAGACTTCTTCATATCCAGAGTGGCACTGTGGTTGCGTGTGAGCGTGTTACCACTGCGGTCATGACTTGCTCACCTGCAGCCACTTGATTATGAGCGCAAGGGGCGGTAGTGCCACTGCCAAGTGCGTTAAGAAGGCCGAGTACTTCAATCCAAAAAACCAGTCGCTCGTGGTCGAAAAATGATTTGATTACCTGAGCGAGCTCGGTATCGGGTTGGGTTTTGCCTACGTGCGCAGCCCAGAATCGACTGGCATAGGCTAGATGTGGGGGGGATACACTTTTCGACTCGTTCTGGCAACTGGGGGTCTTCGCGATTAGGGAGGTACGAAGACTTCAAATCACAATATTCTCGTCCGCCTGTCGCGATTCCAACCTATTGATAGTATCACCCAACCCCTTGCGGAGAAATCCGAGCTCACACCTTGAGGCATCTGGCAGCATGTGCATGTATGTAGTCGTGCCCTTGGCAAGATCTCCAAGAATCTCCGTACCATCGTCCAGAACATCAGAAGCGTAACGGTTGCGGTACTGATCATAAGGGCAACCAGCAACATGCCATGCCATCCTCGTCAGATCCCACCACTGTTTATTCGTGATCTTGTCAAGCTCGGCATCAGCCTGCTGTAGGTGAAGAGATCGAATGCGGAGGAAGATTCCGGCGAGGTAAAAGAGGCAAGGAGGAGGGTGATCATGAAATTCAGGAATGATCCTGATGCACCTCGCGATGTGATTATCTTCAAGTAAGCGAGGTAGCCAATTGGAACGCTTTGCAAGCGCGAAGATGAGACTGAGATAGTCAAAATCATGGTCGGCTTCGAAGCGATTTGGTTGGGCTACTGTGAGGAGAGCTGGGGAGAGCACGGATAAGACGTTGTTCTGGACGTCAACGCTGGCAGTGGCAACCATGGCCAAGTCTTGTCGTGCGCTACAGGCTATGCGTAAGGCTGCACGTCTGGAGCTAGGGCGTTTATCTGCATGCATGAACCCAACAAGGCCACTGCAGTAAGATGTATACTTCACAGTATCGTTCAGTTTTGGTGTCTGTAACACGAGGAGGACCAAGCGTTGGATGTCGGGGCAACGGGGAGCCGGCTAGAGAGCTGTCGTCGGGCCATGTTTTGTAGTTGAGCAGGCGGATGGCAGTGTGTCCGCTCGGGATGGCAGAGCGGATAGCAGTCAGGACAGCCTGAGAGAAGGATGGATCACAGGGCGAGTTGTTGTCTGTGTCGTTGAGAGCCTGGCACGCGACGCGGATAGTGCTATGGCGCAATATGGGCGACTGGTGGATGCTATTCAACAACGGAGCGATACGGGGTTGAAGGCTAAGGAACGATGAATTCTTCAGGACAGCCAGCAGGAATAAAGCATATCCTGCTACATCAAAATCCTTGGTGGCAAGGAACTTCTCTGCACAAGCCATAAGCCAATCAACTTCCAGATCGAGTTCCGATTTGAACTTGCCAAACCAAGTTGACGTATGTATCTGCATGTTGTTCAGGACTGGCAAATCCATTCATGCAGGAGGCCACGGCGATACGCAGAGCAGTCTGCATGTCGCGAATGAGATCTGCATCATGCGATGCCTCAGGCATCTGGCGGTGTAAAACTTTACACTGTTCCAGCGCCTGAGGAAGATACAGTTTGCGCCACGATTTCCAGAGATCCATCTCCTAAGCGAGCGTGATTGTTTGAAGGCGGTCCTTCTGCGCGGGATGATGGTGTGGGAGGTCAAGCAATGCCCTCCCATATGCTTGTGCGCTGTCTTTGTCTGTTGCAGAGCCGGCGAAACATGTCTTGAACATGTTTAAGACTTTTTCGACCAGCTGCGTCGAGAGGACATTGTGCGATGGTGTTATCATTAGATCGAGTACTGACCTGAGGACGTCGGGGTTGGTCGAAGTGTCTAAGATCCATGTCATGGCAGACACAGTAAGATGCACATCATCTTCCAGACACCGACGAGCGTCCCTCATACGTTGAATGAACAAGGATATGGATGTCTGGAATGAACTGTCAGGGGATGCAGATGATACGACAATGACGTAGCAAAGGAAGAGGGCACCGCAACCAGCCATCACGACGATGAGGATAGACACAGTCCGTTGTTGCGTCCACATCGCGCCTGCAATGGACAGCGCAAACAGAAAGAGAGAGATTTGGAGAAGAACCGTGAACGACTGCAATGCGTCTTCAAATCCCTTGTCCATCAGCTCCCGAAATTTGCGATGCCTCTGCTTGCATTGGTTTCCGAGCGATCCGCGATCATAACGGTTGGTCTTGTAGTGGCCTAGCCATTGCTTGGCCAGGACGGCGCCGAAGGCAGCGATAAGACTGAGTGCGAGACTCGCGTATGCAATCACCTGAGGCCAGACAGCGGTAGGGGTAGGTGAAATAAATGTTGCCTGAGCTGCGGTCGAACTGTTTGCGGTGATTTGGATGAGTTGTCGCAAAAGGGCATTGGTAGTATCGCCAGGATTCGGCTGCATTGCGATGATGAATGCGGTATTGACGGCAGAGAACAGACCAGCCTGAATAACCGTTACTCATGTTGGATAGGACATTGCAACAAAAAAATTGACAAACAAAGATGAGCAATATGTCCATACTACTATTACACCTCTCTAACATGTTGTCATCATATTCGCCAGAAAACTTTTTGTATGCTGCCCAAAATCTTGAAAGCGTGTCCTTTCCACTTTCCTCGGCGATGGTGGAGGTCTGGAGGAGCTCTACAATTTGCTTGAGATGCTCTAGTATACTTGAACGATCGTCGTCAATTCCTGCTATGAGTGTATCATTGCTGCAATGAGGACTCACAGGGATTGGTCCTTGCTTTTGGTGTTTGCCTTGCTATTTTGCATTGGGGGCGTGATCACTGGAGCAGGTGCCAGTGGCGAAACGGACATGGGGGAAGGATAGACTCAACAAGCGCGCAAGAGAGCGCGGGAAGTACTCGGGCGCGTCGCATGGCCTAGTAAGTGCCATGGTCATCATACCCATAAAATCTACGAACATTCATTGTTCACTCGATGCACCAAACCAACGCTCAACAAAATGAAACAACACTAGTGAGCATTATATCCATGACAGACGATTTAAAAACCAACAAGAGCCTTACATAAAAATTGCATAAAAACAAGTGGTCCCATAACCCTAACTCTGCGAAATAGCCTTGATCATCTCGGAACCAATAGCGCTTGCTTCCTCAAACCTGCTCTCAAAGAACGACGCGGTCTCCAAGAAGCGCCGCTTATACAACTCCAAGCTCCCAAACGACACACACTGGCTCCACCCACGGGCAGCGATAACGAATTCAAGATCGTCTGAGCGGTGGGTGACGTCGTACACCGCTGAACGAATAGCAGAGTCGAGGCGTTTCGGGGAACGAAAGAGGTACTCTGCGACACCAATCCACATCCTGAATATGGGAGTTGCTGCGAGGTCAAGGTGGTCAAAGGGCTGGATGCGGAGGTGGGCCCAGCAGTCGACCATGGCGAGGAGTGCGAGGTGGGAGTTGGATGGAGGGGCGGAGGAACCTGTTGGACTGCCATTGTTGAGCTTTGGATGACCGCCGATGGTGAACTGATCGAGGACGTCTTCAGTGAGGAATATGGGTGCGCGGTGTGCATTGACTGTGCCGAATACTTGTTCGCGTGCGTCGTAGATGCGGGTGCGGAGGGCTTGTTCGTCGCCTGCGAGCATGAGCTTGAAGAGGGCGGATGCAGAAGAAGCATACTGGTCGATCTGTATGCGGGCGGAGGGGTTGAGAATGGCGAGGCCGGCATAAACGTGCCACTTGTTCGCGTAAATGCGGAGCATAATGTTTACTTTGACTGTTTCAATTCCGCCGACGTATTGGCCCTGTTCCCAGGGATACGCGCGCTGGCTTGCCCAGGCTGTGCCCATGCTGTGGGATGAGTCAGAGGTGGAGTGATAGAAGACTTAGGTTCGTACGTGAGGAAGGCAGCGTGTGTGACCGCTTGGACATTGGCGGTAACGAGGTCGTGGTCTTCGTATGTCAAATAAACGAAGCGTGAGCCGAAGCAGCGGAAGAGGCTTTCGACTACGTGAAGAGAGGAATCTGGAGCACGGTGTTGTATGAGAACCTGTCAAAGATAAGACATTTGCCGATAAGATTTTTGGAATGGCAATCACCAGGGGCTGTCCCTCTGGGGAAACTGTGGGACCGTGGAGAGAGTGGAGGGAGACGATGTGGACGTCCGGAGGAAGATACTTTTCAAAAGCGTGTTTCTCGGGTGCTTTGACTGACGTTTGACCAGACACGATTGCACCGACTTTGGTTGCTATGTGCAAGTTCCCAGGTTAGGAGGGTTGAAATGAAGCTATGGGAAGACGTACAAGGGCCATACTGTGCGACCACACGGTCGATGTACTCGGCCTCCACGGAATACATTATGAAGTCTGAAATTCTAGAAACCGCGTGACCATCTGGATGGACGGTGATGCCAGGAACATCTGCATATTGGAGTTTCAAGGAGTCAAATTTGTCGGGAAGGTCACAGACGCTGATTCTAAAGGCCAAATATATAGTAAGTGAGATGAAGAGATGTTGATAAGCGAATAACGGTACTTTTTCCAGCCTGCTTTGGAGAGCTGCATTGCGTACATAGCGCCCATTGCACCCATTCCGATCAAGCCGATTGTGGGATGTTCCTCTGGGGGGTCATTGGGGGAGATATTTGTGCGAACCATGGTGAGGGAGTGTGAATGGGAGGACGAAAAGTTGATTGGGGATTAAGAAGAGGCTACGTGGATACGAGGGGCTATGGTAGGCTAGGACCCAAATATGCTAGCTCTGCGCTGTAAGTGCTAGCGTGGGAGAGCGTGAGCAACGGTGATACCATCTTGTGGATGGAAGATTAGATGAGGCTTATGTGCTTAAGCGATGTAAGGTGCTTTCATCGCCGTCCTCGTCGTCGACGAAGACATGTTTCATACTGAAACCCACGTTTTAACAATAGGACCCCATTTATAGCATGCTTGGTTGACTCGTCGACGACTGGACTTCCCACATTCTTTCATCGTGTAAACACTCTTTTTTGCTTTCATAGGCCGAACTAGACCGTCTGCCCCATAACGGATCGCCCTCCCGTAATCTGCTCTGTTGTACAACTATTTGCTTCAGGCGCCTACTTCCTCGACCTTTTCTCTTCCACTCTTCCACAACCGGCGCGTATCATGTGAGTGTCCGTTCTGCCTCTTGTAACTTTCTTATATCTCCTGTCTACTATTAGGTCAATCACAGTCGCATGATAACAATGCACCCTACCCCACGCAAACGCGCCGCTTCCTATGTCAATCCCTCATTCATGCAATACTCCCCCGAACAAACTACCAGGTCGGGCTCACGACGCCCTTATGATACCCCGGATCGCATTCATCCATCCCCTCGCAATGTCAGTGCCCAGTCCAGTCCCGTCACCTCCCCGTCCTCCGCACATGGCAGCAGCAGTCGCTTTGCTGATTCACAATCATCGTTCACATCCGAATCAGCCAGCGCTGATCCCTGGGGCTCCCGCTCACTATTCGATGACAATCGGGTGCCTGCAACGTCACGCCCACCATATTTCGGTACCCCTCCATCCCCGGCATTAAGCGGTCGCTCTAGATCTATCACTGAATCAGATCTTCTCCCTATCCGCCATCTCACTCACAAACGTGCCTCCAAATATCCTTCATCTTCTGCCCGTCCCCGTACCGCCCCCACTTCACCCACTCCCGCTACCCTGGATACCCCTGAATCCCCTGTTGCTATGGGCATCAAGTTCTTCCTTAGCAAGCCTGCACTCCCGTCCCCCACTCGCCAATCACTGCAGTCAGATTCGGGGGCCTCGTCGCGTTCACGACTTGCAACACCTCGTAAGTCAAGACCCCATCCCCCAGAACTCGACGTCTCGGCATTCCCATTTTCACCCGGGTACTCCCATCCAGATCATGCTACGAGGGCGAGCAATTTGCCCTCGTCCAGCGTACCCCTCATAAGCCAAGACAGCCTTTCTTTGTCTACCAATTCCATGCCTACACCGGGGAAGGAACAAAGGCAGCGAAATGTCCTTCGTAGGAAGCCGTCTGCAAAGGTCAAAGAACGAATTCAACGGGACATGGAATTAAGACAAAAGGCAGCAACTGTCGACAGATCATCAGTGCATCCCACGGAAGAACGCTCTGAAGGTGACCCTCTTTCGCCTTCTCCAATTCCATATTATACCGTCTACGGAACCCAATCGGAGCACAGAATTACTGCGGGAGGGCCAGATGATAACAGCTGCTGGTCCTTGCACGCCCATGTCCTTGCCGAGCAGCGCGCCCAAACACTCCACTCCGACCCGAGCAGAACCCTTCCGAGGAAGGGAAGCCTCTCGAGAAGAGTGTCGAGTAAATGGAAGAAAGCAACGGGAGCCAAGCCTGACGACTCTCCCTTGCGTGACCCTTCCAATAGCCGATCAAGCTTACAAGAGCGCCGTTCTTCTTGCCGTCTCAAAGACCGCGGACAGTTCACAGATGCAGGGGAGTTTGGTAAGGGCCACATCCGCTCAGCGACCGACCCGCAGAGCAAGTCGGAGGGTTCTAAGATTTGGAAGCTCATGAAACGGATCAGCACCGGCGGGCTTCGCGAGCGCTTCCACGCTGATACAACCGCACCGCCTGTCCCTCCCATTCCAAAAGAGTTACTCACCACACCCCCTACGACACAAAAACACTCGCAGGCTACGTCACGAAAATCTTACAGCACATCTATGCCAAGGAATATTGCTGGCTCAGGCCCAAGGCCGAGCATGGCAACATCCTCCTCATCCCCTAATTCATCCGAAATGGCTTCGGCAAGTTTCTTTCATATGTCACATTCTAGTGGATCGTCGCTATCCTCATATGGAGAGGAGACTGTGCCAGGTGTTCCCAGTATGGGGGATCGTCATATAGTCCCCCCACAAGAGCTCCACCATATTTTGGGTCATCACCAAAAAGATCAGGGCTCGATGTCGCGTTCTGGCAGGTGCAGCTATTCTAGCGGCCAAAGCCATTCCGGGCGAGCTACGCCGACTGCAGAAGGCAAAGCTGACGATCAGCACCAGAACACCTCGCCACGTACTCAAACATCCCCGATCACGCACCCCATTCATTCATTAACGTCTCTCCGAACACACAGGCGTGGCGAGAAGCCGCCTACAGCCGCACACACTCATTTACTTCCCGATGGAAATACCTCTCTTTCTCCACCGCCACGATCTGTTCGCGGTGCGAGCACGCTTTCGTCGGAGGGCGAACATTCGCACTCGCCTTCCCACTCCACGACTGATGAAGAACCAAACTCACGAATATCTCTCCGCGCGCCCAGTGCCCTCAGCGAGGCATCTACCGCCAAGATACGCACATGGTCGAGGTCATCGACTTGCACTTCCAAAGACGCATCGCCGCATCTCCGGTCTGCCGTTAATTACCGCGAACTCGACGCTCCCCGTCGCCCGCCTCTCACTGAGCGAGAGAAGGCTGAGATCTGGGACGACCTCCTCGAGCGCAGTGCGCAAGCGGGGGGGACGCTCCATCTCGATGGGAGCGGCGAGCTGGAGTCGGATAATCTAAGCTTTTCGGGCTGCGCTGAGCTTTCATGAAACAACTGACGTACTTGCACTGATATACCCAACAACATGTGCTATGTTATGGTTCTAAATTAAACGAGCTAATTGTAATTGGTCTTTGGAGGGAGGGAGGTTTTTTTACGTTCATTGTACTCGCGCTAGTTCGTGTATTTGATCAATAACGATGATACTTTTGATTTCACGAGCGCATGATAACGCGTTGTTGACAGCTGTTGACGCGACACGTACGTCAATGTCACATGGCAGTCTAGTTGTCTCTCAAGCAGGCAGCGGGCACCCACTTGTCTTGCACTCTCAACGCCTCCAGCTCATACTAACATCTCCTCCCCACCATGGGTTCAGCGTTGAGCCACCCGTCCGTCGAATGGGCCCTGGCAGCTGGTATCACAGGAGCAGCAGCATACAGCTACCTCACATACACCACTGCGCCCTCCAGCGCACCCAGCACCCCCGCAGTTGAAAAAGGCACGAAAAGCAAGAAGAGGAAACAGACACCGAAAAAAGGCGGCGTGGAGAGGCCGTCTGAGAAGTCTCCAACAACCACTACCAATACCACCACCACCACCACCTCCACCACATCCACCACCGCCACTAGTCCAACCACCGCCACCGCGCATGGCCCAGTGCCTGAACCTACCATCGTTCCATTTCCGCATGTTATTCCCGGTGAATTTGATGCCGTTGTCCCCAGCTCGGACGACCAGCAGGTGAAAAAGAACAAGGCAACGAAGAAGACGAAGACGAAGAAGCAGAAGCAGAAGCAACAAGAGAAGGAGAAAGAGCAAGGACCGGAGGGAGCTCGTGACGTCGCATCCGAGCGACTGACATCTTCCCTAGCCTCGCAGCCAGGCAGTGGTGACGGAGACGGAGATGTCGATGTCCCCGGAACAACCAAAGCCCATCCTAACGAGACGAACTCCCCAAAAGCGGGTTCGGAGCTGCGCACGGCTGAAATAAGGACATGGTCATTTGACACTGATTCCTCGTGGACGCGGATAGACACCCGTCAGGGGGCACGAGGCGGTAAGACCGCTACAGGATCAGACGATCAAATACATGCGATATCAGCGGATATGACGAGCAGTGACGTGGGTCCGTCAACCGGCGACTCTGCATTTGCCGAACACACGGATGAAGACGAATCTCCCAGTCTAGACGCAGGCACCCCAGGAGATAAGCGTCGAACGCTGGCGGAGAGGCTTCTGCCCAAACCAAGGAAGACGGCCGTCGATGAGTAAGTTTTTCTAATTTCAAGTTCATGAGGATCTTTTTGGGGGTGCTGATTGGTCCACTTGGGCGGTTGGTTATTCGTGAAGCATGCTTGAGCGCTCGGATTTTCCTGGTTTGGCGCGTGTGATGCGTGTTCAGCCCCGGGCCGATGAGGCGCCGGCACCAGGATTTTCCTGGAAGGATTACGAGGATGTGGATGTGGATGACAGCGGCGGTGCTTTAAACGATGCGGATGAGGAGGGCGATGGCAAATGGGGCATTGTCAAGGGCAAGGGTCGCGCGAGTAAATTATTCCTACTTTTTGACTTTTGATTATGAAATTGACGAATCGGCCGCAGAAGTATCGCGACCCTCGACCACGCCTTCGCAGCTTGCGCAGCAAGCTCCAGAGGCGCTGACTAAAAAACAGCGACAGAATGCAAAAAGAAATCAAATGTTGAAAGAAGCTAAAGCTGACGCTGACGCTGAGCGGCAGGCAAAACTCGCTGAACGGAGGCGTGCTTTGGAGCGTGAAGAGATCATCAATCAATCACGCCGTGGAGGGGGCAAGCAAACTAGCGGTGGGATGCAAGCCACCGTGGATAGCCGGGGGAAGCTAGTATGGGACTAGGACAACTGTACCCTGAGCCATGATCTGCGCTAGAGACATTTACTGGCATGGTTAGGGTAGACTCGTGGTATTACTAGAATACAAAATCTCGTAATTGTGTCGTGAACGATGCTCAGAAAAAACGAGGCTACTAGTGGGGTATGCGATCGCCAAATTAAAGCGAAAAAGTCATGTCCGGTAGACCGGGAATGGAATCTGCGGAAGGTATTTCTCATACAAGGTTGACGCGTGGTGTGGAGTGTGAGCAGAATGAATACAACTGAATGCCACCAATGATGATCAGAATTAACCTATGAGCCGACGAAATGCCGGAAAGAGTCTATCGCTCTAGAGGACCTTGCCTTCGGTCTCTGTTATCCCCCCCTTCCCGCCCTACGGAAGGATCACCGTATCGTCTTGATGACGATAAATGGTGCGTCCCTGGAGACATTGAGGGGCCTTCCATTGGAACGCCTGCTGGGCTAGACATGGGAGCATGTTCCATCGCTTGAGGATGGCGCATAGAAGATCCACTGGGCCGTTCCGACTTTTTGGAACTGGGCGCAGACGCTCGCCCAGTATTCTGAACGTCTGCGCGTGGAAGTTTTTTGACTGGGTGTCAGTATTGTAAGGAGAAGTGATGGAAGCTAGGGAAAGCGGAGACTGCCTAACGATAGTGGGGGATTTGGCATCCGAGGGATGTCGGAGATGAGAAGGACCCGCGCTCTGGGTGTTTGAGGAGGATGAAATGGAAGGACCGTGACTGATTGCGGACCCCACGATATGAGGTGAGGAAGAGCCGGCGTAAGATTGTGATTTTGCCGGGTCTTGGGTGAAAGAAGATGATGAGGGAACATACAAAGCTTGTGCCGCGGAGGAATGGGCAGAGTGGTAGGAGGTTACGTTGTCTGATGACGACGCCCCTGAAATATCAGCAGGGATTGAATACATGGGCACGTTGGCAGGGCCGGGTTGTGGGGGGAAAATGCGCGCGACCACGGATTCAAGGTGATCAAGTCTTGTCTTGAGTAGGTCGTATTCAGCCTTTGTCCTATTCTTGAGTTCGTCATATTCAGCGCGACTGACGTATTTGTCCCTGGAGATAATATATAAGGGCGGGAGTTACCGAGTAGTCGAGATGGTGCTTACACGGGCTCTAGAGTTCTCCACTGACATTTCGACTGCTCACCGCGCCTAGTACATGGACCACAGGGCTGAGCTCTGTAAATAAAAAAGTCAAAAATGGACAGGGAGATGTCGACATTACAGCGGCCAACCTGTCACATTTAATCTTACGCCGTTTGCATTCTGTAAAGATCGCGTGACGTGGATAAAAAGAGGGTAAAGATTGGGATCGATAACGATGAGTGATATATTTGTAAAATGAAAATAAATAAAACTTACCATTACAACTGAGAGCTTGTCGCCGCCTCTTCTTCTTGGCTGGGCCTTGCTGCTCTATCTCACCTTCTGGTTCTGAATCCATGATTTCTGAACGAGAGTAGAGTTGGGGAGGTTGCTGAATATCAGAAGAGCCAGAAGGGCCTGAATAAGGTATTGGGAGAGGATAAGTGTATGCAGAGGGATCTGTAGGGGGCAAATGTTGAGCCATTCCAGATGGTGGAAGATAGGGGTGGAGTTGACGAATTGAAGGCAAGGATGGTTGCTGGTACGGGGCGATAGGACGGGTCTGTGGGGAAGGCATTAAGCGTGGAGGAGGGGGATGAATTCTTGGTGGGTCTTGTTGCTGCCTAATGTCGTCCATAGGGAAGAGGAGGAATCAGGATCGACAGGGCATTTAATAGGAAGCGGAAAGAAGAGGAGAATGATTTTTACCTGTTGAGTGGCTGTTCTGTTATATAAGGAGGGCTTGCGCCAAAGGATCGGGTGTGGTTTACGTTGAGATCGCTGAGCTTTGAGGTCCGTAACCAACAAGCTCCAACAAACCTTAGCTCAGAGTCCGCTAGTCTCCGCTATCCTCGGCTGTTAACCGGCTTAGTATTACTTTTTTACCTTGGCTTAGTCCCGGGACCTATGCAAACACAGATAGCAAGCGAGCGTTGTTGCTACAGGCACAACCGGTGATTTGCTAATGACAGTGTGGAATTAAGCTTTAGTGCATTTTGATTTCGGGTTCTTCCGTCTCCGTCATGTCCGAATATCCACAACTGTGATAGGTTTACCGGTAGTTCAACCAAACCCGGATCATACAAGCGCGTCTAACAAGAATCTTATCATATCATCCTCGAGGTTGTAGGTGCTGAATACATGAGGCAACAACATCTGCGCCCATACCCATAATATCCGAATCATCAGGCTATAAACAGTGTCTATTCTCATGGTAACTACTCATCCTCATTCCGCCAAAGCCTATCAATTTCGGGGAGAACAGAGCGCCTCCTTCCGTAATCTCCGTCTCAACCATCCCCACAATCGCACACCTAACGCCGCCAGCAGATCACCTTTTCTATTCGCCTTCACATAGCAATCAACCAACCCAGGTAAAACTCCACGTTTTTAACACTGCCCTAGATCCATCCAAGTGCAGTCTCATGTCCCTCGTGTAATCCGCGCAGGAACAGCATGGCCCATCACTTTATCTCCTTCACAACCAGCGCAGCTGATTTGCATCCCCTCTCTCCGATCGGCCCGGATGCATTCAACTACTTGCAATTGCTATACGGTGATAATCCCAGTACGCACGTTCACCTCAGCTCGTTGCCAAGTCTATGAAAGACAAAGTTCATCTTTTCACATCATTCATATGACACCACCCTCAAATGAAAAGGCATTATCACCTAACAGAGCTATCGACGCCACTCCTCGCGTCGTCATTTTGGTCATTAAGACATATCATGTCCATGCGTAAAGAATCGTCCACTTCCTCTCCGGCGATCACACCCTGTGCAACTCACTTCATCACAGTTCAACCACCCCATATCCGCAACACGACCTCAACAATCATCGTCCCTGCAAATATTCTAGTGCGCTATTCAAATAACCGGTCTGCCATCCGAAAAATAGAGTTAAGATTTGTATCGCCGACCCTGCCAGTTAATCGAAGTCTGAGCTGGAATGCCATGTTCGGTTATTGCAAGGTTTCAAAGCGACGTTACTGCCCGACCCTCGGGCTGAGCAATCATCTCAATCCGAGGTACACCTTTCCGCGGCTGCCACAGTGCTTCGCGGCGTCCTTGCTCATCAACGCCACACCCAGGGTGGGCAAGCTGTGAACCCAGCCACCTTTCGCGTTCGATAAATATTTCGGACCAGCCCACCTTAAATGAACAGGGTGGTAAACCTGGTGCCCAGTTCGTCTCTGAGATAACAACAACCACCCAGATAAGCCTTTTTGAGAAACGCATTAACCATGCCCCGAAAGCAATAGACAAGCCTCATTCGGAGCAATAGACCAGCCTCGTTCGTGATGTCCGAATCAATGGCGACAACAGAATCATCCCCGAAGGCGGGGAAATAATCATCTTTCCATTTCCGCTCCCACCATACGAACGCATGAGTATAACCGCAAGGTTTGCGTCAACAGAGTCCGACGGTGATGTCGGTCCACTTGAAACTGGGGAAATTGATTAAATATTCATCACTCGCAAGCATGTCCAAAAAAGCTGCGGGAATTACTTACTTGCCAGGCGAGGAGCTTCGAGTGGGCGATCCGTACTTGATCCGGCAAGTGCGCACGAACGGGCAAATAAGATTCCATGAGAGCTTTCGTTACAGGCGGCCGTGTAGGCGTTAGAGGACCGTTTCTCCGATCCGGAGGACACACCCCATGGCCCTCTCGATTAATTCGATAGCCAAGTGTACGACACCCACTTGTCCCGCCTTGGAAGGAGCTACTTAAAGCGCTTGTACCCCTGAACTGCTCGGTATAGTAAAGTGAGCGAATACACTGCCAATGGTGCTTGTTCTCTTCCTGAATATGCCTTCTGTCGACCAAACCCATTATCACCCACGAGCACGCATCGAAAAAATGGAACTCACTTATCGCAAGAGAGGGTGAGTTAGTCTAGCCTTTAACAATCTTTGGAAGGTCTAAACTACCCTTGGCCGCCAAGATTTCGGCAGGGGCATTGCGGACCATAACAGGTTCCCGAATATTGTCCTGACCAGCTGATAAGTGAGATAAAGCTACGGATCCAGGCATGAAAACGAGATTCGTGCACCACGTTCTACTCGTGGAGGATGATTACGACTCCTTCGCAGAAGAATCAAAGGCGTTTGAGCGGCAGTTGAGCTGGAACGCATACGCGACCCATTCGGTCACATCTACACCGTTCTGGAAAAAAGGGGTGAGTGCCAACTGACAAAATGACAGGGCGTCGCTTGGTTATGGCCAAGAGAGTCCGAGCAGTACCTTGGCATTCCCGCATAATTAAGACGGGGCGATTGTCCTGTGGCCTGACCACGGAGACTAGGATTGCCGTCACCCGGACTACAAAGTGCCCAGTAGTCAGCAGCGCGCTATTATTATAGAGAACAAGTTGAGATACTCAACACAATTTTTACTGCCGTAAATAGAAGAAGGCGGGGACCAAACCTGTCATCGTACCCAGCAACGTCTTGTGCCCAAATTACAATCAAAGTGCCATGGTAAAGCCAACCCTGCATGCGTCGCGTGGCAAACAAATCTCTCAGATCCCACCAAAGTATGATGGCAAAAAATAAATGTAACAAAAACTCACAAAACGCCGCCCGAGCCCTTCCAAAATGATCACTCCATAACAGTGTATTCACAGTTCTTGGACACGACTAACGCGTTTTGACTTCTTGCGAGTGGGATCCGAATATAAACGCCTGAAGGATCAACGTGAATTGCGTCCATAATAAGCAATGGAACAAAAGCTCGTAATAGAAGGCTCCAAGTCCGTGCTGGCATCAAAACGTGTGGGTGGAATCCAGTAAGAGAGAGACTTGTGATGAAGAAGTAGGAAGTCAGATAATATCCGAGCGATGAACTTGTTTCCACTTTTGAGTCTGAGCCCCACAGAACGAAGCATGACGGGTTCAACCCACGCGCAGGCTAGTGAACGGGGTGCTGTCACTACCTGTGACATGATCGTCAAGTTGCCAAAACGACATGAAGGTAAGTATCGAAGCGTGTCCATTGCAATCCATGATCGGTGGTATGTAAATGTATATTTGTGAAGTTATGTGCCAGGCGCTGATTGACCGTTCAATCAGTGAAAATAAACAAGTGATAAACGGCATGCCCAGCTCCTGCTTCTATCCTTCTTCTCGATTGTCAAAAGTAAAGAAGTGGTAGGTCCTCATCCAAACTGTAAGACGCCAACTTCAACATCGAGGAGACTGTAAAGAAACAAATAACACAAATTTGCATTATATAGTCATTTGGAGGATGGTCCGTGCGCGGGAACACGAGAGGTATTTAACGTGCTTGTCACTTGAACATTTTTTTTCATCGAAAGTTCACCTAGCAGGTTGATATTTGGGTTTCTCCTTCTATTTTACCGGAGAATCTTGAACCTATACAGCTCAGGGAGAAGGAACTCTTTCACCAAGTTCGTCCTGACGTTCCAGAGGTCACAGGCGACCCGTATGGGAGGGACATCTCTAGCACTACATACTATTACGCATCTGTATCAGTTTAGAAACATAGACATCTCTCAACTTAATCTCCATGGGAAATGCAGAATACCTAGAAGTGGCTTAAGACAATCTGCTGAGACCGCAACTTGGAGTTGGATAACGGTCTCATGAGATCGAAAGTATGATACACGAAACATACGTACTACACACTATAACAGGGATTTCAGTGTTCACTGACAATCACAGCAGCCATGCCCATCCCTGAGCCAATACACATGCTAGTGACAAACACTCGCTCATTACGTTGTTTCGCAATGTTGAGGCCAGTAGCAATTTGACGTGCTCCCGCTGTGACAAAAATACATCAAGACATAATCAATACGCAAAAGTTATGACATTGAACACGTACTGCATCCGAGCGGGTGTCCGATCGCGATCGCACCACCATTGATATTCACCTTGTCAAACGACAAGCCAACCTTCTGGATGCTGTAAACAGCCTGCGATGCGAAAGCTTCATTTATTTCGAAGAAGTCAACATCGTCCCTGGACAGTCCCGTTTTCTCCAGCACTTTAGGGATGGCGTACGCTGGACCAACACCCATAATCCGCGGTGGCACGCCCACAACTGCGGAGGTAACATATTTGCCGACAATTGGAAGTCCCAATCGCTTGGCTACAGAGCGGCGAGCAAGGACTACAGCTGCTGCACCGTCAGATACCTGCGAGGCACTTCCTGTATCACATTTAGACGACAAACTTTCAAGGGATATCACAAAGAACCCACCAGCGTGTGTTGTACCATTCTTCGTAAATGCGGGCTTAAGTTTTGACAAACTCTCCGCGGTGACACCATCCCGAATGCCATCGTCCATGTCAACAACAATCTCAGAAACCTGTTCAGTCTTCGGGTCGGTTATCTTGACCTTCAGAGGGACAATCTCATCCTTGAACTTTCCTGCTTTTTGAGCGGCAGCAGCCTTCTGATAAGACTCGGCTGAAAACTTATCCTGAGCCTCGCGAGAGATGCCAAAGGCAGTTGCAACGTTCTCCGAGGTGATACCCATGGGAATCAGACAGTCCTCTGCTTCTTGGTTGGTGAGGACTTCGTCTGACCAGCCATCCGGTAAGGATCCGGCACCATATCCAAACGTCATAGATTCAACTCCAGAACCTAGACGGCTCTTTAGAAACGAATAATGAGATAACGAATCGTTGCTTACCAATACCAATGTCAATTTGACCAGCGATGATTTGGTTCGCAATCTGATTGACAGCTGCAAGACCAGAGGAGCACTGACGATTCAGAGTGCTGATTGGAGTTGTGTTTGGGATTCCTGCATGAAGGGCGGCCATGCGAGCAGCACTGGCGCCACCGCCGGGAGGTAGGACGTTTCCAACTGCAATGTCCTCAATAAGGGCGGGGTTGACCTTGGCTCTAGTATATGCGGCTTTCAAAACGCCAGACAAGATCTCCTCTGGGCGAGTATCTTTGAAACCACCTTTCCTGCCCTATAATTCATAGAGTAAGTCGCACCTCATGTCCAAGTCTCTATTGTAACAATGATGATACCTTAGTGAGAGCAGACCGAACAGCGGCTACAATGACGACGTCGTTATCATTCTTAGCGAGAAGCTTCGCTCTAGCGCTTGAAGATGCCATCGTGGGGTCGAAGATGTGGAGGAAGCCTAGAGGAAGCCTGTCGGGTAACTTAGTAATAACACGTCGCGCACAAGCATGTGTTTAATGCCAACAGATCCAACGATCCAGGCTCCAGCTTAGTCATCCAAGTTCGGTTATGCATTTGTCATGTGTTTTTCGAGTTCTTGAAGTTCTTGTCGCAATTGTCTCAGCTTCAAGTTATAATCACCTGCTAGCCAAGATCATGAACTGCTCAATGGACACTGTAGTATGAGATTCAGAACATACTGCCTATTCAAGACGTACGCCTTTGATGATTTCTAGATCCAATCATTGCCAGCCACAGGCCCGGAGACAGACACATGCCATTTCCTCGCATTATTGTGTGGGCCACTCGCCAGCAGCGTGCTATCCACAGAGATATCTAGACCATCATTGACGGTGGTTTTGCACGCCACAATTAACTTGAATATGTGTGGATTCATCTGGATGTCGGTCAAACATCACTTCCGCAGGAACGATCGGTACGTAGCGCAAGTCGTGGTTGATATATATACGACCATGATTCAAAGAACGAGCTCATTCAAAAAAAGGTTTGTCTCAATTTGCCCGAGTATGTCTCACTCTGACTTTTCTCTTGATCCACCCACCACAACCTAACTTAACTTATATTGGATCCGCAGTGCGAGAACGAGGCGCGCCAGACCACCCAGGCTATTGGTTCCAACGCTCACATAATGAAGATGACTCACTTTACGACCACAAACATTCGGTCAATTCATTAAAGTGCGGTGGCGGCATTTCTGATGGCTCATGCTTGACGGTCCTGCAGTCATGGACGTTGCATTTCTTTTTAGTTGCCTTGAATGTTACGTGTGTCCAGACAGCCGCAGACATCGGAGAAAAATGCTGCGGTCGCAATTTGGAGAACCTTGTGGAACAAGGTAAAGTTCATCATTGGTTTCTAGGCTCCAGCATGAAATATCGATTGCCGCATGTGTCAAGGATTGAGCGCTGACAGACTGCGATTTCACCTCCGGGGTTCTCATCGCTATCTGTTGCTTTGACTCATTAATAATCCCGATGGGGAGGACGAACTCTAGGGCAGTATCTCCAGTGTTTCTATCCCACGGGTATTCTCAAGCTAGAGGTTCGAATTGACATCATGACCGGAATTGGTGCAAGCTGATCTTCAGCAGGACCGGCTTTTTGGGCGACAGTCCCCCAAGAGGTCTGAATGGTATCAGGACCAATAACTATACACCTCCGGTTGTCAGGTATCGGGGCTACCGCGGCAAGGCATCCTTGTTTGTTCATATACAAATCCTTACTTGAAATTAGGATTTCCCTCCGTCCTTTTTTCAGTGTCCGCATGCAAAATAAAGAGTTGCCAGAACGCCCTGCTGCTGTTTGCAGGGTCAATATCGAGTCTTTGTCTCTGCCTAATCCAACAAAGGCCAAGTACCAGCGGTATATTGTTTGGATGCTTTCGAAAGAGCAACTGTGAGGTCTCATACGTTCGCGTTGATAGTGGTATAAATAATGCCCAACTTGTTTGAGAGTCCTCTGCGGCACTTTGCCTCATCAGTTCATCCGCCCATAGGGTATTGGTGTTATCAAGCGCCAGAGCAATAATAATCTGTGGGGTGCGTCAATCGGGTGTTCATATTTTCATTCCGTGTCTAATTACATTTTGTTACGACAGCAATGTTGGTCATGTCCGTCTCGTCCTTTGGACCCTTCGAAAGACGTCTCTTCTATCGGCTGAGCGTGGTCGAGACGGCACTAATGGCATTCGACGTGTCGACAATGGTGCCTGTCAATGCCATCGTACGGAACTTGTTTTGTGTCGTCGACAGGATTCCCGCAGCCCCTTCTAATGCTATGACAGGTAATACAGTGGAGCCAGTGTCATGAAGCGTAGCCGCATTATTGCTTACACTTGTTACACCCTAACCTTTCCCCACCCTCTTTCTCTTGGCCGACGACCTCCTCGGCCCTTCTACAATTCATCACGCTCAATATGTCATCTGCAGCCTTTTGTACACCTGGAAATGGCATGCTAGGTGTGTGAACTGTTCTTTTTCTATACTTGTGCTTTTCCGATGTCCCTTGCCAAGGAGCAACTCGCCGCTTGGAAGCTCGCTCATTAAAGATCGACCAACGACGGAGATTTCGCATCCTCCCCCTTGGCATGCTAGGTGTGCGAATTGTTTCTTTCCATACTCGTGCTTTTCCGATGCGTCCCTTGCCAAGGAGTGGCTCGTCGCCTGGCAAGAGGCTCGCTCCTCAAAGATTGATCGACGACAGAGGTGTCGCATAGTACTCTCTCTTGTAGATCCACCCAGAGGCAAAGCCCTGCAGATGGGTGGAAATAACATGTCGCTTTTTGCACTCGTTTTAGAGGCGCGTTTGGAGTGAACGCAACGTAAGTGACTCACATTTGCTGGGCGGTCTGACACCTGAAATAGAATTCACACCAAGAAATCTCCAAGAACAATACAGCCTGCCGCATAAAAGTGCGATTACTATGCTCGTCGTAGGATTGGCCAGTCTGGGTGGTGCACACAAGAATATTGTTCTCGCCCTCTATCGCGTCCGGCTGTGAAAATAAAATCACTTATTACTGCCGGATGAACCTTGGAAAAGGATCGAATTTTACATTGTAGCACACCCCACGTGCGAATACAAGGGTGGATACTTTGCGTCATGCTGAATGAAGAAGCGAGGACTGCGTTCCGTGTCTCACCCTAGCGCTGAAGGACCCAGACAACCGAACAAGAATACAAGTGCCGGTGCAGATGGAGAATTCTGCAGCTGGATCTGATTGGAGGCAGGCAAGGCGGCAATGGATATTCGGTACACGATCGGATAGCTGATAAGTCTGAACATTAATGCTCTCGAACTTCAAAGATCTCCACGGCAAGCCGTCCGGGTACATACTAAACCTCCTATCTACACAGATTAATATTCTTCCTATTCATATTCGAAAATCATGTCATACTTCCAATCCAGTTACAGTATAACCCCAAGAGTCCAGATGCATCAGGGGCCTTAGGCGGAGAGCACGATTTAATAGCTATTAGTTCCCCATCTCGAATAGGTATGAGAGTGGGCCTGAGAGTGAAGCCTGTTTACTGCACGGTGATAACTAAATTAGCTGCCTTAGGACGGTCTAGTAGTACCGTAGGGGGATGGCATTTGCATACCGGGTTGTTGTACGCTTTTCGGTAGTAGTAGTGAGGGTATTAGAAAGAGTTTATCGGAAATTTCCGGCATCACATGAGTCTTCTTCACGTTTCACCAGACACGAGCACCTCGCGTCATGAGAATTTGAGGGCGTCCCTGGCAGGCCCGGGACCCTGAGGGATGCCCTGGTCATTTCAAGCTTGTATTCTCAATTCAATAGTATCATCGTATCGGACGCCAACGCCTCACTGTGACGGTTCTCATTCCAAATCACTGACTCGGCACAACATCCTGTTACTTGATTTCGATAAAGATGTTGGTTGGCTGCTAGTTCTACCACGAACGCCCCGTCCTGATCGACCCAAAATCCAAGATATGCGTCAGTCCGACTGGTAAGATATCACTGGAAGTCAACTCGGAAATGCTCAGTGACTCGCACAAAATAGGTTGTCGTTCGAAAAGGTCGACGTACGATCCAACCCTTTGTGGTGAATGACGTCCATGTCATTCCACTCACATAATGACACGTAAGAAGCCAGCGGGATCTACAGTACTGATACAGCCTGACACATGTAGTAAGGTGCTCTGGCAGATTTTGATGGATTTGTTCATTCCCGACGGTATTCTGCACACGTGGGTGATTAGAGTTCTTTTAACACGTTTTCACCATACTGTGCTAATCGTCTATCATGGCGAAACTTCATCAGGACCCACCTCTTCCTAGCGATGGCGTTCGTGACACAGTAATTGATGTCATTGTTGTCGGCGCTGGCTTTGGAGGTATTGCCTGTGCAGTAGAATGTAAAAGAAAGGGCCACAGGGTAATGATCATCGAGAAAGTGCCTGAATTGAAGCAGCTAGGTCAGTAATTATATATCACACACCTATCGTTCTTAGCTGACGGCTGAACCAAGGTGACGTGAGTTTCTTTAGGGTGACCCTTCGCAGTTCGAGGGCTGACAAAATGCCAGCTGTTGAGCCTTGGCGTAAATGCTGGTCGTATCCTGGCCAGATGGGGCCTCCACGAAAAGTACAAAAAGGTCTTATTTCTGATCAAAGTAATTGAAAACGCGACAGATTGTTGAGCATCTCCGCTCAAGCAAGCGACATTCGCATCCATGATTACCTCGGAGGTCTCATCCAAGTGCAAAAGACGACCTGGCCACTCTTCGGAGCGTACGCTTACAGGGGCCATCGAGCGCTTCTTCACGAAGTCCTTTTTGAGCACGCAAAATCCCTCGGGATCGAGATTCGCATGGGACAGCAGGTCGTAGAATACTGGGAGGACGAAGCGAATGGAAAGGCTGGTGTCAAGATCCAAACAGGCGAATTGTTTGATGCCGATGTCATCGTTGCTGCAGATGGAGTGAAGAGTTTTGCCAGACAGTTCGTTATTGTACGTTTGAGTTCTAGCCTGCCTGTCGACTTACCGGACAACGTCGATGAAGGGGTACCGCGACAACCCAAAACCTTCTGGTTACGCTATTTACCGAGCGTGGTTCGATGCTGAGGAGCACGGTGTTACAACAGACCCGTTGACTGACTTCCTGTCCATCCATGGGGATCAGTTTCACGTGTGGACTGGTAGGTGGGGTTGTTCACCCGTTTTTCTTCGTCACTCACCCCTAGTAGGTAAAGATGTGCACTTCATAGTGTGTTCTTCCGACAGAGGTAAAACTATTTGTTTGCTCCTCACTCACAAGTGTGCAAATCGCCTTCTCAAGATATTCCGAGCTAAATAGTAATTTTTAGAGATGACGCAGCTGTTGATGGCGAGTGGTCGTTCCCGGGTAAGATCGAAGACGTACTGGACATTGTGAAAGACTGGGACCCGCGGTGCGCTGCAATCGTCTCTAAAGCTCCCTCTTGCATCGACTGGAAGCTTCTCATACACGACCCTCTTCCTACATGGGTCAGCAAATCCGGTCGGGTAGTATTGATTGGCGACGCGGCTCATCCATTCTTACCGTAAAGAAGCCTATTGATGCCGAACCCGTTCGCTCACCATGCGGTTGGCAGATCCAGCGTGCAAGGCGCTTCTCAAGCTGTCGAGGATGGCCTGACACTAGCGATCACCCTGAGCCTTGCTGGCAAAGACAACGTTCAATTGGGAACGAGGACATGGGAATCTATGAGGTATGTGATCCAAAAAAAGATGCGCCAACCTCGGGATCACACTGTACAGGTACCAACGGGTGCGCGATGCACAGCTGTTGGGGGAGAGCACGCGTAACAAATGGCATGCGGCGAAAGTTGGTGATACCGGGAAAAGTTTCGAGCTTCCCATGCCAGAGTGGTTGATGGGATTTGACGCAGAAGCACACGCATACGCCGTGTACGACGGAATAGCTCGGTCTATAGTTGAAGAGGGTTATCGTCAGCCAACTTTGACTGAACAGGTCAGAGAAAGCCCATAGACATTGGACAGAGTCTGCGAATTAGAAGCATAATCGCACTTGTTGAATATCCGTTCTTGAACTTTCTGCCGGCGGCAATCCAAATTCCGAAAGAGCGACGCGGTGAGGGTCTCTTATGTTCGCGTTGATAGTGGTATAAGTGATGCCCAACCTGTTTGCGTCCTCTGCGGCACTTCGCCGCGCCAGTTCATCAGCCCATGGGGTAGTGATATTGCCAAGAGCCTGGCATACAAGAAATGCTAACTCTCACTGGCAGATCTCAACAATAAGACACTTTGTAGGGTGAGTCAATCGGGTGTTCATGTTTACATTTCGTGTTCTGATTACAATTCATTCTGATAGCGGTGTTGGTCTGTATCTGTCATATCTGTTTCGTTCTTTGGACCCTTCGACAGATGTCTCTTCTATCTCTCAGGTATAAAGTGTGGTCGAGACGGTACTAATGGCATTCGACGTGTCAACGATAGCGCCCGTCAACGCCTTCGTGCGGGACTTGTTTGGGTAGTCGACAGGATTCCCGCAGCCCATCTGATGCCATGACAGGCTATACAGTGCAGGCAGTGGCCTGAAGCGTCACTGCATTATTGTTGCACCCTAACCTTTCCCCACCCTCTGTCTCTTGGCCGACGACCCCCTCTGCCACTGGAGCGGGGCGCCCAACCAAAGTTAGTCAGAACGGAGCAGTAAACGGAGTGTAGGCGTCCGCAAGGCACTGCGGAAATGTCGAACCCTGGCTAGAAGTATATACATCTTGGGACCTGCTGTGTCCCAAGATGTTGTATATACTTCTAGCCAGGAATTCGACATTTCCGCAGTGCCTTGCGGACGCCTACACTAGCCGTTTACTTCATTAGGAGACTCGGCAATAGCCGAGGTCATTGTCAGTTCACTATAGCAAGCGGTTGCAGTATGAGTCAGAGATAACAGTGATCAGCATCGTCCTGGTTTCCCCTCTTCAGAAGGTCGTATAGACTGGTCCACCACCCTACCATTCATTGCAATAACCTGCAGACAACATCACAGTGAGATGTCGTCTGCAGGTTATTGCATACTTGGAAATGGCATGCTAGGTGTGTGAACTGTTCCTTTCCTATACATGTGCTTTTTCGATGTTCCCTTGCCAAGGAGTGCTTGGAGGCTCGCTCATCAAAGATCGATCGATAACGGAGGTGTCGCATCCTCTCCCTTGTAGACCAAAGCGATATCGTGTTTCCGTCCTTGAACTAAGCTTGGTTAATGGGCAGAAACACAATATCGCTGTTGCACTCATTCCACAGGTGCGTTTGGAGCGAGTCGCAATTCGAACGCACCGTATCTGACTCGCGTTTACTGGTCAGTCTGACGCCTGAAATAGAATTCACACCAAGATAACTCCAAGAACAATACAGCCTACCGCATAAGAGTGCGATTACTATGCTTGTCGTTGGATTGGCCAGTCTGGAGTGAGTCACGATTCGAACACGTATCTGACTCGCGTTTACTGGGCGGTCTGACACCTGAAATAGAATTCACACCAAGAAATCTCCAAGAACAATACAGCCTGCCTCATACGAGTGCGATTACTATGCTCGTCGTTGTATTGGCCAGCCTTGATGGTGCGCGCGCGGCGCCCTCTTCACAGGTAGTATCGCGTCCGGCTGTGAAAAACACACATTACTCCCGGATGAACTTTTTCATATGAACGGCCAGAACTTGATTTCTCAAAGTTCTTGTCGACCATTTGAAAAAGTTTATCTGAAGAATCGACTTTTCATCGCAGCACCCGCCACGTGCAAATAAGCGTAGATCCGTTGCGCAGGAGCTCAGACTCTGCGTTTTGCCCCAGCAAAGAACCCAGCCAGCCGAACAAGAACAAGAACACAAGCGTCAGCGCAGATGCTGGATCCTGCAGCCATATCCATATCCGATTGGAGGCACACAAAGCGGCAAAGGACTCATAGGCCGCCCATATTCGGTACACGATCGGATAGCTGATAACCCAAGTCCCAATGGCATCAGGGGGCTCCGGGCGGGGGCGGGAGCACGACTCGGATTTAGTAGCTATCAGCCCATCTCGATCAAGTATGAGAGCGAGCCTGTTTGCTGCACGGTGATAACTAAATTAATATAAGCTGTCTTCTGACGGTGTAGTGGTACCGTAGGGGGATGGTATTTGTATACCGTACTACATACTTATTGGGCTTGTCGGTTGTAAACACTACTTGCTATGCAAGGGTATTAGACAGCGTTTACCGGAAATTTCCACGAGTCTTCTTCGTACCAGTGAAGTATGGACACGAACTCTCGCGCAACTGGGCTTTGCGGAATTTGAGGGCGTCCTAGGCCTGGAGCCCTGGGGGGATGACCAGGCCAGGTCATTTCAAACTTGCACTCTTAATTCAATAGTACCGCATTAGACACCAATTGAACACCTCGCTGTGACAGTTCTCGATACAACGTGGTTATTTGTATTCGGATTGCCAGTGAGTGGTTACCCTCGCGCAACTGGGCTTTTGCGGAATTTGAGGGCGTCCTAGGCCTGGAGCCCCTGGGGGATGACCAGGCCTGGTCATTTCAAAACTTGCGCTCTCGATTCGGTTGCACTGTATTAGACACCTAGCTGTGACAGTTCTCATTGACTCGGCATGACATGGTGATTTGAATTTGAATAAATCCCCCAGTGGTCCCCCGGTGAGCTCGGAAAGAAGTCACCTCGGAAACACCCAGTGAAGCACGAATAGTACAATCCAGTCCGACCCTACGTGGCATAATGACACAGAATTCGAATCCGTTTCATCGTCCCTGAAGAGCGGGGTAAGCCATCAACTCACATGATGACAATGACACGCAAGAAGGAGAAGCCGTAAGCAACGGGATCTACAGCGCTAGACCGTCGCCGTGTCCCGCATGCAGATAAGGTGCCCCGGGTGATAGTACTAGTGTGACCCCACTGATGGACCCTGCCCGACACATCGCACGCCGCATTTGCATACCGTTTATCTCCGGTTGGGGGATGATGGGGGTGGCGCGCGTGCCTGATTGGAGGGTTTTCTTATAATGCGTTTTTGTGATGTGGTGTGCTGCGCTGCGCTGATCTATCATGGCGGAACTCCAGCAGGACACACCTCTTCCTACCGATGGCGTTGGTGACACGGGTATTGATGTTATTGTGGTAGGAGCTGGGTTTGGAGGTATTGCGTGTGCTGTTGAGTGTAGGAGAAAGGGGCATAGGGTGGTGGTTGTTGAGAAAGTGGGGGAGTTGAAGCAGCTTGGTTAGTGTCTTTTACATACCTATCGAGTCGTTCGTAGCTAACACCCCAACCAAGGCGACGTGAGTCTCTCCAGGGATCCTTAGTCCGAGCTGACAAAAACCCCAGCTCCTAAGCCTCGGCGCAAACGCCGGACGCATCCTAACCAGATGGGGGCTGCACGAAAAGTACGTCAAAACCCATCTTTCCCCTCAAAAAAAATAACTAAAAACACACAGATTAACGTCCATATCCGCCCAAGCGCAAGAAGTCCAGATCCACGACTACCTCGGGGGGCTCATCCAAGTGCAACAACTCCCCTGGCCGCTCTTCGGCGCGTATTCATACAACGGCCACCGCGCGCTTCTCCACCAGGTCCTGTTCGAGCATGCACAGTCGCTCGGGATCGAGATTCGCATGGGACAGCAGGTGGTGGAGTACTGGGAGGACGAGGTGGGTGGGAGGGCTGGTGTGAAGATGCAGTCGGGTGAAACGCTCGATGCGGATGTGGTCGTTGGTGCTGATGGGGTGAGGAGCTTGGCGAGGAAGTTTGTTATTGTGAGTTGTATGAGGTTGACTCGGTTTTTGCGTGTTGATTTATGGGGAAGGGGTATCATGATAATCCGAAGCCGTCTGGATATGCGATTTACCGCGCGTGGTTCGATGCAGAGGAGCATGGGATCAAGACGGACCCGTTGACTGACTTTTTGGCCGTGCGCGAGGACCAGCTACACGCGTGGATCGGTAGGTCCCCCACCATTTTTTATCCCCCACTCACATCTCGCAGGCAAAGACGTACATTTCATAGCATGCAACAGCCAGCAAGGTAAAACCATATGCTGGCTCCTCACCCACAAGTGCGCATTCCCCTCTCGCGCAACCCCACACTAAACACCAATTCAGAGACAACGCAGCAGTCGACGGCGAGTGGTCCTTCCCGGGTAAAATCGAAGACGTGCTCGAAATCGTGAAAGACTGGGACCCGCGGTGCGCTGCAATCATCTCTAAAGCACCCTCGTGCATCGACTGGAAGCTTCTCATACACGACCCGCTTCCTACATGGGTCAGCAAATCCGGTCGGGTAGTGCTGATAGGCGACGCTGCGCACCCGTTCTTACCGTAAGAAATTCTAGATGATTGATGCCGAACCCTCACCATGCGGTTGGCAGATCAAGCGTGCAAGGCGCATCTCAAGCCGTCGAAGATGGGGTGACGCTAGCGATCACGCTCCGTCTAGCAGGCAAAGCCAACATTCGATTAGGAACGCAGACATGGGAATCAATCCGGTACGTTGTTGTTCCCTAAAAAAAGAATGTGCCGTTGAAGTTAACCTCGGGATCACACCGTTCAGGTACCAACGGGTGCGGGATGCGCAACTGATGGGGGTGAGCACGCGTGATAAATGGCATGGGGCTCAAGCTGGTGATACCGGGAAAAGTTTTGAGCTTCCCATGCCAGAGTGGTTGATGGGATTTGACGCTGAAGCGCACGCGTATGCCGTGTATGACGGGGTTGCGAGGTCTATTGTTGATGATGGGTATCGTGAGCCAAGTCTAGTGAAGGAAAGGCTATAGTCTGATGAATATCCGTTCTTGAACATCATTTTCTGATCGAAGAGGTGGCGCTGGTTTGGAACGGGCGGTCATGTGCCCCTTTTTTTAATTGAACCCCTGGTTAAAGTTGTGAGATTGATAGGCGAAATTTAAAGGGAGTTGGGTTCTGCCCCAATGGAAAATTCATTAGGATCACGTGGATGAGGTCCACGGATCATTGGGATGGAGGTGGAGTTTATGCTTCTTCGCAAGTTCCGGTGGTTTGTTCTTGCGGACCCGCTCTTCCTCAAAGGGCTAGCGGATACCCGAAGTGCCATATCCTCGGAGTGTGTTGGATCTGCGACGACCTTGCGTGGAAACCAAGGATATGTTTTCAAGGGAGATTCCCGGTTTAGATGCTACGTGGTCCGACGGCAACCCGGGGTTGCGGTGATTGCGCGTTCCGGGCCGTTGATGCAACGGAGGCTTCCGAGTAAGGGTGACATGTGCTCGACTGCGGAATCAAATCATTCTCCAAGAAAAACATCCTACATGTACTATAGCTATTCTTTTGCGTTTTTATATAATAATATAACGACTGGATGGCTTAGCCATTAAATCCAAGAAAAACGGCATAGAAGCAATTCAACTTTTAGCAGTGTCAACGGAGCTCCAGGCTACCACGGCTCAACCCTCCAATTGCTCTCATGCAACAGCTTCATGAACACTCGACGCTACGTGGTGCAACCGTGGAGGCGACCTCTGTCGCCCACTCTCGTGTACACGCTCAACAGACGGAGCGGAGTAGGACGTCCGTCCCGCTGGCGCATCTATCCAAGATTGGATCTCTGGCAACGTGTTCGGGTGTTGTGATCTCCTACTGTCAGGTACAGACTGAAGAGGGGCAATCGAAGGGTGTGAAAAATGGTAAGGCGCTAATGGGGGAACGTGAGTGGAGATTGGTGGTAGATGCGTCGTTTGTGGGGGCGTCCTGGGCCTCATTGCTGTAGTCGCTAATGCTCCCCTTCGGTGAGGAAACTGATCCGGTCTTGACCGTCCATGCGTTCGTTCGAACAACCCACACTTGTTACACAACTTTGTGTGGAAATTAGCAAGACCGATCAAACGCACAAATCAACAAACACCCACCACTTTTCCAGGACTCAGATTAGAACGGCGCCACGTCGATGTGTCTGTCGTACAGCAATTGAAACACCTTCTACGCACACGGTCGCTTAGTTTTGTCGCTGCATCGTCCGTGTACCCGATAGTATGGTAACTTTGACCTGGAATCGGATACGGGAGCTGTGGATTGTCCCTGCTCGCAGCACTGTGTGCCAATGCGGGGCTTGTATACGATGAATATGGGTGCGAGTCATGCGAATATCTGTGCTCAGGATGCGGGCGTGGCGTATAAGAATAGCTGTGGGAGACCCTTCCCGAGTCCCGCACTGGGTCGTGGGGGTATGGTCTAGACTGCCGAGCCATCTGATCTTGCGAATAATAGGGATCAGAATAATGTGAATCAACTGAACGATCAGTGGGTGATCGCCGTGGCGCCGGGGATGAGACGGATGAACGGTCTAGTGAGGAGACGGATAAGGAGGGGGAGTGGGAGAGGGTGGCTATGGGGGGTGGTGTGGGGCGTCTGTAGGAGTGATCATAGTCGTAATCATAGTCGCGACGATGACTGCAAAAGGGTTAGATGGAGCGTTGAAACAAGGGTTGTACGCACGAGGGCATTGGGATAGAGTCAACACGGTGAGGCATTTGAAGGGGAGGAAGGGATGATGGCAGCTGTTGAAAGAGGTCTGATTTATGCAGTGGGGAAGATGTCGAGAGCTGATATCAAATCAAAAAAACAAACTTGGCAAAAAGTATATAAAGAACTGACACTTATTGTGGGGTCTTTGAGTGTTAAATTTGGAGTTGAAAGAGCGGGTAGTCGGGTATCAGGAAGGCGATGATCAGATGGAGGCGTAGTGCACTGCAGGTGATGACGAGATTCCCTAGTATAATAAAAATTGGTTAGTTTGAAGAATAATACAAAGTATTCAAGTACTTGGTCGGAACGTTATCCGAGTGAGAGAACATTGGGAAGCGGAGATCCTCTTTGACTGTTTGTTTTATTTGAAATTAACTTGTATAATTACTTTTAGTAATCGGACTTTGAATTAAGAAACGGCTCACGCGGCTCGCTCTCACCGCGCTCGAGTCGCCGATTAACGCGAATCCCCGCGACTCCCCTCGGAACTCCTTGACCCCCATCCTCCTCATCATGATCAAGAGGTCAATGCGATGAAGCCTTTGTTCTAAATTTGCAAGTCGGGTTATCATCTTGATCGCCTACCCTATCACAACGACCCTGTCCATCAATCAGATTCCGAAGCTTTTCATTGTTTTGATTTGGGACACTCTAATCCTCCATCTCTCAATTGGTCGATAGCACAGCGCCAGTCCGGTGTTTCATCCCGAGCGTTGGACGGTCATTTTCACCCGTCGTCGTTAGGTATGTAGTCGATGCTGTAGAACACAGGCCAAGGCACGTCCCAGCGGCAGTAGTACTAAAAGTATTTCCAGGAACGACGTTTATTTTATCTCGACTGCTCGCGGTGGGTGTGCTTTCAGCCCTAGACCACGGATAGCCCCGAACATTAAATTGGCTCCACTCATTGTCAGTAGGCGGCGCAGCAACGCCTTCACACAAGCCTCGATATCGCCTTTATGATGGTACAGGATACAAGGACGATTGAGGGTATAAGTATTGCCTCTCACTTGAACACCGAGATCATCCGCCCATCTGATCCTGCACCTCGCTGTACGATGCAAAGAGCCGCCAAAGAGGGGATGGCAAAGGCTATATCCTGGGCGATGAGCGGGGTTATCCAACCGAACGATTCTGTCCACGGACTAAGGCACTGACTGCGCTGTCACGACCCCGTTCCTGCAAACGTCTAGCTAGGCGCCTACGTGACACGAGAACGTGGATGGGAAAGTTTGCAGTGCTCGCGGAGAGGCTTACGATCGATCAGATTAATCCGTGATATCATCATTTGTTGTATCTTATGTACCGGTTATCACTTTTCGTCCTTTCGAAATCTGATGCCAATGAGTCGGCATCAAAGTGCTAATCAACTTCGAGAATAACGTACTTGGGCGGCCGATTACCGGCCCGCCCCCTCTCTTTGCGACGTCGCATCAGATAAGCCATGCGACTCGGAAACTTTGCTTTGACGCTCTACGTCGACGACAACTTCAACTGACAATGACCTGGCACAATCCGTAATCCCGCGGAAGACCTTGACTTCCGGAAGATCCTTCATTTCTCTATCAAGCCTACACTTCACCTGGTCACGAGGAATCGAAACGTGCTCGATAAGATCATATTTGGCTCTCAACCACGCGACTCCTCATCCTGCCAAGTGGTCAAGTGTTTCACATGCCTCATGTACGTCCACAATAATACTCACCTTATCACTTCCTCATCCTCACTCATAGTATATAAAATGTTAAAATATAATTCTGCATGTCGATTGACTCGCCATGTTGGTGTTCAAGTTCAGTTTGTTGCTCTCGGTGGCTTCCGGCGTAGCAAGCGTCACATACGGAACCAGTCCCAGGAATGGTATGCCAAGACGTCTCCAGAGCTTCTATCTCTAACAGTTACTTTAGGACAGCCTCTCCCGGACCTATTATACGCAACAATTGACGATCTCCAATCAGGTCTAGCGGCTGGCACTTTCACTAGCGTAGACCTTGTCAAGGTACTCCTTCTTCGTTTCCTTTCATCCATTTTTACACTCGCGTTTCAAAAGGCATACGTGGCTCGTATACACGAGGTTAACCCTCTTTTGCATGCGGTCATCGAGACCAACCCCGATGCCCTTGCCATAGCTGCTTCTCTAGACGCTGAAAGAGCGGGTGGTTCCTTCAGAGGGTATTCTTCTTCTTCTCATATCTTCCTCACTCTCATCATCTCCTAGAAATTTACACGGTATTCCAATATGCATCAAAGACAACATCGCAACTCTAGATAAGATGAATAACACCGGTCAGTAACACACCCCAAATCGGTGACTCCCCTTCAGCTCAATACACATCAGCCGGCTCCTTTGCCCTCCTCGGCGCGATCCCACCGAGCGATTCTACAGTAGCAGCAAAACTTAAAGCTGCCGGCGCTATCATCATTGGAAAGTGCAATCTCTCCCAATGGGCCAATTACCGTTCCTCAAACTCCTCGAATGGATGGACGTCTCGTGGCGGTCAGACTATGGGTGCTTACTACCCCATGCAGGACCCCTCGGGTTCAAGCAGTGGGCCTGGCGTCGTTTCGTCTATTGGTTTGGCTGCTGCTGCTGTCGGGACGGAGACGTCTGGCTCTATTATTTCTCCTGCGAGCAGGAATAGTTTGGCGGGGATCAAGCCTGTATGTATCCGTGTCTGTCTTGGTTTGGAGATTTATGTACGGGGTTTAGAGTGTGGGGTTGACAAGCAGGTACCTCGTTGTCCCGATCTCGCAGACGCAGGATACTATTGGTCCGTTGACACGAACGATGATGGATGCTGCGTACATCCTTTCTGTGATCGCAGGCGCGTTTGTTTCTTGCATGGCGAACCTATGGGTCTGAACATCTCACCAGGAAAAGATTCGCATGATAACTACACATCTGCCATCCCATTCGACAGCGTCCCTGATTATGCAGCAGCGTGCAACAGCAAAGGGCTACAAGGCGCCAAGATAGGCATCCCACGCAATGCTATAACGGTGTCTGCCACCAACGGACCAGAAATCACCGCATTTAACGCGTCTATCGGCACTTTCAAGGGGCTGGGCGCTACCATTGTGGATAATGCTGATTTCCCAGACCTTGCTGGATACGTGAACTTTACTGGGGCGGGCGTAAGCCTCTCGCGTGCTTGTAACTTTTGGTATCTGATGATGTTGCAGTATACTGCGGCTCCGGTCGTCGGTGCTGATTTCGTCGCTGACGTCGCGAATTACTTTTACGAGATGACGACTAACCCGAACGGTATCAAGTGCGCTGCCTCCCTTGATCGATCGCTTTTCATCGCTCATTGCTTTGTAGGAACATCCAGCAGCTCATCAACTTTACAGAGACCTATGTTCCAGAAGATTACGTGCGTTGCTTTCCTAACACATTTATTAACAACTCAGCACATCGAACAGCCCGACCGCGACATAGCAAGGTGCGCCCATGCCAAAACCCATTTTTATTTTTATTTATTTATATCGCATCAGGTGGCTCAGCGCAGCAAGCCTCAACATCACCATGGGAGACGCCAACTACTACACCGCGCTCCTCAAACAATACTACTACGGATCCAATGCCAGTAAGTCGCGTTAGCACCATCATCATCATTTCTATCGCATAACAACAAACACACTTAGCGATTCTCGGCGCGCTGGAAAAGTATGATCTGGACGCGCTCATTATTCCGAGCTCGATGGCACCGGGGTATGCGGCTATTGCTGGGTACCCTATCGTTACGGTCCCGCTTGGGTATTATCCCGCTACGACGAACGTGACGTATAATTCGCGCGGGACGTTGGTGGAGCTGGGGCCGAATTTCCCGTGCGTTTTTTTCTGGCTTTGTTGTGTGCTTGTTTATTTCTTTGCCTTGTTTTATGCAGCTTTGGGCTGTCGTTCTTTGGGAGACGGTTCAGCGAGGCTACGCTTGTCAAGTATGCGTGTGCGTTTGAAGCTGCTACTAATGTATGTCGCGTGCTGGGTTTCTTGCTGTTGTTGCTTGGAGCTGATTTGTGGGTTTGTTAGTATCGTCAAATGCAACATCCGTATATTATCCCCAATATCCAGCTCGTAGATGTGATGTAGGCTGATTTTCTTGGGCGTCCCACGAGATGACTAGTACCGTTGTGTGCATAACGTAAAGGAAGGATTAACCCCCCCGAATATATCACATCTTTTGATACAATCACGATACCCCCGCAGTTACAATGACAATGTGGGGAATACTCACTGATGAATCGTGTGTTTTTGCTATTTGGAGCTGATTAGTGGGGTTTTTTGCAAGTACCGCCAAATGCAACACCCGTATAAGTATTATCTCCAACATCGAGCTTGTCGATGTGATGTAGGCTGATGTTCTCGGGCGTCCTACGAAATTAATATTGCTGTTGCTGTTGCGAGCTATTAACGTAAAGGAAGGATTAACCCCCCCGAATATATCACATCGATTGATACAATCACGATACCCCCACAGCTACAATCAATGTGGGGGATGAATCGTAACTGGGAAACCCGGACCGAATTATATCGATATCGTTATTCCAATCAACGTGTTCAAAGATCAATCGCAGATGGATGCAGATGGCCTCGTGCGTGCTACATATCAGATCGCAACATGTATACAGCAAATCACTTTTTTTTCCAATTCTTTTTATTTTCCTGGGTTTCCTGGTTTGCAATTCTTTGTTTTCTGAATTGCCATTGTTGTCGCCGCCGGGTTTTATTCGGATACATCGTATCGTATCGATGAAATCGCTGTGCAAAGCGTCAGATGCTAATGCCTCGCAAAACCAGCCAGCCAGCCAGCCACGATACGGTGCAACGTGCAACGCCGAGTTGATCGGCAAGGTAATGGAATTGAGAAAAAAGATCAATGCGATGCCTTCTTCTAATCGCCAGCCAACTCCACGCATGCATATGCATATGCGTATTAGCTGTATTTTGCATGCACAGGAGTAGGTGTGTGTGTGCGTGCGTGCGCTATGCCGGCATCGTGATCTTGATCTCGATAAGCACGAGCAGAGCAGCTGCTGTGTTTTTGAGGAATGATCTTGATCTTGATCTTGAGTCCCTCCACTTTCATTTTCCACAAGTGTTGAAGCTGGGTGGTCGAAGCGATGTGATGATGTGATTTGCAATTGATCCGGGCCGTTGAGTACTGGTGTGTGTTGTGGTGGTGAGGAGAGGGGGAGGAGGGGCGTACAAGACGAATCATCAACATTTGATTCGGTATCGACGATGAGATGTGGAGCTATGCAGAAGATGTCAATCTCCGACAATCCACATTTCAAACACGCACACCTTCCGCTCCGGAGAGCAGCAGCCCTTCGATGGCATGCGCGTCTAATACGGCCGGCGGGAAGGGCGGACCGGCGGGGATTTTCCTCGTGTCGGGGTATGAGCCAGTCTGGAGATGATAGGACAGGAAGCCTTTAGACCACGTCCGACATAGTGCAATCTTACCCCAATTGCAATAGACGGAAATTGGAATAAAAAAACCCCGCCGAAAGTTGATGCATCTCATGCATGCACATGATATCTCAAATCTGGCCGCCTTCGTATTGACAACCGTGCATTTTTTTCCACTCCCAGACACAGGATATCGAGGACAAGAAAAGTAAGTACTGCTAGTTCCCTTCTATTCGAATACAGGACTCACAGCATTTGCGAAGAGTTTGTGTCCTGTGCGCATGGAAACCTTAGTGGTTCATCCTACTTCCGAGTTCTGCAATTGCGGAGCGACCCGGACAGGCTAGTGTTCAATGGATTTGGTCAAGATGCAAGAGCGCGCTGATGCCATCAATGAAACTGGTCTACAGCAAGTCGGCGTCTATGGGTGGGCCCATCAGTGATATCAGGAATCGTGTAACACGATTAGCTGTATTGGGTGCAGTCGAGAGGCGCTCACAGGTATACACAAACATATCGTTTCATGATTTTTTGAGCACAAGCTCATGTCACTGTATTTGGGTGCAGTTCTTGCGCACGCCACCACGAAGCAATGGTCTGCTGAGTAAAGAAACACGGAGATATCCCGCTGGGTCCAAGTTCTTCCGGATACGATGCAGCATGCGCGCTAGAACCCATACGAACGGATCGAGAGCTGGCAGGGGGCCAGCATGATCTTCACACCCGAGTAAATCACTGTTCTCATCGCGCGGCGACAATCAGATACACGGCCACTAGCGCCGACAACACATCTGAAATAAAATCGAACGGCTGCAGATCCCACAGCCCAACAGCAATGAGAAGAACAACTGATATCAAAAATAATCCAACAAACACAGCAGACTGCATCGAATGTTCAACTTCTGTAGTCTCCGTTGATCCGTACATACTCCTATGATCACGAATCAGCGCCTTGTTGTAGAGGGGAAATACACAGAACGTACATAGCTAAAGTCACACGTCCAATATTGGGCGCTCTCACTGCCCAGGCCGAGATCTACCTTGATCTCGAAATCTTCTGCGCTCAGGATCTCCTTCGCGCGTACCTCGTCCACCTGCTCGGGCTCGCCGCGCACCAGTACTGGGAGCGGTGTGCTGCCGTCTGCGGGAACAAAGGTCACGTTCACGCGGTAGGGGTCGATGGGCGTGGACAGAGGAACCGAGCCGGTTGCTGCAAGGATACGGCCCCAGCTGTTGTCCAAATCAGTGGTAAATCACGATCAAAGGTGAACTGGCGTACTTGGCATCCTCACCATACAATGCGGTCTTCACCAGTGCTGATGTACTTATCTTCGACGCGACGCGATGCGCATCAGTAAATGTTGGTGCTCCCTGCACGGATTAGGCTACTGGAACAGATGGACAACACTATGACAACCAACCTCTACGGACACCGTGACAAATTTGGTTGCGCCTTCACCGTCACGAACCACAAGCTGAGCCAGCTCAGCAGCGAAGGATGTGAGTTCATCACGGAAGGCCGGGAACAGAGCATCGTGCTCTTCAATCTCCTTAGTCTCTCCAGCAGCAGCCCCGTTAGCGAGAACAACGATCGTATCATTCGTGGACATGTCTCCATCCACACTAATAGAGTTGAAGGAACGGTCGACTGCATATGTGAGCGCAGACTGTAGGGCTTGTGGAGAAACTGCGGCGTCCGTCAAGATACAACCCAGCAGCGTAGCGTGGAGTTGGCTAGGGTTAGTTGGGGGGCCCATATCAGGGTGAATCATGCCAGCACCCTTGTCCATCCCAGCCATACGGAACGTCCGACCGCCCAGGCTGAAAGTCCGAGCACGGAGTTTGGGGAAAGTGTCAGTGGTCATAAAGCCCTTCGCCGCACGTTCCCAAGCTGCGAAATCTGAGCCAAGACTTGAAGGTACAAGAGACGAAATTCCGGAGAGAATCTTGGAAATGGGAAGATTCTGGCCGATCACACCTGTCGACATTACGAATGTTTCGTGGATATCTTTGTTAGCCTCTGACTTGGTTCTTTGGGGGAGAAGGGCATCGGTTGCCTTGACCATGGCCCAAGCATCTTCTAAGCCCTGCTTGCCAGTCACTGCGTTGGCACATCCGCTATTAGTCACGATGGCACGGGCACGACCAGCACTTTTTTCAAGCACATCCTGGCAGACGAGTACCGGGGCAGCCTTGAATGCATTGCGAGTGAAGCACGCTGCTGCAGAAGCAGGTTTTGAAGAGGTCGAAAGTATAACTGTGAGGTCAAGGACAGATGGTTTCTTTTTCACGCCGCAATGCACACCAGTAAGGCTGTAGCCATGTGGAAAGGAAGTATCCGGGATTTGAACATGATGACGTGCTTTGGGAGGTGCAGGTTTGGCTACGAAAGTTGGAGACGAAGATGTAGAAGAAAAGCGCCGCCAAACTGAAGAGCCAACCCTATTCATTTGGCGATCAAACTGACTTTGAGCTCACTGAAGCCTTGGAAGAGTAGTATGTAGAGTGAAAGTTTGTTGCTGTGGTGTTAGGGTGATCTACGTAGTTTATAAGTCTTGACTGCTGTCAGCAGAATTAAGGGCCGGACCAGGCTGGATAAGAAAACCAGCTCTACCGTGAGGCTAAGAAGTTGCGATCTTATTACTATTCACCCACAAACACGAATAGCGAAGATCCCGCAAAGATACATGACTGAGGAGTAGAAACAAAGGATGTAGTTTCATTGTGGTAAATCGCAACGCCATCGCAGAACAAGTTCTACAGTCAGCTGCTTATTATACAAAACGAAAACTTCTATCTCCCATCGCTCCGTTACTCGACAATGTCTGGTAATGACGTCGTCAAGTGCAGCACTAAATGTCTGCAACGATGACTAGAAGGCCGATAAAAATATTTGACGACTCTTATATATAATCGAAATTGGTCACGTGCTGCGTGTTACTACACTGTGACGTTGTCACGCTCCGCCTCCATTCATCCTCAAGTTCAGCGACCTCGACACGGCGGAAGACTTCTAGACGGCAAAATGGGCTCAACAAGGTCAGTATCTACTCGACTTGCTTCGCTGTGTCTGGTTTTCGTACTTCGTCGGTGAAGATCTCATTGGATGGGTTGGAATGGGGTGGATGGCTGGGATGTGATCTGGATGAAGTGATTCTCGGTGCAAGGTCAAGACTGTACTCATACTTCCTCTTGATGCACAGACTCTACTCCAAGGGACGCGTCCTCGGCCACAAGCGTGCCAAGCGCAACACTCGCCCCAACACCTCCCTCATCCAGATCGAGGGTGTCACAACAAAGGAGGATGCCCAGTTCTACCTTGGCAAGGTGCGCATTCATTTCTCCTTATCTGCGTTCAGGATTTGACCCGGTTATGAATACAGCGTGTAGCATACGTCTACAAAGCCAAGAGGGAGGTACAGGGCTCGAAAGTTCGTGTAATCTGGGGGTACGTCAAACCGTTATTGCATCAGTAGCGCAGTCAGTCTCATAACTGCGTTTGTACTCGCAGTCGTGTCACCCGTCCACATGGCAACTCCGGCGTTGTGAAATCAAAATTCAGATCCAACCTTCCTCCACGCGCATTCGGTGAAAGCGTCCGCGTTGTGCGTCCACTCGTTTCCTCGTTTCCCAACTCTCATATTGACCTGCATGTAGATGCTGTACCCCTCGACGGTCTAATTGTACCATCCTTTTACCTGCTTCGCATCCTACGTATTCATATTGCGTATGACATGTCATATGAGCCGCATGCACCATATAAAACGCATCAAAAGACACGTCTGATTGGAGTGTTACGTCATAAACTGCTCTAACCAGTCCTTTTACTCTTTTGCAGCATGAAAGGTCATTAAACGTGCAAACGTCCGTAAGTTCATTTTGTTGGATCGGACAGTCCCCACCGCCCTAGTTGCCCTGCGGCAATCCAGCTCGTTCAAACGCCGTTTTCCGAAAGAGGTTTTTCTGCACATGCATGACGATGAACATGTCCACATTGTCGGGAGGTTATCCGTGCCCAGTAGCAGCATTCACAGATCTAGTGAGCTGCCAAACGCATCATATAACTGAGACGGCAGCTTCACATGCTAAGCAGTAGCAACGGTCATTGTTAGCGTCGGCCTCGCCTCTGCAGTGATCATGATCACAAGACATCGCGCACTCTCTACACTGGGGCTGGGGTCTGGGATTTGTGCAGTGGCAGTGTGCACTCGTACGGTTCGCCCATCCACACAGAAGGAATGCAAAGATTCACTCACAGCATAATCGTCTATTGGGAGGGAATGCCTGACCCTAGGTGACAAATGCCCATTCGCAGAGATGGAATGCGGACCGACGTTAATATTTTTTGACACCTGGCTGTCGTCATAGGCGAATCGGGCTGAAACAAGGACTCCATGCGATAGTCCACGCCACTAATACTGGTGGCCAGCCCAACGAAGGGCTAGTCACTGCTCCAGGCGCAGTGCACCAGCTTGGCGGACTACGTTTGAGAGGACTTGCAAACCCTTCGTTAAGCACGTGTCTCAATCGAGGTTGTCAATTAAGACGCCGAACTACATTGAGCCCAAATGAATGCGGAGACAGTGAGGACCCTTGGGAACAACGCCTACCAGAATCAATAATATTTCCACCAAGTCAAACGATTCACTCCAGCCCTTCAAGCCGCATCAGTATTCTGGTATGTATTATTATGCCGCAATGGAGTGTCAACTGTTCCTAATTTAAAATGGCCTTTCGGGTTGAGGTCGCCAATAGTGAATATGGTATTCGTTAATGAAGGGTATCCCCACATCTAGGTCGAATAATTGACTCAGCTGGTCTATTTGTGACTCAAATAAGAGACCATACCCTGAAGCTGCAGCGGGGTTGAGGGGGTCCGGAAAAACGCCCAGGCGACTGTTGTCTAGCAAATCCATCACCTTCGGTTTGTATTAAACCTACACGGTGTTAAAGGGCGTTGATGGCAGAAAAGACGCACGGAGAAACGGGCACACTCACAGAACGGAGCATCGAAGAATACCAAGAAAGCCGTCGTATGATTCACCGTTGTAGACGGGTGCTGAATAAGGCCACGGGTCAACACCTGTTATGCCTTCGGCACAGGAAGCTAGTGCGGAATGGAGCTTATCTATAGCAGCATTTACCAAAGTGCCGCCCAGTCTTCATGCATATGGTAAAGAGGTACTGCTGAGGACAACCTGATTTGTACTAGGGCAGTGCTCAATGATACTTTGTGAGGTTGGCCGCTGATTAGTGCACCTAGTTCCATCAGATCGATTCCGCATCAAAACCAGCGCAATCACCTTCATATAGCACACTATTGTGATCACCGATTTAAGCACACCGTCCCGTATTCTACGGAGAATTGCAGTGCTGACCATGTCATCCAACGCTGTTCGCCGAGATTAAAACATCATTTTGTTGCAAATGTGCCAATGGGGCATCTGAGGAACGATGCAGAACACCGTTGTGAGGTCAAGAGAACATATTCATCTCCCCAATCAAGATGGGCGGTCTTGAACCTCGATATGGACACGGGGCGCCTCGCTAAAGATTTGATATGGCTACCAACTCTAGTGCCCTCTAGAGTCTAGTGCCCTGTTCCATTTTATGATGGATTTAACATGAACGGGTAGGGGTAAGACTCGGATCTTGTGGTCTCGAGAAAGGCAGCATAACAACATATGAGTTGTGATACGGACATTCCCGCCCGCCTCTTGGGGATTCAGCCCACATAGGGCATGCCAATGATCGAGCCGCCTGGCAGCGCAGCTGACTATAGACCAATGTGGTCAGTCCCATGGTCAAACTCGTCGCAGGTTTGCAACAGCCTGACGAATTTTAAACGAGCGGAGGGTGATTATATTGATGCATATAAGTAAAAAATATTCTGGAGCCGTATCGGATTTGTTGGCCAATGTGTCTCGCTTGATGATCTAAACAGTACTCAAGTCGGTTAGGGGTGAGCTTTGTCAGGATGGTTGAACCCGAAAAAAATGGAAAGAGTTTGTTGGTTATGAATCTTATGATAGGGCATCATTCCCTTCCGTCATAGTTTCCACTTTCGAAGGACATTGATATCGTTAGGATCACTCCGGATAACCATTTTTAAATTGATTGTACCTGGACTGGCGGGTTAGCGATAATGCGATGATGCTATTCAAGGACAATTCGAGTCAGGTATTGTACCTGATGATAAATTAATGTCTTCTCTCAAGGCGATGTCATCTGTCGACTTGCGAGTGCTTGAGCTCCCATAAGTGAGAACTGTGCAACGGGTCGCATGTGTATTAAGAATAAATTTTGCGCCCTCGGAGTGTGTCCGGGGTTACTTACAAGAAATTAGTACGATTCCAGTGTGCGCATCACAGTATGAAGACGAAAACGTTCTGGTCCATATGAGCAGTGTCAATTCGAGTTGCTCAAGCTCGAATTCCACACTATTGCCGGGAAGTTCTCAACACCCAGTAGAGGCACTGAGTTGTTCTGTGTACTGCCATACACGCTGTACTTCTCAGCCGAGAAAAGCATCTGCTGAGCAGTTTTGAAGGACGGTGATGGCGTTGTCGTTGGGGAGGTGAGTGCGAGGCACTGTGCACTGTTCGTAGGTGTAGATGTCGGTGTTTGCGATATTTGTGCAGCGGTGCGGTTCACATGGCCGGAAGGAAAGGCAAAGCCGTAGAAGCCAGGGCAGCCGTCAGTTGGGAATCGGTATGCGCTTCATAAATTTGTAAGAGGAAGAACTATCATAGTGAAAATCTTCGCGCTTACAGGTAGATGCTGCGAAGGAAGGGCAATCCGAAATTTAGGTTTGGCACGGTAGCAGATCTATTCATCGGGGCTATAGGGCAACACCCTGCCGGGGCTATATTCGATGCCAGTGGCCGTAGCAGATTGTTGAGAGAGTCCATTGGGTAATCGACTCCGTTGATAGTGGCAGTGAGAGCCACGTAGGGCTGAACAGTTGAGTTGCACACGTACGATGCAACACCGGTCTTGTAGTTGAGGGAATAACGGACATTTCCAGCAAAGCCTTGATTTTTCACGTATGTATCGACGTTTGGCATCGAAATTCCGGTCCACACTGCAAAACGTTGGATCCACTTGCTACGCACGGCTATGGAGAGAGCTTACGTGAATCGAGAACCGCGAGCAAGTTCTCGCTCTCGGGGAGGAAGGATCCATTGTACCCCTTCAAGCCATCAATCATGAATGTGTTCTGGAACGTCCACGTAGAATTTGGAGTCGTCAATGGCACCCAATTAATATGGCCTTGATAATCGTTGGGATCCAGAGCACCGATAGTGATTTTGGGATTCGTTGGGTCAAAGCGCATTCCAACAACTGGATTTAGCAGCTGGCCTGACCGGTACATTTGTAAAAGAAAATGCTGTGATGCTGCTGTGACGTTGAGAGGGTCCGGGAAAAGTCCCAGGCGGCCATTGTACAATATGTATGCAAGAGTGGGATCCCCGCCAGTCTCGATTAAACCTGCAAAAAGCGTCACTCGTGCAAAGTGTGCGCTAGAAGACAACATTACCTACCAAATGGAATATCAGCTATTTGAAGAAGACCACCAAACCCCAAAGTGTCACTATACTCCTTGCCGCTATAAGCTCGTGTTGAATAGGGCCACGAATGATTGAGGGGCTGAAAATAATTGTAACGTGCTAATTATGGGGCATGAGGAAGAAACGGACCTTTGCAGTCGATGACATGGAAACATCAAAGGATGTGTTACCGGCGCATAAAACGCAGTCGGATGAGTACACGGCTAGCTTGTCTGTATTCAGATCAAGGGTAGAATTAATTACTTGTGGAGGAGTTCCGAAAAGCGTTGGGACAGTGGGACCATCGAAGACCAAGTCCGATAGAATCTGCGGAACGTTCATCGGCAAATTGACCCATGCTAGAATCATTAAAAGAAAGTCAGTTTCATCATGCTCGCAAAACAAACGTCTGCTGAGTACTTACTCTGACTCTCGGCAGCACAGACAGTAACTGCCAGCACTATGAAAAACCTCGTGTACACTAAACGGAGCATCGTAGCACGGTGGAAACAAAACTTGCAAACCGTCCGATGTCTCTTCCGGGCATAAGACTGTAGGGATGCTGAGGGGGTAGTTATACGGCGACACTGCAACCGATATACTTCCACAGAAACCCGCTTGGCACACATGGCATCGTCACCGAATTATGCATATCAGGAAGAATTGAATACCATAACAGCCTTGTAACATCATGTCATGGGAATACAATAACAGCGCTCTTGTAAAATCATGTCATGGGGAATATAGGGATCGCCAAGATGTTTATTCGTGATTGAATGATAGTCCTTTGTGCCATACTAGGCCGCCTACGTCCGTCAAAAAGAAGCCTGTCACTGTCACTGTCAGCGCCAGGCGGACTCATGAATTGCGCACGTGATTTACGGTTCCTAATTATGAGGTTCGAAATTCAAGCTTTGATCAACATCGATGCCATCATTAAAGTCGATCTTATAATCCACACGGTTTAATCCTTCGAGGTTTTCTCTAAGCCATAACCCATTGCCTAGTCATCTCTGTGGAGTCCGTGCACAATGAGCCTCGAACGTTTCCAGCATTCTTTTCGTTTGTTCTCCACCTCCGAGTCAGTTGATGCCAAGATCATCACTTACGGTGTCACAGGAAGTGGAGAAAACTTGTGTGTGCCTGTGGCACAAATGATATCATTCGAAATCAGAATTTCCATGGTGGTTAGCCAAATTTGCAGTACTATGCGTAGTCACGGAGATCCGAGTTTTGGGGATCTTCCGTTGATCATCTGTCATAACCTCTACAAGTCTTTGTTTTGATCATATTGACCCAGAATTGGCAACAATAACAGGTTCACACTTCCTTGGCCATCCACAGCAAACAAATTCCTTTTGTATGCACTGTCAGAATGCATGGCGATCAGCCAGTTCTGTATACCCAGAACTCTAACTCCATGGATAACATACCATTGATGCCCTTCCACTCGCGTTCTTCACCCTCTCGCTCTCTATCTGCCAGTCATCCAAAAACTATATCAGAGGCTCAAAGCTCCAGGCTCTCACTCGACGAAGAACAGTTTGATTACGACCAGCATATACCGCGTTCAAGCAATTTCCAGACCCCGAATCGCCCGCAGCTATCTTGCCAGCACCCCACCACGAGCCGCAAGGACATTCTGTTCAAAGGAATCTGGCAACTTACGAAGACCTTCCTTGTTCCTTTTATCACCATTGCATATCTGTCTTTCTGCTATGCAGTACATTATAAAGTGGTATCCTTCGATGGCAAAGGATTGTACAATGAACTCAATGACACTTTGCTTGGTATGAAACCGCGATAACGTATAAACGCAACACTCATGTCTTTTGAAGTCATTATCAAATCTGGATTAACAACGATCAGCATCGTCATCGTCAGTATTTCTCTTTACCCTGTGCGTGATCTGCTTTCTAGTTTGAAGGTGAGCCGCTTACTTCCTCAATCTATCACAATGTTAAATATTCCTTTGCGGCAAGAGCGAAGAATTTTTTAGGGTTCTTCACAGACGTCCCCAAGTCCCTCTGTCTGCAATCAATGCCATTTCCAACCCTTCGTGTGGAATCATTGAGACTATCCTGCTCATCATACACAATAACTGTTCTCCATTTTTTGTCACTGCCTTTATTGCAGCAGGTATTGTATGGGTTGCATCGGCGATCGCACCTGCTGCCTGTGGGTAAAATTGTCTTACTATGGTGGCTGATAATTGACGATCTTCCGAAGTGAGCATCCAGACTGTTCTGGCCGACGGAGATATCCAAGCATTTTCCGTTGGCGCCATCCCTCCCTTAAGCTTTTACAGGTAAAGATCCGATTATCAATTTGTTTATTGTGTAATAATTGTACCTCGTGATAGTCCTGTTGCTTCCAGACAAACCATTTCACCTATGCAACTGGCCGTCTCCCCTGGGTATCCCGCTTCGATAGCATGGGCGGAGATGGCTCTGGGCATGTCATATGCGTACACGATGTCGAACAAGTCACTGGGCGAGTATGCCGCATATGTCACACCAATGCCGATCAGTATCCAAGCTTCGACAACTGCAAGATGGTTAACTGACGTAGTCGGATTCAATCCCTATTGCACATGGGCAAATCCTATGAATCTTACCAAGTCTTCGTCATCCAAGGCAATGAATAGCACCAGCGTAGCTGCAAACGCCGTTACTGTATACCTCGAAGGTCTCGATCTTGATATTGCTGTTCCAAGCAGCATTTTCCGTACGTCCGTTTCAACGTTGAGACCTACGTCACAACTAAATCAACACCAGCGGTGTACAAATCCAAATTTGTAACGACGATCCAAGTGTTGGACCCATCTACATACGTCTTCAATCATACTACTAGTAAGACACTGCCTTCCGACGGTTCGACAACCTTCGCCATCGTTGCGTGCACCGAAGGCTGCACAGGCGACCAGTTAAATATCATTTCCATCTACCCAGACCTCACCGACATACCGACTCTCAAGTTCACCGCGCCAAATAACACTTACGAGCTTTCATTCCTCGTGTGCAAGCCCAACATCACAATCGAAACACGGGAGGTTCGCACCCAAGGGTCCCTCATATTGGAAGTCCAGCCACTCCCTGAAGGCAAATCTTATCGAAGGCAAGGAAACTTGGATTTGATGCAAACATCATTCATGCTAGGCGTAGCGACGTCCTACCTGTCCGTAGACTCGGGCCCGCAAACATCGACGTGGTACGGCCTCGGGTCAGAGACGCAAGTCAACTTCATGTTTTCGCGTGCCCAGATGAACGCCATCGATCAAAGCACTATAGGTGTAACAACCAAACTTCAACCCATACCCCTTGAGAACCTTACACAAGGGTACACTCAAATAGTGCAAGCTGCGGCGAAGGGTAAGTTTGGGTATACTTCATGTGCACGATGACGACTCGTTGATATGCCTTGGTCCCCAGCGTATATCACGGGTAGCGAAGGCACGGCTTACGTCCCGGGTCGAGTGTCGAGCATGCAGCTCATCTTCACATCATCGCTGCCGAATGTCATCATGTCTACCGTCGCATTCGCACTTTTATGGGCGCTGACCATATTTGCGCACTTCCGTAAAGGAAAAAGTTACGATTTCACACTAGTGAACGTTGGAGCTGCATTGCACAACTCAGAAATACCCAAGCAGTTTTCACAGATGAAGGCACATGCAGCTAACGACAAAATCCCTCGTTCTCGCTGGGTGCATCACAGTGCTGATCAAGATGTTGTGGAGATGCTCGGCGCCCATGATATTGCCCTCCTCAGGAGTCGAGGCCTGGATTCGCTGCGGATCATATAGTCCTCGGATATATTTCCGGTGTTGGAAAAGGTGTGATTACAGTTACTTCATTGTGGAGTCGTTGAATATCTATTGTAGCATTATAGGGGGCGTAGTCTTTGAGCTTGCGTTCAGGCTGGCAAATTAATGGACCAGAAGTGCCACACTTGATCGTTTAATTTATTAAAGGGTATTCGAAGTAAAAATACTTGAAATCATGTGGGGGTTTATCGAATCATCCAGGAGTTTATGAACATGGAAGCTCAAAGTTCGACTACGTACTTTGTCGAGTCCACCCTATCCTCGCACCAGATAAGGTCGTAACACGTAGGTGTTTAACTTGTCCAATTCGGTTCCCGACCGTATTTACTACTTAGCCCATTTCACTCCTGGTTGAGTCAAGTTCGAGTCGCACTATTCTAGATCGTGAGCTACATCACGAATATACATGTAACAATCCGTCGTTGTGTTATTCATCATTGTACGAGAGGCGATATTATGTGCGGCAAGAAGACGTCTTCTTAATTCCAGTTATATATCATTTGCGATCAGAACCTGCACCCTCGGGACCTCTAACAGCATCCTTATCTTGCGAATGTTCTCCTCCGCAACTTCCTTATCTTCATGGGCACACATCGCTGAGCACGTATTCGCATCGATACGGTACGCAATCTGCATCTTCCAGTGATCAGATCAGGGTGATGAGCTGAACTGCACCAAGCAAGATCCAAGTACCATCTGAGGAAGTGCGCGCAAGGATGTTAACATGCCCGTCAACATGTCCTGCAAAGACAAGCTTAGGTGATGTTCCTTTCGGTCTCATGTAGTAGATATAAACCTGATGCATCAATGATATTCATGCTGCCATCACCAACTTGAAATGTCCATTGCGCGGAGATAGGGACCGATTGTCGTGTGTAGGTCAGAAACTGTGATGAAGCGTGGACAGTCTTCTGGTACACGAACAGACGCAAAGGCTGCAGGATGGTAGCAGGACCCAGGACCCGCAAGAGCTTTCTCCGATCCTTCCCTGAGGACACTCGGCTGTGGTGAATGGAGAAGAATCTCCGACCTTAAGGGAAGTTAGGTTTATTCATACTACCTCAGACGCTGAACGGCTCACTGATCCCAATGGATGTGACTCAAGGCTACCATATCAACGGAGGAAGGTCGAACTCCGCGTGGCTCCAAAGTTCTGCCGCTGTCTGCTTTACGACAGGCAAGAACATTTCTGTTGCAGCAGGCGCAAACTCTTTTATGTTGCTGTGGATCCCTCTTCGAGTGACGTAGGAAGAATGGAAGCGAGGGGCAAACCATCGGTTCGTCTGGTTCTTCACCAGCCAAAATAAGATCTAAAGGAACGCTCAGATGTCCAGCTTCAAGAGCAGATACATACATGTACGCCCGCTCATCTGACGGAGCGGGGAGTGATGGTCTATCTGCGGACCTTGATATCAAAGGTCAAGCTTCCAGTTAGGAGGGAGCAGAATCAAGAGTCAAACGTACCTTATATGCAAGAGATGACATTAGTTGGTGTCAGCTAAATTGCTGTGTCTCTACAAAGCTCAATCTTGACAGCGCAATAAGCCGCGCTAGACTATAGCCTGTTTGGCGCCGAACCAAGAACCCCAATAGCAAACTGTTCAATTGGTTGAGGGGTGATGAATTGGTAAGCTGAGAGTAAGTCCCCACAAGACCGGGGAGCAAATGCGTGGCAGAAATAGGGAGAATGTCCATCTTTGTCGTAGAGAGATTTAAGTCGATGACAGCCATTGTCGATCAAAGTGGCAGATGCGTCCAGCGCATATCCAGCGCACTGCCTAATGATCAGGCTCCATGAGTATCATTTCAAACTTGAACCACTCATCCCATGAGACGACGGACTGCGAATAACCATATGTTGATCGCGAGACCACTTCCGTTATCATGATGCGAGGATGGAGCGCGCAGACGAACAAGCAAAACATGTACCATACGCGGCTCATCACAGCTTCCAAAGTCGCTCAAGATGCGATATGGTCCAAATGGGCAATAGGCCATCCTTATCAAATCAGCAAATCAATGGCGAAACGATAGCTCGAAGAAAATTTAAGAACAGACGTTGATACTTTATGACACGGTCCCTTCTTTCCGCTCACGTGGCGGTGAAACAAGTATACTCCTGATGACGCCTGGGTTAGCATCAGAGCCCAGCCAGAAGCCAACGTGACTTCCCCCAGAAAGTGCTAGAAAAACCAAGATTGCGGATTGTGAACTCATGAAGGACGGATAAATGGATCAAGCTCGATGACTGATAACCACTGTACAGCTAGTTCACAGACAACACATGCAAGAAAACACGCAATCTCACGCACTGCACTTTTGACTCGAAAACTGTGCACTACAGGAGTTGGAAATTCCTGGGCGATTTACATGGGCGATGGTGCTTGTATCCAGGCGCGAAATGCCCAATTCTCGTTGGGCGCAGAATAAAATCGTTATCAACTCATTTTGAAGGCGCGGACACCTATCCCAGCAATTTGAGTATGGTTGGCCGCGACATGTCACGGACACGCACCCAACAACAGACATAACGAAGGCATCGCAGATTGACATCTGCGACTTGGCATGTGTTTAGGGTGAAATTAGTGAGAGCTCAGGATGTGTTCCTCTATCGTGCATAAAGTGGTGGACAGAATGGAATGCTCAAATGCGACGTGCGACGATGTAGCCTCAATGCAGGAAGAACAAGAAATGAAATGTCATGAGTGATTTCATCGACCACTGGGAATCTGTTCTTGAGGACAATAATAGTTTCAAGCATTGCCGCAGCCTTGCCCCATGTCGAGCACATGTGTGCGAGCTCATATGGAATTGCGAGCACCACAAGATCAGCCAAGAAACAATTCAGGGGCAACAAGCAACAATCAATTGCTTCCCGAGTTAGGAACTCACCGAAAGCCCTTTGCCGCAAGAGAACGACCTCGAGACTCGAAGACCACCGTATAGTATATTTCCTACCATTCGATAGCTAGCGCATCAACAGGCCACACTAAAATCGTGCAGAGGTTCAAGTGAGATCCAATTCCACTTTCTAGTAGTACGGCTCTGTAAGAAAGCGCTCCCTAACTGAATCAAAATATCTTCATAACAGGCAACGTCAGACTGTGGAGGACGCGCACCCAAAAGATATGGAAGGTATGCTTTACTATGCTGACATGGATGACAACAATCCCTTCCAGACAAACGCTCCTGCATTTCCGCTGGCCTCGCTATATTTTGCCAAAAATAACTCATCATTGGGTTCTGTTTCAAATAGTCAAACCCTCCCAAAAACAGATGGACGAAGAATACTACTTACTTGAAGGCACTGCCCGGTCCTTCATCCACACCTCAAAAACCGATGCTGCTTCGGGCACGCTCAGGCTGCTGGGTACCGCCAGCCTCTCGAGGCCGTGGGCGTAATCTACGAGCTCCGGCTGCCGCTTGACATATGGTCCATAGGGACGGTCATACTCGAGAGAAAGAGCCTCACGAAGCTCTAAAGGTAGCGGGAATGTTGTGTTGCTCATCGAGAGCGCGCCAAAGACTGCACCGCGGGCCTGATTTTGATTCTGTTCAGATGGCTAAGTGGCCAGATTTTCATAGACACTTACAAACGACTTCTTTCCAGATGCGTACTCAAGCAGAAGGCGTGGCATTGAAAGATGGTACGGTTTGATAGCCGAAAAATGTTGGTCACGATAGTGCGACTTGCAATATAATGCCTGGAAGTCGTCAACTGCCAGAAGCACCGGGAAACTATGATCCATCCGTTGAGACTAAGCTTGTCTTAGACACGGAAAAGACAAAATGGCTCACATTGTCTGCTTCCCAATTTCTGCCAGCACAGCATCAAGCACTGTCGGAGCATGGCCCTGATCCTTGAGGCCAATATTAATGAGCTCCACGAGGGGTGTGCCAGGGGGCACTGGAGGGCAACGTTCTATTTCTATCTCGGTCTGGGTGCGCAGTTGTTCAAGCCGGGGGGCATTGACTTTGAGAAAGCGCTGAAGAGTTTGATAAGCGAAGATCGGCTGAAGGTACGTTCGAGTTCGCATATCGTAGGTGTGGGCGGTTGTAGAGTTTACAAGATTAGTTGCTGCGGGCGATATCAAAGATTAGCCTTGTGGAAGTCTGAAATGTACGGACCTCGAGGGATGTAGAGGACTAGCCAATCGCGAGCATTGCAATACTGTAGGGCTTGCAGCAGAAGGAAACTCTTTCCACAACCCCGGGGTCCGGCTGAAAAGATGTCAATGGAAACCTGTGACAAGTATACTAGAAGCATACTAAAAACAACCCTAGATTCCTTGCTGTCCTTCTCACTTGCTGCGTCTAACTTGTTAATTGCATCGATCGTCACAGAGCGTATAACAGAGCAGGGCTTGGAAAGTAGGCGGAACTGAAGAGCAAATTGATCAATTACCTGTGCGCTAATATGACATCGCACAAACCTCGACAAGGATATTCCTTGGCAACCCAAAGATGCGGAATGGGTCATTGTCATTATGGGGGAATTTGAGTGCTTGAGACTCGACGACCCTCGTGAGCATTTCCTGTTAGGGTGCATCAATCCAATATACACGTAAAAGAAACTCGAAGCATACGGGATGAAATGGCTGCAAATTTAGGGTATCTGGACGATCACTCTCAAATAGCGGGTGCGAAAGTTGCGAGACGGGCAGCGGTTGGAAGGCCTAACGGACTGAAGTCGAGCTATGATGAATATTCGAAGAACGAGAACAGACCATCATTTTCTTGTCCTTCTTTGCAGGTTCCATCTGACCTGAAGAGGTGTTCTTCTTCCCCTTGAATCCCTGCGCTGGAGCCCACATGCGTTTCAAACGTTCGATATCACTTTAATTTGAACGCGGACTTACAAGCCTGCTTCACAATCTGTCCTTTCTTTGGCTGTGTTGCATAGCTACGCGTCTGAACGAGCGGACTCGAGGAAGTCGAAGCAGACAGTTGGCAGGTGACGCGCTGGCGCACCGAGAGCGCTAACATTGGAAGACGAGAGTAAGTCACGGTATGAACTTGTACTAGTATATAGATGAATTTTGTTCAATCCGCCCCCCTTCAAGGGGTTACTTGATAAAATCACGTGTTTCAACGCGTCGCGAAAAGTTGTTCTTTGTCACTGATTTCCCAGTTTGCTTTTAAGTACAAATTCAACATTTCGTAATGTCGCGGTTACCGCGCTTGAGGTCCTCTCCAGACCCACCATACCTGCCAACCCCTTCTATCGCTACTACACTGGCCTTCTCCATGTCGATGTCGACGTTGGGCCACAAACGCAAAGCAGAAGATGATCTCGACGCAGAGGCTCTTGATCAACCCCGCAAACTCCCAGCAATTGGCAATGGCGCCACAGCTCGTCCTCTAGCTACCAGCCGAAGCGCGCTCAATAGACCAACTACAACTACAGGTCCTGCGGCGAAACAGCTATCAGGTCCACAGCGCCTTACGAGACCCGAACCACCGAAATTATCAACATCAGCACCATGTCGGACAAGTCGAGCAACTAGTGCGCCGCCAAAACAGTTAGGTTCGTTGACAGGACCTATACGTCCTCCGGGGCGTGTCGTTTCAGGATCGCGAATCGCTAGCGGAAGCGGATTACAAACACAAGAGTTCCGTGACCTGCAAAGCCAGGTCGCTTCTATCGAATCCGCACAGCTTGCCAATGCCGAAAAGCTTGCCCAAACCATGGATGCGGAGCGCGCCAAAGTAGCTGAGCTCGAAGCGAACCATCGTGCTCTATCTCTCGAGCTCGCCAACGCCAAGTCACTTGAGCTTGATAAGCGGAGAGAGTTGGTGAGCGCAAGCGATGAAATCGAGAAATTGCACATAAAGCATACTAGGGAGATTATGGAGCTCGAGATGGAAGTGAAAAGTAAAGCACGAGAGGCAAGAGAGCTCGCAGATGAGTTGAGGTTGGCGAAGAGTGATTTGGAGAGGGAGAGAGATAGTGTGTCGAACCTCAAGGCAACACTGTCACATCAGTCCACCTCACATATCACTCTCAATGCGCAGATTAATGCTCTCCAGGCACAGAAGGCCGCTATGCAGATGCAGCTCGATGCTGTAATGACCACATCTTCAGACAGGACGCTCGAGCTCGAAACTGCACATCGACGAATATTGGATCTTGAGCAAGACGCCAGGGAAAGCGAGATGGTACGCCGGAAATTGCACAACATGGTTCAGGAACTCAAGGGCAATATCCGGGTATTCTGTCGAGTTCGCCCTGTCCTCACATCAGACTTGTCACCCTCATCTTCGTTCCCCAGCAGCCCAACTCCTGATGATGAGGAAAAGGGACGAGAAGCCGATATATCATTTCCTGACAAAAGGGACCACAAGGAGATTGTTGTTTCCTCTTCAAGCTCCAGCGCCATGGGGTCTGAGCGCAAAGAAATTTACAACTTTGGTTTTGACCGGGTTCGTTCTCTCCTAACAATTCTTGCACGATCTTGAGGTTGCTCTTCTTCAGGTATTCGCACCTGAATCAACCCAGTCCGAAGTTTTTGAGGAGATTTCACTCCTCGCTCAGAGCTGTGTGGACGGATATAATGTCTGCATATTTGCTTATGGCCAAACAGGTTCTGGCAAATCTTTCACTATGGAAGGCGGATCGGTACACTTTTTTTTCGTGTAGGCTTCATACATCTCACCCACTTATTTCTCAGACCGAGGACACAACAGGTATGATACCTCGCGCAGTAAGCCAGGTATTCAAAGCTGCCGATGACCTAAAGTCCAAAGGATGGGAGTACAAGATGGACGGTCAGTTCCTCGAGATTGTACGTATGTTGTCGTTGCACCGCAGGGACTCGATTAAGAAGAAAATGCGCAGTATAACGAAACAATCAATGACCTCCTTGGCAAGGGTGAGTTCGACAAGAAGAAGCATGAGATCAAGCACGACAAGTCCGGTACTCGTGTCACTGATGTGAACGTGATGCCTCTGCCGTCTCCCGCGTCTGTTACCTCCCTCCTCCGTGTCGCCAACTCCCGGCGCACCGTAGCAGCTACCCTGATGAACGAGCGTTCGTCACGTTCGCACTCTGTCTTCACACTCCGAATATCTGGTACAAATACCCACACCGGTGAGAGCTGTGAAGGCAGCCTCAATCTTGTGGACCTGGCTGGTAGCGAACGCCTCAACTCAAGTGGGGCTGCAGGGGACAAAGATCGACTGAAGGAGACGCAAAACATCAACAAGAGCCTGAGTGCACTTGGAGACGTTATCGCTGCGCTAGGCGAGAAAGGAGAAAAAGGAGAGAAGCACATTCCATATAGGAATTCGAAGGTGATTTGCGGGCTTCTTGGCTCCGTGTCTTCTGATCGACGCTGACTCGATTTTCAGCTGACATATTTGTTGCAAAACTCGCTGAGCGGAAACTCAAAGACCTTGGTGAGCGCAGGATCTAAGTATGGAGATTTTAGCATAACGTGATTCTGTGGCAGATGATCTTGAACCTCTCGCCGCTGGCGGCGCACCTGAACGAGTCTATCTGCTCCTTGCGATTCGCGACAAAGGTGAAGCACACCGTTGTCCGATGCGGTGACTTCTAATCTAAGCCTTTTGCAGGTAAATAATACCATGATTGGAACTGCTAAGAAACAAATCCGAGGGTCAAGTTAGCCGTCGGTCTAATATCTGCCGCCCCACGTCATAGTCGCTGCCTTCGTGCAGGCGGATTGCACTTCGTATTTTGTTATTCTATAATATAGCCGCCGTGTCGTACGCAGATTTTTCGCTTGACGTCAAGAAAGTGGTGGTTGTCGTGAAGCGCATTTGTCGTCCGCTAAAGCAGCATACATGATGAACATATTATAATCTGTCATCCGCGCGTTAAGTGGCGGATCATAGTGCTCAGGGGTGCACAATATATAATCGTCTTCGTGGATTTGTCGTGGATAAATATCTTACATCGTGGTTTTATCGTGTAAAGCACGCACCAAACACGTGTCTGATGCCATGCAATGACACCCTCTAACCCCCAAAATAACTGCCTAATGAAGGACAAGAGCAACCGCGGCCCGGGATATGTATGTATATGTCACTAGTGTAATTTGTTTCGAGGCTGTCTTGATTTCATGACGTGGAAGACTTGTCCTTGGCTTCCCGTCTGACGTCGCTCGTCCATTTAAAAAAATTACACCGGTATCGGTGATCCACCTCTTCGCGGAGGCGTTCGTTTTTGCCCTTGTCGTAACCCGGGCCGACTGGTCTAGATGAAAGGAATTAGATAGAGGCGAAATGAAGTGTAATGATAGGACAGACCTCGCAGAGGAAAAATGTTTTCCCCTTGTTGGGACCCGGCTTGTTAACGGTATGCTCCTTCGCAGGTTCACCATGTACGAAGCAATTTGGTGGTTGGACGGGAGCCATCAGCTGCGACCACGCCGCTTTGCTATGCGAAGCCGAAGGCGTCGCTGAGGCGGGCAAGCTCTGCGAAAGTGGATTTTCGAGCGAAGCGGAAAGCTCCAGTGCGAGCTGATAGTCGGAGTCTATATAGTCCTGGTGATCGGGAACGTCGCCTAATGAATTTCCCTGGCTGCAAGGCGGCGAGACTGATGGCTGCGCAAAGAACGAGGAGAGTTTGCTTTGACTGCCTTTCAATTTCTTGGGCGCTTTCTTGGCTGAACTGTCTGATGACTTGCGTTTGGCAGAACTATCTGGGGGCGCAGTTTGGCGTGGCGAAATGGGATTGGACTGTAGTTTAAGTGGTGATGCAAGCAGCTGACTCGTGGATGTGCACGCTAAATTCTGAAAGCTCAGCGAGGGATGCATTGGAGGTGGAATACCAACGGCAGGCTGCGTGTGATCGGGCTGTGCAGCATCAGAATGTTCCTTGGGTAGTTGCGTGTCGGGAGTAAGCGAAAGCGACGAAAGTGGAGAATTGTTAGGTGAACGCAGCATATTCCCTTTCCCAAAAAATGTGGACAGTAGCGTCTGCTTCCCGGAATACTCTTCCCATCGTCGTGCTGCGAGCCGAGGCAGGTCTTTCCGATTCCCGTCCATTGGCAGAACGTCACGGAGAGATAATCGTTCGCCAGCATCAGTTGTTATTTCGTCGTGAAGATCAATATATATTGGACAGTGATCAGAACCTTTGAGCGATGGCTGAATGTCTCCGTGCTTGATCCAGGGGAGCATGCCGGGCGTGACAAGAATGTAGTCAACCCGGGTACCATAGTTGGACTCCCGAGCTGAAATTTTCATGTTCCAACCTAACATAAAGAGCATATATGAACGATGGGAAAAGATCGTCCAAACTTGCGTCCTACATGTGTACATTCCCTTTCTGCCAGGCCAGAATGTCCGCACGGCATCAGTCATGCAACCAATAGGGCTCAGCCACCTATGAAACCACGCACGAGCAGGATGGTCGTAGAAAGTCGCAGTGTTACTAGAAAGATGACCGTCGCAGTGGTCCAATGGCGTTGCGCAAATATTGATGTCACCGACGACCACAACTTCCCGGCCTTCATTCATGAGCGTTCGGACTCGATCTTGCAACATGGTGTGGTAATTTATTTTGAAAGGAAGACGAGCATCGGAAGTTTCGTTTGGACAATAGACGTTGATCAATACGAATAGGCCAAAGTCTACGATCAGGGCACGGCCTTCAGCTTCCAAGGCAGCGAGATCACTTGGGGTTGATCCATGCTCGTCCGGCATTAGTTCGATTTCATGTGCGCAGGGATATGAACGAGATATCCGATCATCCAACGTCAGAGGTGGCTTAGGCTGCAAGATACCGGAGAGACCCTCCTCTGCACGAAGTGGAGTGATAGTGCGGGAGTCAGTGTAAACCGCGACGCCACTATACCCTCCTTTATTCTGTGGGAAGGAGAAGAACGCTTCAAAATCGTCTGGTAAGGCAACACAGCGTGACAGGCTGGAACGCGAGGTTTTCATTTCTGGGATAGATAAAGTTTGGGCATTTGACAGGGGGAGGTGAAATGAATGAACGACCCGCACCTTGAAAGCATATTATATCTGCCTTAAGATGCTCCAGAATTCCTTGAAATGAGGTGAAGGTATTCCATCTATGGTTTTGAGGCCCTTGGCAACCAGGTGGAAATCATGATGGATAACTCACGGGTGATATTGAGGGAGAGTCCTGATGCCATTCTGTCGTGAAAAGCAGAATGTCAGAGTAATTCTTTCGTGAAGAAATACGGCTCATTTCTTACAATGTTCCATGAAAGGATCCGCATATTTCATGAGTGTGTTATGGTCTCTACTACGGATGGTTCGACTGGATTTACTATATTCCAAAGTGAGGGAAGTTTGAGTCACTGTTCGATTCAGAAGCCTTGAGTGCTGTGAAGGGACTCCGAAGGAGCACTTGAACTTCCTTTTCGGCATCATGATGGGCCGGTCACGACATAAAAATGTCACAGTCACATGTCCTGACTCGCCACAAGTCCAGACGATGCACGATGCAGCGGGCTCCTGCCACAGATTTCATTGAAGATGCATACCGGCGGTTGCACTAGAGCAGCAATATGTGGGCGATCTCTTACTTCTCCATTGAATCAACCGGTACAAATGGCTCAGCGACTTTCACCAAATGTGGACCAAGTCATGGAGCCCTTTTGATATCTCACTCCGGAGTCCGTAGCAGCCTAAGAAGCCTGAGATCATGGCCTCCTTCTACAGAGTTCTCCGCGCAGGAGGCGGAGCTGTACTGGAAGTTACGATAAGGACTTGAAAGTTGTACGTGGCCAATTACTTCTGAATTGACCACTGCGTCTCTAACAGCCACATACGGTTGCTGCAAGCTGCTCTCCAGTTCGCCCCAAATGTGTTAGTCTATTTAACAAAAGTTTCACCTCCGCGGCCACAGGCTCTCACTTGTCGTCCACCTATGGTCATCCTTTGATAATTCACTTACTTGCGAACACGTTGCTTCCGCACGTCTGATTCATCAGTACCCGATCACACCGTTTTACGTCTACAAGTTAGCCTTGAAACCGGTCTTTATTGTCTCGCCAAAATTTTTGCCCATAATTCTGTCCCGTGCTTATGTATTTTGAGAATAATTCACCGTAGATTCACTTATTATCTCCCTATCAGCTTTGACAGCACTCTGCCAGAGATCAGGGCAGCTCCACGTCAGGGTCACCGCTGCTTCGTATTCTTCCTCGAGGCCATCACGCTCCGAATCGCTGAGTTCAGTGAGTCTAGCGATAACATGCCGTCATTTTAAATAATTCCTCACTGAGATGTTCAGCGTATGAATTTCGCATTTCGCCTTCAAATCACGACTTCTACGTGCGGTGCTCGCCTAGGCCGTTCTGCCGTTTGGAGCGTATTTCAGAGCCTCGCTTTAGTTCCCCATCCTCAACATCAAACCAGGATCCGATCCTTGCACCTATAATACCCAGGGACGATCGCTGCAGCAAACACAGTAGTGCTCCCTCACTATGTTTCGTGGTACGTCCTCCAGTAGAGCAGCTTTGATCATTCTCACTTATATTCAAGGCACTGGACCAGCACACGCTGCTCGTTCTTTTCATGATGCGACCTCAAGCATCCCAACTGTTTCCAGCCCCTACGCTCGAAGTGAAGCGTTTACGGACCCGAGACGGAAACAGACCATCATCAGTCTTTTGGATGTCCTGAGCGAGCTTAGCAACGAGGTATCTGCAGACAGCGGTCAGTCGTCCCCCGTTGCCCATCATCCACTGCTAATTGTATATTTTTAGATGCCAACCTTCCTTCCAATTTTGAAGATGACCGAGACGTTCGTGAGTGGTCGTCAGCGCATCACTTGATCGTGGTCTTAGTTGTTTTTCAGCTACCGTAGACGAAAAACTGCAAGTCGCAGGATCAGAATCGTTTAACAAATTCGAGAAGTAGGATCCACATTGTTGTTTCGTCTCTTTGCACTGACCAGTCTGTACAGGCGAATCGATAATCTTGACAAAGAGGTGCGAACGGGTGCAGCTCTCATGCTTTAGCGCTCAACTCCCATGTAGCTTCGCAACTTCGCTAACGCCGCCCGCCAACTTGGCAGTTCCGTTGGAATATTGTCATCTGCTTTTCGACTACGGGAACGCCTCACAAAATTGTTGTTTCTATTTCGCGAGAACGCAGCTACGTTGTTCCCCAGGAAAATTTCACGTCAACCTCGAGAAACATTAGTCAATCCTAACTTGATGGACCGACGACGTACTTGGAGAGGTCAACAACCCCCCCTCAGACCCATTCATGATGACGGTCTTGATCCCGAAAGTTTTCCCGGACAATTCGCTAGTTTCGCAGAAGATGTCGTAACGTTCCTGAACTGCCTGAATGAGTTTCCGGAGTTTACAGACGAGGCGGTCAATACGTCAATGCGTGCTTTTGAAGTCGATCTTAAGGTGAATTTCTTGGTTAGCTAGTGTCATTGAGCTCCATTAACCATATTTATCTAGTATTGGGCTTCATGTCTTCAGGAGTACAAAGGTAGCGTGTCTACATGGGCTTGCATTGGACGATGTTTCTCACTAGTTTCAGGTCAATTTCGGTATCCAGCAGTGCAGCGCTATATCCACGATTTGACGTCGGAAATCGGGGAGCACATTGACAACATCACTGTCAATTTGTCGATGTTCATTGAAATCGGTATACATTGATATATCCTTAGTACTCTCAAACAAACTTACGTTCTCTGCCAGGCGTACCGACGATTAGATTCGCCCAGCAGCACGCAGCAGCAAACCTGCTAAACTTGTCGACAGTCGCGACATTCTTCTCGGCTGTGACGGCAACGACCTTACAGTTCTCATACCAGTTGACAGATGGAGTGCTAGAGAAGTCTGTCAATGCGTTCTGGTTCTCCTCATTGGTCTTCAGTATAGCATCCGCAGTGAACAGTCTTCTTGATCTCACCTGGAAGCAAGCCATGTAGTAAGTCTATCATTCGTACTGCTTGTACTCATTTCAAATGACAGTCGTTCAGTCGTTCACCGGGACATAGGGTACCTTGGTGGGTATTGATATGGATTAAGCGATCGCCTTTAGTCTTTCTTGTCATGCCTGTAACATGCTTTTCCGCGGGCTTGATGCTTTTCACATACGCTACAAACCAGGTATGAGGTTCTATTCTACTGATGAACGCGTGTCTAAGACGTGATGATTTCGGTCAGGGGTTTGTTACATCCACGATCACCACTGTTTTTACAGTAAGTCTGTTGATGGCTCTGCGGTTCCGAATTGCGTCCTTACCCAGTTTTTCAGGCTGTCACTTCTTTTGGCCTGGCTGCCGTCTCCGCTTGGTTTGCCTCAGAACGCTGGATATTCGTTCAGCACCGCAGTCATGTATGGCTGGAGGATGTAATAAATGAGGCAACCCACCGCATGCTCCTCCTTTCTGCGTTTGTGGAATCGCAGAAGATCATCTACTACTGCAATCAGGGCATCTTAGCGATCCGCGGCCTGGTAAGACGAGTGTCTTTCAAGAAGGTGACCGACGCGATTACCCGGTTCAGACATAAGCACCATACTCTTCCTACGACGCAGGAGGGCCCGCAGATGCTTGAACTTCCTCACCGTCACGAGCCAGATATATCCCCTGTGCGCGGAATACACCGAGCGTCTCAATTCTTTGGATGCGCCTGCGAGTGAGGAGAGCGAGACTTCCCGTCGATCCATTGCCCGTCAGCGTTTCAAGGGAGCCGTTCGTTCTGTCATCATGATGCAGCAGCAGCAAGCGGGGCAGACCCCGCTGTATCTACGGCCCTTCATGCCACCACGGACCCCCTCTTTTGACCGGAACTCCACTACAGGAATGTCTCCCACCCGATTCTCGTCCATCGGTTTGAATACCATTCGAGGACAGAGAGTTTCCACATTGATCCCAAAGTTGAAAACCCTGGAACCATTACAGGAACTTACCAATCATACTGCCCTTGTTCGGCATCTACAGTTCTCCCCGAACGGAAAGTATCTCGCTACGTCAAGGTGTGTTATGATTCACTCTTTGTATCTTTTCAGGCTGATATGTTCGTCATAGTTGGGATCGGTCCTCTATCATTTTTCGTGTCGGAGTAAGCATATGAGGTGTCGCGCTTTGACAAACGTTGTTCACGCTATTTTTGTCCAGGAATCATTTTCTACTCAGGCTGTTCTAGTACACGTGCGAGGCTTTATCGGCCAAGTGGCATGGTATGTAATGCGGCGAGTGTTTGACTGTTTTCAAATGCTTAAATACGATTGGACAGGTCTGCGACTGGTATGATTCTCTTGACGAGATTGACTCGCGGAATCAAGGTCTGGACGGAGGATGGACTCTGTAAGAGAACAATCGACCGACCGCACTCTGTATCATCTATTGCATGGCTGCCTAATAGCGAGAGTAATTAATTTCATCGTCCTGTCTGATTGTACTTTGCTGATGCTTTACGACAGCGCAATTCTTCTCCGTTGAAGGCAGCGATGTTTTCAAACTGGTTAGCGCAACTGTCATTATTTGTGTACGCACTGATGAATCGTGAACTCTGTCTTCAGGACACCCAAGGAAAGGTGATTAATCACTCGGTGTCAGCAGAATCCTGACTGAACATATCTAAGGTCCTTGATTCGTATCACTTTGGTCGTATCCAGTTGCACAATGTGGCCGTGACTCCAGATGGTCAACGGTTACTGGGGGTGGGTCCACTCCTTGCGGCGCCTAATGGGTTGCATCCAAGCCGCACCACTAGGGTTGAAAAACGCATAATAGGTAAGCGTTGTACACATACACTGGCTCTCTCTTGAACTTCGTATACAATAGTCTTCAACATAGAGACTAGAACGTTTGAAAAGTAGGTTACTTTCATCGTTTCGAATCTTTTTACTGATGGAGCTCAACAGCCAGACACCCGTCGTGAACGACGTGCGTGACATCACGATATCCAAAAGGGGTGGAAATGTGCTGATTTCTTTTGAGCGCAAGGTACCGAGAGTCATGATATATGTATATCTGTTGATCACCCATATTGTATTTGCAGACGCCTCCCCAGTTGTGGAAGATGGAGCTGGTACGGGATGCTAGAGGACAACCATATGCACAAGTCGCTAGGCTGCTCCTCCGTCATACTTACCTGCCAAAAGCTCAGGTGGATTTCGCGGGTTCCAGCTACTTTGGCGGCAAGGAGGACCAGCTAGTGTTATGCGCAGGAAAATGTATGTTACTTCTAACGTGTCATCTTCATCTGAAATCCTTACTTATGCATACTTGAACATAGCGGGCGATATCCACATCTGGGATCGCGATAGCGCAGCTTTGCTCCATTACATTAGACCTCAAACGTTTGGCGGGGACTTGACATGTGTTGCATGGAATCATTCCACTGACGAACCCTTCATGTTCGCCACTGGCAGCCATGACGGTACGGTACGCATATGGACGACGCCAGCGGGGGACCGCTCTTCTGATGACGCATCATATCTCGAGCGGCGCACTGATGCTGGTGTTTCGGATCAGTCTTCTCCCATCCTGAGCCCGCCGCCTGTGCCTGGATCCAGTCGTCGAGAAAAAGCGCCGACCATACGGACTACATTCTCGATAGGGCCTGGATAGAACATTGCCAACATTCAGTATCGGCACCATACAATAGACGTGTGTGGGTCTGCATGTTCGCGTGTTCACCTGGGTTATATATTGTCTTCATTAGTATCTTATTCAAGACAGCATAGTTACGATACAACACTGTAATCAGTCAACTATTCTTCCTTAAACCCCCTTGTTGATAACTACAGCTTGAAAATACAAAGCAAATGATATTGTTTGATTGTGACAACATGAAGCAGGGTTCTGGCCAGTCGCGTACTAATTCCGAGCAACAAGCTAAGTACTACTGTGTTGGCTTGACACACGTATCAATATCCTGAATGGATTTCCCAGTCATACCTCAGCCTGAGATCTTGAGAGTCCAAGATATATGTATATATGAACTTCTTTCGAACACTCGGAGCGCAATTGCCGGGCATATCACATATCTATGTACGTTGATAAGTAGTCATAAATGCTTGCATGTGAACGATCCTGAAGATGTTTCATTCGCAGAACGGCGTGTGAGCATTCTCCATAAATATATCTGAACCTCCAGCAATGATGATATCGCACTATGGCCAGTAGCTCAGTGTTACACGGGATGTGAAGAAATAGAGGAGTACATGCCGAACGAAAAGTGACCATATACTAATAGCATTCATAGTAGGTGGTAGGAGGAAGGGACTAGGGTTGTGTAAGCGTTGTAAATAAAACATTTGGCCTCCTTTCAAGTTATGAGCTGCATAAGATAAATATAATCGTACAAAATATATTCGCATTTCAAAATGCAGGAAGGACTGCTCGCGAGACGTGGCACTCTTCATTCTTTCTTGAGAGCTGAAAAAAAGTAGTTAAGGATCGTAGCAATGATGTGATATTACCGAAGACTTACTGGCGAACCATGCACGTAAGCTGGATTTTGCAGCTTCATCACATATTTCTATCATGGATTCGTAGGTTGTAAATGCTTCTCCAAATCTACCCGTCCGAACGAATTCGCAGATTAGTTGCTTGTGGGCGTTTGACCACAATAACTTGAGGTCCCACCCGAAGAGCTGCCAAAGATCCCAAAACAAACACGTAGTTGAGGAAAAAGGATTGTTGGCAGTATGACATCAACATACCACGGTGAAATCCCCATACATATGATGAATTGGCAATTCAGAAAAGAAAGCGCTAGCCCTGACAGCGGCGGTGAAATGGTCGACAGCTTCGGACTTGTGAAGCCAGCTACCCAAGGCAATGGAGCCCAGTTGAACGCGTAGACATGTCTGATGCGGGGAACGCGGAACCATCAATGTTAGCACACAAAACTGGACTTAATACTAACCTCAACGACATGACAAGCAAGAGGATCGGTATTGGGAAAATCGGCGACTAGTTCTTTGAGCCGCAGCATTGCCTCTTCATGTTTATTTGCGTTGAACAGTGCGATAGCCTGCGACTCATCATGAAGCGCGGAGTGTGCAACAAAAGAGTGACCTGCCTTGATCAAGAAAAGTAAAAGAGATGTCCTTGCAACGCCGCCAGTCGATACGGACGCAAGGTCAAACACTTTTATGGCATCCCGGAACTGCCTTTTCCCGTAGAGGGCCATGCCCTTGGCAATATAGCCTGTTAACGATGGATTTATGCGTATTGACTATGCCAGGATCAATGTAAGCCTATGTGAAGTGCATGTCAGCATACGACTTACTTCATTTGCATCTTGAAGTGCACGGTCCCAGTCGAGTTTGCGTGCCAGAACGATTGAGCGAGTGGCATAGGAAGTGTAGTCGTTAGTGTGGGCCTTAATCTCTTGCGTGAGTATCTCTTCAGCTGTAGACAATTTCCCCAAGATAAGAGCGTTGCGGGCGCTTGTGGTGATAGAGAGGATCTAAGGTATGCTCGAATTGAGTTATCAGAGTAAATGATGGAAACATGCCTTTGAATCAGAGCTTTCAGCCTTGAAATCGAAAGATGGACGATTAGAACATGACGGGATAACAGTGGGAAAATAACTTTGCCTTGGGAGTTTCCTTTGGCAATGCATCCTTGCATACTACCCACTCTGAGATCTTCTCATCATCACCTCCGCCGAGTATGTGCTTACCATCCATGGAGAAAGTGACACAGCATACCCGGTCAGAGTGCTGGAAAATGGAAACAGTTCGTTGATCTGAGAGGCGCCAGAGACGAATTTGCTTATCATCAGATGCTGAAACGACGAGCGTTCCAGTAGGATGAATCGCAATGACATTGACATCGTCAGTGTGCCCCAGCCAGGCATCCCCGACCTGCTCCCAGGTGGATGTATCCCACTCTCGTATGGTAGGATCCTCATAATTGCCTGATGAAAGAAGGCTTGTGCCATCGGGTGTCCAGGCGAGTGAGCAGTTGTAAGAACATTGACCATTAAACTTTGCGACACGGTGCCTCGTGCCTGGATTATAAATTTCAATGTTGCTGGCCGTCGCAATTGCAAGATGTTCGCCAGACGGCGAATAGCGAACGCAGAAGACACGATCATTACACAGGATCGGACTTCCTTGTAACTGCCATGTTTTCGTGTCCCACAACTTCGCCTTTTGGTCCATTGAGATAGTGGCCAACACTGTACCACTAGGAGAGAAGTCCAGTGATATGATCCCGGACTGGCCTTTGATGGCTTGGGTGAGAAATTCACCACTTGTTCCGTGCCAGGTAATGACCTCTCCCTTCTCATCACCACTTGCTATCATTTGTCCGTCTCGTGATACCGCTAATGCCCACACCTCACTCTTATGCCCTGCCATCATCTTCAGCAGCGTACCTGCCCTCAAGTCCCACAACTGAAGCCAGCTCTCCAACGAGGCAGTGACCATACACTGTCTATCAGGGAATACTGCGACTGCGAGTACTGCTCGATAGTGATCTTCAAACACTCTAACGGGTGTGGTGCTGGGATCGAACCAATGCGGCATTTTGGTGGAAGCTGATGGTATTGAGTCGGTCAAGATTGACTTACTAGAGGGAGTGTGGCGGTCTCGTTCGAAGTTGTGGAGGTGCGTGCATCGAGCGTCTTTATACTACTTCACAGCATTGACCCCATCAGGATTCTCAGGACAAATGAGGCTTTCATTATAAGCGCCTTGGTGTTGCCGCTGAGGGATCGGCGAGCTCTCATGAACACCGATTATCAACAATAGATGATGAACAAAGCTATTAAGTAGACTTGACCCTTCGACCGTCAAGACATCAACTCACGAATATCCAAGCCCTCGCCAGCTCAAACGAACTTGCACAACAACAGCCTTTCAATCACCACTACGTCCTGAAGCAGGATCGTTCCCACATATTTATAACTTTCGAACAACAAGAAAGCCAATTGAAGTTACTGGCATTATAGGAACTTTCCTTCCAGTGCGGCCGCAATCCACACGTTTCGGTTGGTATCATCACATTCGGTGCCATGGTATGTGCATATACTGCCCTTTTCGTATTCAAACTGATAGTCTTAATCAGTAAGTTCACTGTTTAGGCTACGCTGAATGCAGCACATCATGTCTTGGGTAATCTCGAACTGACGTTTTCAGAAGCGCAGGAAGCCAAAAGGAGCGTTTCGCGTTCCTTTGGGGCTCTTGAACTAGCATGCGGCATCGATCGGACTCGTTCGCCTGTGAAACCACTTCACAAATCATGAAAGGGCACAGGAACGAAGTAGACGAAACCATGCAATCTTTGATTGGGCGGAACTTGCACCAGGAGTTGCAATTATCCCGAGTATTCAGGAAGATGGGAAATCCCTAAGGCGTCTGCCTTAAAAATCCATGATGGTTAGTTGGACTGTAATGAGTTGATCCCAGTTACTCCTTGTACTTAAAATGTTCACCACGATGTGAAAAGTGATATAAAATGTACAGTGAAATTGCTAGCCTTTTGGGAGGAGTTATTTTCGAAAAGAGTCTTGGTGGTAAGACCAGAGGACGCTGAACTACATCGGACTTGGATACTATACTCATAGTGCTTCAGAAAGTTTCAAATAAGCGTGTCGTCTACCATAAAATTTAATAGTTCGGGCTCTAGCGTTGGAATAGCAGAGGGCGCCCCGAGGTCAAAAGCAGAATCAACGAGCTCGTCGAGCACCTCATTGCACAAACGGGAAGTGGGCGTGCCATGGCACGTGCATTGTCAAAATCAATAAACTCGACAGGTTTGTCAACACAGTAGCTCTTGAGACACAGTGTATCCAGTTTGGAGGAGAGCGTGCAGACGTTAAGGGAGATGACGAAGGCAGGGAAGTACATACAGATAGGCGCGACGTTATGTGTGCTCGTAGCCTGCAGGTAGGCACGTCCTGTTAACATTTTTCAGGGGGTGTCACGAATGATGTGCATGTATAGTGATCCATATATTCGCTGAATCCGGAACCCGATCCCGATCGAGATCCTTTCTCATCGTATATATCGTTCTATGTGCAGCTGCCGATTTTCGTGACGGTACGAAGAGAATCAGATATATTATCCAGCTAATGATATCTGATTATACAAATAGTGAGTGTTGCGAAGCTATTTGGGCTTAAAACCCGCAGGGTTTTACGACCCGAAACACCATTTCGAACCTGTGAAAGTCCAGGATGAGCCGTGAGGGCGGGTGGGACACCGCAGCTCAAGATGCAGGATATGTAGAATCCTGCTTTGATCGAAGTCGGTGCGTCGAGTAAATTCTTTCTTAGTGAAGGATTCAATGACGTTCTTCTGAGCGAGACGCAAGCTGCCAAAAAAAAAAGGAGTGGCGGGTGGGTGCAACGAAACGAGTGTAGACGAGGAGTGGAGAGGGTTGTAACTTGTGAGTACTACTGTAGTAGTACGAAGCAAGAAGGTGGGAAATACGAAAAATCGTGTCGCCACATAGACCTAATTCTATCTTTAGTTCTCGTACCTCGAACTCATATAGAATACAACTTCGAAAAGATAGAAGGGCGCCAGCGGACAAAATTCAATGGAGCGTCGGGAATTATATGGCCGTATTCAAGTTGAAGACAACGTAACTAACCCTCGCCTTGAACTCCTCCATCTTTCAAGTCTGCAGCATGGCGGGAATATTAACGTACAGTCATGGCTCACCACGAAAGCAAGCTCAGGCTTTTCCTCACACACCATCAGCGCCATCTGCAAGTCCAACTGCGTCGAAGGTCCACCACCGCCAACAAACAAAGCTCACTCCCCCATCAAAATTAACATCAATGCTTGTTTCGTAGTCCTCATCATCATCGTGACTTCCTCAGCCGACATCTTTCAATGCACCACCAACACCCATACTCTCACCTCTGCCGTCGACGATCGCTCTGCTGCCACAAATCATTGTGCCGACGCTTCGGACACCATACCTCTCACAGGTGAGCCCTTCGACTATGAACCAGAAGTCATTTATGTCAATTGACAAATCAACTGCACTGGTTTCAGGGCTTCACATTGCCGGGCCTTTCAACTCAACGTGCCTTCTATCCAATTGAATGTGCCCACATTCACGCATATAGGTCCTTTTGTAATTCTCCACGATAATTCAACCAACTGACCGCTATTCTCTAGCTCCTCCACCTGATTCCCCTCCAACACAGCTTTTGCGTCCGCTGTTTGTCACCAACATACGACTATCTTGCACAACATTGCCGAACTCGCTGTTCTTTCTGACATGCTCGTGTCAAAGCTCGAGACAGCAATCGAAGGAGGCAAGGAGTGGGCGAGGTCTTCCTGGAGGTGGTGAGTATGTCTCTTTTGATATTAGCATACTGATGCTCAAGCTACCCCACTTCGCGCCCACACATGACTTACATCGCCGCACATCCACACACCTCGACGCCCTCAGGACACAGCCACAGCTCACGCCTCAATTCTCGCGCAAGCCGGTTTAGAGGTTGCTGAAGTACGACAAGATTGGCGAGGTTTGCAGCAGACCAAGAATAAGTGAACGAGTGCTAACATATGTCACAGCTTTACATCAAGCTTTTCCTAGACCGACTGTCACGCTTGCTTGCTGTGTAAAGATTTGTACAGAGTGTATGAGAGCTCATTGGGTCGAACAAACTCCCTGGTGTCGTGGACGACTCTGTACGTTTTTTTCCGGGTTCTTTGTTTTGTTTTCTAGTGATCTCATTGGCATCGGCCAGCCTGTTCTCAATCTTTGTGTTTCATATCCACCGCAATTCGGTCGGGTTACTATAGATCGCTCTTCTCCTCACGTGATACCATTGCCTCTCCCGTATAAGGCGTCATCGTCCCTAATATTGGTTTGATTTGGCTTTCGCGCATGAGAAGTCGCAACTTGACATCAGGCAGCCGCAAACGTGTTGCAAGCGCTAGTTAGCTCGGGTTACCAAAGCGAGGCCAGTACAGCTTGTTGCTGGGTGCTGTTATCAGTGCTACTCCGAGCTGCTCGTTGTCGTAACTTCACAGAGCATAGGCGAGGCATAGAGCCTATTAATGTCCATCTATACAGGTGCAGTAGACCAGGAGTACGCTGTTCATCTCTAGCGATTTCATCGTGTGGACACTGATATGTACGCTGGTGTCCGATATGCGTCTCCAAGTTTTTCAGTAAAAAGCGTCGGTGTTCAGGCTGCCTGATATCGATCTATTGTTCGGAGATGTGCCAAAGGACCCCTGGCGCAATGGACACAAGAATTGGTGTCAAGTTCTGAGGTGCACCGTTGGTGAGTCTCTTCAGTCCTCGTCCCATGCTTCTCAATGAAATCGCCAACAGGGCCATGGGGATCACACGATATCCATATGAGTTTTCAAGTCATAGCTAGGAGCATCTCAGCAATGGTCGAAGAGGTGGAAACGTGCGTTCGTGAAGCACAGCAGTAGTTCCTCGATTTCAGCAATACGCTCGTACTCATGCTCGAGCGACGTGCTCCCCGTGCACAGTTCCCTGGGGGGACCCTATCTGGCCAGATATCAGTGCCGAAGATTCACCAAGTTTACGCTGTTCAGCCCGAGTACGGCGTTGCACATGGCATTTGAGGGTCAGTATCTTTCTCATGACGATAAAATGGATGTTTCGAAAATGCTAGGCGACCAGGACTTGAATTGTAATTCAGAGGCATTGAATGAAAGTGCTATGATGTTTGATGGTGTTGTGCTATATCTTCATCGACTATGCATACCCTTGCTTTACTCTATACAGGACACATACAATGCCAACATTGCGAATTATTGGTGGAATCGATCGATCGCGCGTCACCTTCACTTGATTCCGCTCAGCCCTGTACCCAGACTCGATACAGATTCTCACTCGCGAACATTGTGCTGGAGAGATCGCCTTGGACAACCTTTTGAATTCAAAAAGATCACGTCGGATCGTGGTGTCGCTGCACAGGTTAACGAGACGACTTCTATTTGCAACATGATGGACATTAAGACACTAGGTGTACTGTCGCTGTATGAAGTCTTCTGATGATCTACGAGAGCAATTCCTCAGCGCCCTACCGCCACCGAGCCTTGCGCACGGTATACCCTGCGGCAGGATGGTCTCATTCCGTGTTTGTGGTGCAAGGAGTGTAGAGTCTTGCGGAGTTATCTGTGCGGATGACGCATGCGAGTATCCCACCGGCGGAGCGTGAGGGGTTGGGATTGAATTGGTGGAGGATCTGAGGGGTGCGTTAGATGGGCTGGATAGTGGGTTGGTGACGCTGTAATGTGAGTGATAATGGTGATGGAGCGAATGGGCTGCATTGAATGTAGCCTTTAGTGCTGTTGATATCTATGTAGATATCACTCTAATCATTTCTGTGCCCCTTAGCTGATTTTGAATCGACGGTGTGGACGTCTCCGAGTCGAGCACATACGATCAGTGAAATGTGATTAGTTAAGAGCTTGCCAGCGCTTGATTTAATCCAGAACTGACGCCTGCGATCGCGGAATCCTACATCACAGGTTATCACCTAAGCAGGGCGCCTGCAGGTACAGCATGCAAACAGCATATCTAGCAGGTTTCTTCGTTGCCTTCACTATCACCAACGACCCCAACCATCGTCATGCTGGATGCAAAGGCTGAGTCAAGCACATCAGCAAAACAGAGAGAGACAAATAAAGGACAGCCGTCAGACTCATCAAGACCAGTTGCTCCCCAAAAGAGCGAAAAGTATCCGCCGCGTTATGGTGCACAGCACCGCCAGGATGCACTTTGGGAAGGTGAGCGGGTATTTTGTGAAACCAACTGACCAACTCAATATCAAGCAGGAGGGAATGAGGCGCTCCCTCCTGCGTGGAGAGAGAGTAAGGCGGAACGAGATGGCCGATCATTATATTGGGACGACGCGTTCCTCATGCATACAGCACACAGACCTTTACCAGGAGTGCGATTAGGTGAGCAACAAAAGTGGTATGGGCGAGGCACTCACAATAGACCATAGATTACTCCCAGGAGCTCATTCTTGGATGCGAATGGCACGTCTCACCACTCGGTCGGTCCTACTTCGTCAACCACAACACTCGGACCACATCGTGGAAGAAACCGAGGCCAGAATGTCCAGCAGGGAGTTTGATGCCAGAGCGCATCATCAAGTATGGCGGCTCGTGGTACAACAGAACCCTTGCCTGTTTGGGCACCAGTGGCGATATACTGAGTATCTCGGACAGTGCAATTTGCCAGTGGACAAGAGCTGGGAAGCTGGTGGGAAAGATATTCAATATTGATGCTGTAAAAATAATGACAGTGTCCCCGGATGGATTGATGGTCGTATGCAATTGCAGAGATGGCAGAGTACGACTGTTGAACATAGAGGACGGGAGTTTGGTGGGTCACCCATGGCAGGGGAATAATGATTTGGAGTGCCTCGATTGGTCACCGAATGGGGCGCAGGTAGCAGGCGGATCAAAAGACGGCACTATACGACGATGGAACACGAGCACTGGCCAACAAATTGGATCCCTGATAAAGACAAGCGATGAATGGGTGTGGACAATCAAATATTCTCCACAAGGCGACGAATTCGCGAGCGGTGGTGAAGATGGCATGATCTATGTGTGGTCAAAGGATGGTGAACGGCTCATCGAGATCAAGGGACATGACAACTCGGTGATGTCGTTGTGTTGGTCCAAGGATGGCGCATACATCTTCTCTGCCTCATACGATCGCACCATCCGAAAATGGCAATCGATTGACGGGAAAGAACTCGTCGTTATTCGAGGCCATACCAACTCTGTCATATCTCTTTGTCTGTCTCCCAATGGATCTCATCTTATCAGTGCATCACATGATTACTCAGTTCGCATCTGGGACCTTGAAACCAACCAACAAGTCGGAGACCCGCTCTGGCACGATGACCGAGTCTCTGTTGTTGCCATGTCCTCTGACGGACAATACTTTGCCAGTGCTATCTTTGGACCGGATGCAAACGTATACGTGTGGAGCATGGAGGCAGCATTCGAGCGTGCTCGTGCCGGGGTTGGCGTGCGTCTCTACATTACTGGAGTCCGTCTTTTCTAAATAATTCTGTGCATTGGTCAGGTCGATATAGCCGCTAACACGAAGCTCAAGGCGAGTTGTTTTTGTTTTGTTTCATACCTCATCTAACCTATTTGCCAGGGACGTGCAGCTCCAGCCAGAGATGTGCGCTATTTGTTTGCGAATAACCGGATCTGTCGCTCATTCGTCTTATCACTGATAGATCTCTATCGCGCCTAGACAACAAAGCAACAGTAAAGGCTTGGCGCGATATGTGAGTCCAGCTCAATTCTTCCTGAGCTTTTGCTAGTCTGACCTGATTCAGGGCAATGACTTCTGGGGTGATAATACAAATTGCACACCTCGTCGCTCAGCAGACACATCCTCTCTGCCTGGTCTGCGCAACTTCTTCGGCTCCCTGCGCTCCAGCGCTCGATCTGCAAATGCCCCATCAATTCAGCGCCAGCCCCGGTGCTTGAATTTCAGCTTATTTCCTGTGACAATCTCCAGGCGTCCTGTCACTGTTGCTCCTTGCCGTGAAGAAGACGTGAGTCGCTTATCATCACTACGGACCTTTACAATCTCACTCAAATCATTTTGCAGAGATATGGCATTACTCCTGAGTCCGATGCAGAAGCAGCTGCAGCTATGCAACGCACGAATAGCAACACAGCCGACAACTCGACGCAGCAAGGACAAGCTGTAGCAGGCTCACAAGGGTCACACGGACGACCAACACAAAGTGCTCAGACGCAACCCACTGATTTCGAAGCAGGAGAACCTCTGATAGGATGTTGTGGATACTATCTTGTTCGTCGTCGGCCCGCATCGAACTAGTCCTTCCATCGGTGTAGAAGGGAGGCTACGTCATACGGCGATTCTTGTTGACAATTATTTCTTGATGGACATCAACGCAAGTGGTAGGAGATAGAAGAGGGGATGTAGAGGAGGATTCGAGGTGGACATTGGAGGGGCTAGATGATGAGGATAGTAAATGTGAGTGTGGGTTGGATGCTGTCATATGTGAGTGATGATGGGCTTAGCGTGGATGGGCTTCGGACGTGTGTACAGTGTATATCAGAATCTGCGAATACTGCCTTGTTATGTATCAATCACGTCGGTCCACAGACGAGCTACCGATCGTGGCGCTTAGACGACCGATTTTTCAAGTCGAACAACGCACATTGGTTCAAAGGACGAGGCAAGCTCTGCTGCTGCCACCGTGACAGGAGAGCCATCATATGTGAGAGATGCTTTTTGAATTTATTGATTGCGGCGGAAGTTCTTTCTCGTCGATAACTTTACCAGGACGCCAGATGTACCAATCACGCTTTGGGTCGGTTTTGCTTGATTTGGAAGCGGTGGACCAGGCGTGCTGGTGGTATGTGTGTGATCAGTCCACGGAGGCCATTGTGAGTAATTGGTAGAAACAGGAACCATATGGTAAGCCAGAAAGATAAAGGTTTAAGGGGCTTGCCTCGTCGGATGTATGATTCACGACCAGATCCATCCTGCCAAAAGACTCAGATTGAGACCGAGAGACAGGTCAGAGCTTGATTTATACACACATGAGCTTCATCCCCCGTGTGTGAGCGCCTTCGAGAAGGCGGTCCCAGTCTTCAAGGGTACCATAGCGAGAATCAATGTCCTCATAATCCGAGCTGTGGTGATTAAAGCATCAAGTACCTTAACCAAAAGGTAACAATTTGTACTCACATATCATAGCCCATATCAGCCAATGGGCTGCGATAGATCGGGCTAAGCCATATAACGTCTACACCAAGATTCTTGAGATAGTCAAGTTTCGCGATGATGCCCGCGAGATCGCCGGTGCCATCGCCGTTCGCGTCAAGGAATGATGCTGGATAAATCTGGTAGACGGTTGCAGACTTCCACCAAGGATGTAATGGCGTGGACATGGTGGACGAAGATAAGAGTGGAAATGCGATGGATTGGAACAGGGTAATATATGTGAGATAGATGCGTGATATGAAATATAGTAAGTAAGAGCGACCCGAACACGAGGCCATGTATCTGATAGCCAGGTGGAATGACTGGATTCAGCGGGCCCAGCCGTGCATGATTATGCAAATGTTGTCACGGTGGCATTTATGAGCTTCTGAGTGTCATTGACAAGTGCCTATCTAAGAACGTCTTTGATGAGACAACGCGGTCTGTCATTTGCAGCGTTGTCACATCAAAGCAACCAATAGACAGTAACTGTAAGCATAACGTATCGACTGTTTAGCCATGAGTTTGGGAAGTGAACTAGTCGTACTTACCGTATGATCCAACTTTGTCGCAGTTATCTGTACGTTTTTACTTCAAGTGCTACATAGCAACCCAACCAGTCTGTGTGTGAGCCAAGCTACAGGCAATCGTCATGAGCAGATACAAGACAAATGCCAGAAGTTGCCAGACGTGTCATGGTGAGCCAATTAAGGCTGCGAATGAAATGCAGTGGCTGCGGCGATTGTGAGCGACGTGAACCAGTGAACAGATGCCGAAAGTTATTTGAACCATCGGCAAGGTCGGAGTTTGACGGCGCCTGCCTCATTGCGCAAACTTCAC